>WHVD01000134.1:0-224844 GCA_015178975.1 Hysterangium stoloniferum | reverse complement strand
TGCATTTGGAGGTTAATGTGTGTCAGAACCACTATACACCTCCCAGAGCATCCAACCTATATTGTCAGGAGGTGCTACACTAACTGACACAAGATATTGAGACACAAAGTACTTTTATTACAAGCTTATTAAACCCTTGTATATTGTGTATTGCAATAGAGTCAACTCATACTATTTTTAATACACCTTTGCATCAATCTTGTACCATTCTTCACTACTCTTTCCCAAAGCTCTTCCATCTCCTGGGATGCATTCTCATACCCTGCCAACCTCCTCTTCAGGTGATTCCATAAGTGTTCAATGGGATTCAGGTCAAGAGACTGTGCTGGTGATGAGAGACCCCTGAAACCATTTTCTTGGAACCAATTCTGGACCTTCTTGCAGGTATGCTTGGGGTCATTATCCTGCTGGAGATGACATCATCTGCAGATTTACCATAATCCCTGAGGCTGGCTTACAGGTCATACTCTAGAATCTGTATGTAGAGATCCCCATCCACCCTTCCATCAATCTTGTATACATAACCAACCCCTCCCTACAGCATGCACCCCCATATCATCAAAGATCCACCCCCAAACTTCAGGGTTCTCTCAACCAGCCTGTCACTCAAGCCCTCCCCTGCCTTTTTCCACACCCACTTCCTACCATCTGACCCCAGCCTATTGATTTGTCTCATCAGAACACACCACTGTCTTCCAGTCCTCCACAGTCCAATTCTGATGTATCAAAGCAAAGTCCATCCTCTCCTTCCTATGCTTCTTAGAAAGAAGAGGCCTTTTCTTCTTTACCACAGGCTTCACCCCAGCTGCCTTGAGTCCATGATGTACTGTTTGAGGATTGAGTGACTGGTTGGTGATAGTGCAAAGTGCCCTTGTTGCATCTACAGCTGTATCAGCCTTTCCGGAGCTGATAAGATGTTGTGCAAAACTGTTACGACCCGGACAAATCCCGCCGGACTCCGGGCACTAACTCGTACGCCCCCACGTGCTACAAGCACCAATCGTCTGTTTATAGGGTTTTCCCGCCCGGACTCTGTTACGTCAAGACTCGTTACGTTCGACCTCATTAAGACACATATCAGTCACCGGACTTCCCCCGGACCCCATCTCTGTCTATGTCCGTCTTCGTCCCATGCATCAGTCACCGGAACCTGCTTTAGAATCCCGTCACCGCTCTAATCGAGCCCCGTTCCCGTTTTAGTCAAATGACCTGTCACGATTTAGGACTCCGCTCCCGCTCCGTTTCCCGTTATGGGTTATGCTTTGTCACGATTCGGACTCCGCTCCGTTCCGTCCCGTTCCTAACACCAATTTGGTGTTTACTATTCCCGTTTTATGTTTTGCTCGTTTCGTCTCATTATTACTGGATTCGGTATGTCATGCATTCCATGGTCTATATAAACTGGCAGATGTTGTACATACAATCCAGTCAGAAAATTAGCTTAGATTCCCCCCAGTAATCTAATACATTTTCCTCTCTAAACCCTACTCTTATCAGACCGCTCACACTAGTCGGAGCCCACGGGCTCCGGCGCATCTATCTCTCTCGACTATCTCGATTCACGACTCACGACTCACAACCTACGACTCACAACCCACGAACCCCCGCCCGGACTCCCCGGGATTCCCGTCTGCCTGTCTGAAATTGGACAATACGATCTAGCGAGGGCGCAGCCTATAAGCTGAAGCCAAGTCCTACCGGATATCCCGCGGGTTTCTCCGGAAACCCGGCCTGAGTGTGTATCCTAACAGTATTTTCTGACTAATACTCGCAGATTGTTTTCATTATGCCACCAAGAAGAAGTACACGCGCACAGTCATCAATACCTGGACCGTCGACTCTTCATTCCCCATTAACTCTGTATACCAGTCAGACGCTTGTGAACCAGTCGGAACCCATGGAAGAAGCCCGCATCGAAGAAATCCCGGAAGACCTGGACGAATCCGAGCACGAGGACGATTTCCGTGGCCCCCGACAAGGGCAAAGGTGTTGAAATCCCTCCTGAAAATCCTCCGCCTTTTCAACGACTGCACACGAGGGATCCTACTTCTGAGTTTTTAGCAGGTACTATAGATAAATTCATGACGCACCTGCTAGAAGAACGAAAAAGAAAGGAACAAGAACCCCCACGGTCAAAAGTCAATGCTCCGGAACCCTTCACGGGTTCCAACCCAAACAAACTCTCTACTTTCCTCATGCAATGTCGCTTCAATTTCCGCGATCGCGCCGCTGCATTCTCCACGGACTCCTGAAAAGTCAACTATGCACTTTCATATTTGTCGGGATCCGCATTGAAATGGTTCGAACTGGCTTTTAGCGGGATTACCGAGGAAGAGCCGCTCTGGCTTGAAAATTGGGAAGCTTTTGTTGAGGAGCTTGAAACCAACTTCGGCCCGTATGACCTGACAGGAGAAGCCGAGAATAGTCTCACAAATCTTCGTATGAAGGACACGCAGCGCATCACGGACTACATCATCCAATTCAATAATCTTGCAGCTCGTTGTCAGTGGGGCGATCCCGCTCTCCGCCACCAATTCTACGCCGGTCTGCCGTCCCGCCTTAAAGACGAAGTCTCAAAAGGAGAAGATGGAAAGCCAAAAACCCTGTCCCGTATGCACCTCAAAGCTCAAAACGCGGACGCACGTTATTGGGAACGTCGCGCGGAAGTTGCCCGCGAGACATCTGCGGACAAAATAAACAAGTCCAAGGACAAAAACAATAACACCAATTCGTCAACCAGCAACCAGAACTCCACGCAATCTGACAAGAAGAACGATAAAAAGTCTTCGAACAACAACAACAATAAGGACAATAAGGACAACAACAAGGGTCAACAGTCCGGCAAGCAAGCCGGAAAACCCGACCTCTCAGGCAAACTCGGACCTGATGGCAAATTGACTCCACAAGAAAGACAACGTCGTATGGACAACAACCTCTGTCTCTTGTGCGGGAAACCCGGTCATCGAGTTCCGGAATGTCCGCTGGCAAAAGCAAACTCTTCAAAGGGTCGATCAGCCAAGGCCTCCACGGAAACCCCGTCGAAGGATAAACTGGCTGCTGATTCGAAAAAAGAGTAAGCAACCCGGCGGACTCCGCGCGGGTTAGGGGTTGCATTGCCTCTCCGCACATTCAAGAGTTCACTCGCCTCAACGCATCCGCTCTTTCACATTCTGATTCATTTTTCATTAAACTTATGTCTAATATGCTTCCGAATTTCGTTTTTTCAGCTCTCATAGATTCCGGCTCGACTCATTGTTTTTTAGATACAAAATTCACGCAAAAAGATTCTTTGTCAACTTATTCGATAAATCCCGTCGCTCTCCACCTCTTCGATGGCACAAGTAATTCGGTTGTTACCCAAGCTTGTGATTTACCCATCAGTTTCCCTTGTGGAACATCTCAATTGGTCACTTTCTATGTGACCCAGTTAGACTCAAGTTGCTCGGTGGTTCTAGGACATAACTGGCTTACCCGCTACAATCCGTTGATTGACTGGATAGCTAACAGTATAACTTTCCCGACTCCCGCGGCGACCGAGGAAACTGCGCCTGTCTCGGCCTCCATGGCACCCATGGCCTTCCCGGCACCTGCAGTCTCGAGGACTCCTGTGATCCCTACGGCACCTACAGCTTCCCCGGAACCCACGGCTCCTCCGTCCATTTCTCTGATTAATGCTGCAGCTTTTATTAGGGCTTCAAAAATGGATGGGTCCCAGGCGTTCACTATCAACTTAAAAATTGATGAAGCAACTGGACGTTTCTCAACCCAGTATCCGAATCTGAGCAAGCTGCTGACCTAGAAGGCGTCCCGGAGAAATACCATGACTTCGCAGATGTTTTTAGCAAGCGAAAAGCTGACCGGCTTCCGCCTCACAGAGAATACGACTTAAAAATTGATCTTGAAGATGGCGCCCAGCCACCCCTAGGACATATTTACCCGCTTTCGTCCACGGAACTATCCGCAATCCGTGATTTCCTGGATGAACATTTGTCCATAGGTTTTATTCGACCCTCAAAGTCTCCTTTTGGAGCACCTGTTTTGTTTGTCAGAAAAAAGGATGGATCCCTTCGACTATGTGTTGATTTTAGAGGACTCAATGCTGTCACCAAAAAGGACAAATATCCACTCCCACTTATATCTGACCTGCTCGATGCTCCGCGGAATGCCCGGATTTACACCAAAATAGATCTCAAGCACGCCTATCATTTGGTCCGGATTGCCGCGGGTGACGAATGGAAAACCACTTTTAGAACCCGCTATGGGGCCTTCGAATGGTTGGTCATCCCTTTTGGACTCACTAATGCCCCGTCTGTTTTTCAGCGTTTTATCAACGACATTTTCTCCGACATGCTCGATGTATGTGTCATTGTTTACTTGGACGACATTCTTATCTACTCCGAGAATCCCGCAGAACATGACAAACAAGTCCGTGAGGTTCTCCGGAGGCTCAGACAACATGGTTTATTCGCAAATGGTAAAAAATGTACTTTTGACATGGACTCCGTGGAATACCTAGGTTTCATGATGGGACCCGATGGACTCCGCATGGACGAAACTAAAGTGCAAGTCATCAAAGATTGGCCCGAACCCCGAAAAGTTAAAGATATACAATCCTTCCTCGGCTTTGCCAATTTTTATAGACGTTTTATCCGTGGATATTCCGACATCACGGTACCCCTTACCCGTCTTACGCGTAAGGGTACTCCGTGGAACTTTAACGATAAGTGTCAAAAAGCTTTCAATCTTTTAAAAAATTCTTTTTCCACAGCTCCTATTCTGTCGCATTGGAAACCGGACTTCCCGCTCATTGTTGAAATGGACGCCTCCGACTATGCACTTGGAGCCATTCTCTCTATCCAGGACTCCGACAGAGAAGTCCACCCCGTGGCTTTTCTGTCCCGGACTTTTACCGGAGCAGAGCTCAACTACGATGTTCATGATAAAGAACTTCTGGCAATCTTTTCAGCTTTCAAAGCGTGGCGACACTATTTGGAAGGTTCAGGAGCTCCTATTGACATTGTAACAGATCACAAAAACCTGGAATACTTTTCTACCACAAAACTCTTGACCCGTCGGCAGGCCCGCTGGTCTGAATATCTCTCCGCCTTCAACATGATTATCTGTTTTCAACCCGGCCATCTCAGCGGCAAACCCGACGCTTTAACTAGACGATGGGACGTCTATCCTAAAGAGGGGAGCAACGACTATGCAACGGTAAATCCGCACAACCTGAAACCTATTTTCACGAATCAACAACTTACCGCATCGGTCCACGCAACTTTCCTCGTCAATCCCATTGTCCGTGGAATTATCATTATGGATATCGAGAAGTTACATCAAGATATTCTATTGGCAATTCCCCTAGACCCCATTACTAAAGCTCATCTAGACAATCCCGTGGACCCCGATCAACCTCGGTGGTCTCTTGATCAACATGGTTTCATTAGACTTGACGATAGGATCTATGTACCGGACTCCGACGGCCTCCGCCTCAGGATCCTTCAATACAAACATGATCATCCACTCTCAGGACATTTCGGGTACAACAAAACTCTATCATTAATAAGAAGAGAATATACTTGGCCCGGACTCCGTGGATTCGTTAAGCACTATTGTAAATCTTGCACTACTTGTCCCCGCTCGAAATCTCAGCGACACAAGCCATACTGCCTTTTGAAACAACTCCCGGTACCGGAACACCCGTGGAATTCTATATCTATGGATTTCATTGAACACCTACCGGATTCCGAAGGCTTTTCTGCTATTCTAGTCGTTGTTGACAGATTCTCAAAACAAGGTATATTCATCCCTACTTATGATACAATTACGTCCGTGCAGTTAGCGGAACTTTTCATTATCCACGTATTTTCCAAGCACGGAGTTCCATCCCACGTGACTTCCGATCGAGGATCAGAGTTCGTGTCTCACTTCTTTAGATCCCTCGGAAAATCCTTGGACATGACATTACATTTCACGTCCGGACATCACCCGGAAGGTGACGGACAAACCGAACGCGTCAACCAGACATTGGAACAATACCTCCGCGTATATTGCAACTATCAACAGGACAATTGGAAAACCTTGTTACCACTTGCAGAGTTTGCTTACAACAATGCACCCTCAGCCACTACTGGTGTTTCCCCGTTCTTTGCAAATAAAGGATATAATCCAAACATTACAGTACATCCAGAACGAAATCTCGCCTCTGTTCGTGCTCAAGAGTTCACCACGGACCTCCACGAGCTCCACGAGGAACTCCGGACTGCAATATTGTCCGCCCAAGAGCAATACCAACATTCAGCGGACAAACACCGGATCCCGCCACCAAACTTCAAGATTGGCGACCGTGTTTATGTCAAAGCTCAATTCTTCCGGACTACCCGTCCATCAAAGAAGCTTGCTGAAAAATATTTAGGTCCCTTTGAAATTATCGCACAAGTAGGTTCAGTTTCTTGGACTCTACGGCTTCCGGATAGCATGCGCACGGTACACCCAGTATTTCATGTCTCTATGCTAGAACCTTGTACTGCTAACACTATCCCGGATCACGTGCAATCTCCGCCTCCTCCTGTCGTCATTGACGGAGAACCCGAGTTTGAAATCTCTCAGATTTTAGATTCAAAAATTGACAAGCGTCGACGCACTTGTAAACTGCTTTACTTGGTCAAGTGGGCGGGTTACGAGGGCACCGATGAAGAAACCTCATGGATTTTGGCCACGGAACTCGGTAATGCCACGGAAATCGTTACTGACTTTCATACAGCTTACCCACTCAAACCTGGACCATTATCATCTCTCTGACCGCACTCCGCGGACCCCGTGTTACGTTTGGACTCATTTTCACTATTCCCTGTCGCCCTATGTCTCTCCTTGCTTTTACAGGTTCTGACATGTCTTGTCAAGTCTTTAAGCGGATTCCCCGCGGACTTTGGCTTTGACTTTTAATTTTTATGTTTTTCTTTCACGCTTTGCTTTTATGATTCAAATTATTTTATTCTATACTACTTTTCAGTCTACATTTATGGGACTGTTCTTTTTCCCTGCTTCCTCAGCTATCTCCTCTGGGAGCTCCGCGACCTCCGTGGCAACCCCGTCCTCATCCGATCCGGCATCCTCGGAACTCCCGACTTGCGGCTCCTTATACACATAGCCGCCATACTCCGCCAGGAACTTCCAAAACTCCTCGCGGAGTCCGGACAGCTCCTTTGCCACCACAATTTGGACCTTGTTGCTCTTCCGGAGCAACTCATTTTGGGCCTCGATGCCCTCGGCGATCCGTCCAAGGACCTCGTCCAACCCGGACAACCCGTCCATCCTGCTTATGTCTCGCATCCCGGACCCCGTGGCCTGCTCGTGCACAAGCGAGCACCTCACCTTGAGGTGCGCGCATTGGAAACATCCCAGCCCCCGGCCGGCCTTTCGGTTGCATTCCGTGTTCCGGTCGTTGCAACCGGAACACCGCGGCTCGTTCCGCGTCGGAAGACGGACTGGCGCCGCCTTCCTTGCCTTCTGTTGATATGGTCAGTTTCCGCGGGTATTCCTTGGACATGAGGCCTACCTTTTGGGGGCTCTCTGGCTCCCCCTCGGACTCCGACTCCACCTCTGTCGCTTTGCGCTGAAAATCACAAGTCAGTAAAAGTCGACAAGTTGAATATTGGGACTTACCTTTCCCGCAACAATGGCGGCCCTCTCCACGGCCAACCGGGCTTTCTCCACAGCCACCCGGGCGTTCTCCGCGGCCACTCGCGCAGCCTCCTCCGCCTCACGTTCCCTCTCCTTTGCGGCCTCTTCCTCCGCGGCCAATGCTTCCTGGTACTCTCTGTCCAGGGCCTCCTCAGCCTCCCTCGCCTCTCTCTCTGCTGCTTCACGAAGCTGGCGCTGCTCTTCTCGCCGCGCCAACAATTGGGCCGCCGTCCACGGCGCCCGATACGGAGTGCCCATGGAGGGCCCTGCTGTTGGCATTGGCTTGCGTGGTGTTGGTTTTGGTCCCATAGTGACGAAGATGGGGGTAATAAAGAAGAAGAAATTTCTAATTTTCAATTTTTTATATAGGCTCGTCGCGTTTGAACCTTACCTTCCAGATCACATGACTCTTTGACACATACATGTCTAGAGCCTCTTTGGGACTTCGGCATAAAGGGAGGATACTGTTACGACCGGACAAATCCCGCCGTACTCCGGGCACTAACTCGTACGCCCCCACGTGCTACAAGCACCAATCGTCTGTTTATAGGTTTTCCCGCCCGGACTCCGTTACGTCAAGACTCGTTACGTTCGACCTCATTAAGACACATATCAGTCACCGGACTTCCCCCGGACCCCATCTCTGTCTATGTCCATCTTCGTCCCACGCATCAGTCACCGGAACCCGCTTAGAATCCCGTCACCGCTCTAATCGAGCCCCGTTCCCGTTTTAGTCAAATGACCTGTCACGATTTAGGACTCCACTCCCACTCCGTTTCCCGTTATGGGTTATGCTTTGTCACGATTCAGACTCCGCTCCGTTCCGTCCCGTTCCTAACACCAATTTGGTGTTTACTATTCCCGTTTTATGTTTTGCTCGTTTCGTCTCATTATTACTGGATTCGGTATATCATGCATTCCACGGTCTATATAAACTGGCAGATGTTGTACATACAATCCAGTCAGAAAATTAGCTTAGATTCCCCCCAGTAATCTAATACATTTTCCTCTCTAAACCCTACTCTTATCAGACCGCTCGCACTAGTCGGAGCCCACGGGCTCCGGTGCATCTATCTCTCTCGACTATCTCGATTCACGACTCACGACTCACAACCTACGACTCACAACCCACGAACCCCCGCCCGGACTCCCCGGGATTCCCGTCCGCCTGTCTGAAATTGGACAATACGATCTAGCGAGGGTGCAGCCTATAAGCTGAAGCCAAGTCCTACCGGATATCCCGCGGGTTTCTCCGGAAACCCGGCCTGAGTGTGTATCCTAACATATCCTTACTGAAATCCCTGCCAATACTAGATTACTCAAGGCCCAGCCCTAAGTTTATTGAATTAATCAAGTACAAGCACTCAGATAATCCAATACATATTAGTTTCTCTATTAATAAATTATTTAACACCTTGTTAAATAACTATTAATAGTTACAAATAAGCATACAAAAATCTGCAGCTCTTATATCAAGTCTCTGCCAGGTTACTGCGCATATATTCAGCTTCCAGCCCCTATTCTCAAGGAATAGCTCTTTTATTTGCTAAAAGAGTCATACACAGTTCTATTGAACCTTTCAATAATCAAAATAAGCATTGATTTGAGTTGTTTAAGCTTCATAGTGCAGCTCATTAATCTATCAGTATTTAAATTACTGGACCTTTGCTTGTTTTATTGTTGAAGCTCTGTGACACTATAGCATATATTGAGCTATCTAAGAGAATCCCCTGAATACATTACAGACCCAGTGGTCGGCATTGGTCTTCATGGCGTTGGCTTTGGTCCCAAATTGATGATGGGGGTAATAAAGAAGAAGAAATTTCATTTTTTCAATTTTTTATATAGGCTCATCACATCTGAACCTTACCTTCCAGATCACGTGACTCTTTGACACATATGTGTAACTGACATGACTTTTGACACATGTGCATAGCTGACAAAACCTTATCAAGTTCTAGAGCCTCTTTGGGACTTTGGCATAAAGGGAGGGTACTGTTATGACCAGAATTCCCACTGGACTCTGGGAACTGACTTATACGCACCCGCACCCTATACGCACCAATTGTCAGTTTACCGGAATTCCCACCAGACTCTGTACATCAGACTTGTCCACATTCGACTTCATTACATCATGTTTCAGTCACCAGAATTCCTGCCAAACTCTGTCCCTGTCTATGTCTGACCTCATCCCATGCATCAGTCACTGGACCCCACTCAGAAACCCGTCATCCCTCTAACTGAGCCCTGTTCCCATTTTAGTCAAATGACCTGTCACGATTTGGACTCCGCTCCCGCTCCATTTCCCATTATGGTTTATGACCTGTCATGATTTGGACTCCACTCCATCCCATTCCATTCCTAACACCAAATTTGGTGTTTACTTTTCTCGTTTTATGTTTGCTAGTTTTGTTTTCATTATTACTGGATTTGGTATGTTATTCATTCCACAGTCTATATAGTCTGGCAGATGTTGTACATACAATCCAGTTAGAAAATCAGCTTAGATTCTCCCCAGTAATCTAGTACATTTTCTGCTCTAAACTCCTCTTTGAATTACACCGCTCTCACTAGTTGGAGCCCATGGGCTCTGACACATCTATCTCTCAACCTCTGACTTATCTTTCTCAACTCTCCAACCTCTCGACCCACAACCTCTGACCTACGACCCCTTGACCCACAAACTCTGCCCAGACTCCCCAGGATTCCCATCCACCTGTTTGAAATTGGACAACATGATCTCGCGAGGGCACAGCTATAAGCTGAAGCCAAGTCCTACCAGATTTCCTGTGGGTTTCTCCAGAAACCTGCCATGTACATACCCTTAACAAGAATGGTCTTAAGCAAGTCATGACCCTCTATCTCTCAACTCTTAGTAATTCAGCCCTTCAGTCAATTAAGCTGAGTCTTGACTCTTGCTCATATCATACTATCTGCTCTGTTTGAAATACCAGAGCACCCTGGCAGTTTGTGCAATGGCACAACACATAAGTTGAAGCCAAGCTCCACTACAGTTATAGAGTCAGCCCTCTGACTAGAGCATCCCTCTTCCTGGCTTAGATCTTAACAAGCACCCACTGCTTTGTCACAACTGTAGGAAAGCAACCTAAGAGCTTGCTTTCATCTCATTCTTCACAGATATATAGCTACAGTTAAATATTGTTGCAATACAAAGCTATAACAAATATACTCAGTCTCAAATAAAGTAAATGAGGATTGTGTTCCATAATTGCTAACCTACAGATAGCTAATATGCTAATAACAAATCAGTATTTGTTATGGAGCATTATTTCTAGAATATCTACTAACCTCGGTCTTGAATAAAGTAAATGACTGAGGAAAAACTTAGACTAATAGCATATATAATGCACTGTTGACATCACATACAGTATGTGACAGTTGTGAACCATAGTGACCCAAACATTGTCATGTCACATCATATTGCAACAAATGTAACCTTAGAGCTTGCTTTCATCTCATCCCTCACAGTTTTTCAGGTGATCTTCAGCTACACATTCAGCTGTTTTAATAAAAGTACAGTCTGTTAACAAGCTCACCCCTTAGTTAAAGCTATCAACCAAAACTACACATCCCTTGATCTTTTTAAGTTACTGCTAAGGTGCTTAGGAAATTATACATATACACATGTATAGTGATCATTAGAATTGAGTTCCAAAGGTTGATTTGAAGTTATGAACAGGAGTCACATACACTTGTCTTACTTGTCCAAGTGCATACATTTCCTGCATCTATACTGGAAGACTTGTGGATAATTGATAAGACACAGAGGAGAGAAGATTGGAATGTAAACGGTAGTAAGGATGGCTATGGCCGTGGCCGTCATGTGCGTAGGAATTATGAGAAGTCGGAGGGCCAGACCGAGGTGCGTATCGTGTCCTATCATATACTTCCATTCGGCCAACTGTGTTTGATCCCCACGCTTCTTACCATATGCTCACGTCAATTCGAAGACACCGAGATTACCGCCGCTTATCCTCATGCATATCTCACGCTGCATCCTAGGGGTTTGTTTCTGGGCTGAACACCTTCGTGGCGTCTCTACCTCGAATATGAATAGGCCTTCACCGCAGGAACCCCACATCGCCAGACAAAGAAAGCACCGGCCTCCCTCGCGTATTTTCCACTCACTCGCTGCATCGTGTCGGGAATTCACACTTCCCTCCGTGCCCACGACTTTAAATGCTTAGGGTATACAGGGCACTCTGGTTCGCCGCTACTCCTGATGGACATGGAGCATTCCTTACTTCATCCCTGGCAGACCGCACGCCCACTAGGCCTCCGTGTTAATATCCCCCCTAACCTTTTCAGGCGTCAACCGTTCAGGCCAGCTCAACGTTTGCGCACGGACGGGAGAGCAAAGGATTGCATGCTGGAGGGAACGTAAAACTAGCGGCATCAACGGGCGAGAGCGGGAGCGGGAACGCAAAATGAGCACGACAATGGACCGCGAACGTGAGCGTGAACATAGCACAACAATTGTGAACGTGAATCCGGCAACCATGGAGGAGCGCAAGTCTATCTTGCATACCACCAAATCCCAAAGAATCTCTATGGCCGCACCGCCTTTGCCCCCAAAGCTTTTGGCAGGTGTTAGTTAGTGTTGGTGTGGAGAATGGGAACGCAACGATGGCGCCACAGCCGACTTTTTTTACAACAGAGACCCGACACTGCATCCGCAGTATTGATGTTCCGCATGATCCGCCCGAATCTGGGCTTCAGGTGCTACGTTGATAGCTTGTGCCTTGGTACTATTCATATTGAGAGTATTTGCAACTAATATATATTAGCAAACTGAATGGTGTTCCTGATATGAATATCAGGAACCGATTCAGTTTGCTAATATTTCATTAGTTGGAAATACTCGGTGGAAACTGGCACGGGAATGCAAGCAGAGCTGTCCGCAATCCTTGGAGCGAGCGAATTGATTATCGGTTCGGCCGCGGCTTCGTCCGGATTTACATACAGCCCATGCCGGCGAGTCGATGCAAGCGAGAGGACGTTTGTAGAGGATGGAGCGTCAGTCTCGATGATGATGGCTGTGGATGTGAACAGCACCAGACCGGAACTGGGCAACCTTTGTTCTTGGTGGCTTGGCTCTGGCGCCTGCAGCTTGAATGTGGCTCTGAATGGCTGTTAGGGGTCCGAAGGCTTCTGGAAAGACTGGGTTATTTATGTTTGTCGGATGTAGCTCCCGCTGGCCTAGGAGAGCAGCTAACAGTGCCGCCGTTCTGTACATCAATAAATACCTCAAAGTTCATTTTTATTAATCTGTAGACTCGTGAACGGATAACACAGGCTCATTGGGCCAAATGGATTAGGCTAGCTTTGCAAAACGACTGAAAATAGACAGCTGATCACTATTCTATGTCCCTTCAAGTTGTAGCCATCCTTTTCGTTTAACATTCCTATATAACGTATGGGTAAAAACCATCTAGTGCGTGACTGTGAGGTTTGGTAGAAAAGAAATAATATACTGGGTCCAGTGGCTGTGATTTGTCGATCGTGATCATGATCCCGACCCCTCCGGAATTGATAGTGAGTGATTGATGGGCCAATTATAGCATTGAGAATTAACTTAAAGCTCTCTGCTGCACACACTCTATGGTATCGCCATCTTCCCACCAAAGTAATTCCGAAAGGTCAACATAATAAGCGTATAGCCCAACTCAATTCTGTCCATAAGTACATTATTAAAATGCTGTTCAGCACGGCCCCAAACGGGGTGCAAGATCCTTTATGAAATGAGCACATGGTTTCCACGGTATCGGCAGTCCCACTGTCCAATCGCGTCTGTTGAAGTCCAATCGCATCTGCGATTCACCCTCATGCTCCACATTCGCCAGAACGGGAAAGCTTAATTAAGCGCGTAATTGTGGCACTGTAGACATTAATAATTACCGACGTCTTCGTGTAAAATGACCCGCATGTACTTATAATTAATGCCCTTGCTACTCATTGGCGTCTAGCAGGGGTATCTGTATGTAGCACATGGAGTTGACGTCAACACTTGAACCGAAGATAAAATTGACCGCATTAGCCTTGGAAATTCAGACCTCTTGAAGTGTTCTGGTAAGTTTTGCGGCCAAACTACGAGGCTTGCAAGAAGGTAAACTCGAGTCAACCGCCTATAACTTATGCCCATCCGATAGGGAAAACACCTTACGGACAGAATTTAGTTGGCTTAGTATATAAGGGCAACACCAACCAATTGAGGCAGTGAGCGGAGTTTGAATTCTCATTTGGACTTCCCGACAGAGGCTCTGGCAGCCATTGCTCTCTCGTTCATTCATTAACCTTTTCGTATTGATTTTTCGATGGCGTCGACCGCCTTGCATTCTTCGGGATCTTCTCCCGCTTCAACCTCCGTTTGCCAGACCTTGGTTAACGGAGAAGGTGAATCGTCCCAACACTCACGGAGAGAAGAACCCCAACAGGCCGAACCGCTACCAAGGAAAGTTGCACGACTTGTAGGAGAGATCGGATATTCTGCAGAGACCCAGGAATTGGATGTCGCGGACGCAGATCCCAATGAAGGACTCAATGCTGCAGAGGCTGATGCACGTAATGGACGGCATCCTGCAGATACATCAAATCTACATCTTCCCCAGCGTACAGATGCCTCACTTCCAGGCTCATCCAATCCCAATAACTCTACCACAACCCTGAATACTACCACCACACCCGCTAAACGCATATTCTTTATCCGAACATCACCAGTTTGGTCGAAACAATGCGGAGGAATTTCGGTGAAAACAATGATACGATTTACCATCGTTATCGTCATTTTGGGTGGTTCCATTATTGGATGGGTATTTGGTGACAGAGCCTTCTCCAGAGCCGATGTATCTCAAAACCGCAAGATATCCCCTATACTTATGCACCTATTCTTCTCTATCTTGGTCCTTATTTTACTTATTACTCTTGAACGTTGCATATTTCGTATGCGCGTTGAGAGATATGTATACCTCCATCCTGGCCAAGTGCTACCATCGCACCGCCGCCGCGCCCGAGCAGCCAACGAACTTGATCCATCTCGCATGGCCCTTGCGCCATGGAATCGCCCTCCACTACCCACATATGCAGCTGCCTTGGGTGTCCGTGGCACAGGCGACGTAGAAGATAATATCATTGCTGCACCGCCTCCCCCTGCGTATGGAAACACGCGAGGCAGCACGCTCTTACTAGCGACATTTCTACGTAACTCGGTCAACGGCGCACGTTCCCATCTTAGCGTACAGAGCCGCCAGTCGCAATCAAATATGCGACGGAGCGGTGCCAGTGTCCGCAGCTTGCCCGTCAGTTATGATGAATCTGAACATCACAGTGATGTCGAACGTGCTCGCATATTGGAGGAAACATTGGCAAAGCTGGAGGATAATCGCTGAGGCAGAACGTATGTCACCTTTCATCTCGACTCAATTTGCTCTGATGCTTATTAAAACTATATAGCTGAGTAGTATATATTAAGCCTTATAACTTCGCGCAGGAGTTAATTTAAGTGTGATTTTATCACGCGTCTGTCAGATATACATTGCATTTCAAAATAGCTTGTTGTATAACCAGCAGTAATTTAATTGGACACTCTTTGTCTTTGCTCATCATAACATCCAGTCACCGTAAATTGGTGACTGGAATGACATCTTCAGGTGCATGCTTCTTACCTACTTATACCCCGTTTCCTCCTGTTAGCTGGAGATGGTTTGAATGTGCTTACTATCACCAGGAAATTTAAGCTGTTCACAATGCTGAAGCTGAAATTCTACTATCCTCTGAATATAGACAATTTTCTAGGGTGTTTGAATTTTTGAAAATGTGCGGAATATTTTATATGTTCTAAAGAGTCCTCTGGGTACTTTCAACATAGATTATAATATACAAGTTCAATTTGGAAGGTGCCTGGATATCCAATATGGAAAATGCCCGGATTCTTTAGAATACATAAAATATTCCGTGCATGATTTTCGAAAATTCGAACGTGCTCGAGAAAACGTTGTATTTTCCATAGAATTTAGAGGATAATCTGGAATCGAGAATTTCAGCCCCCAGCCTGAGATTTGCACCGAAATGCCCCACTTGATTATTCACAATGTCAACAGTATGCTTAAACATTAGAGGTTCACTCGGAGGTTTACCAATGCCGGCCATTGTATCCCTGCATTTTTAATGTCATTCGTTGCAAATACTCTCTAATTTATGCAGCCAACCGACGCAGTTGGGACCAATCCTGTGTACTGGTTTGATTACATCGAGAAACCATGCCTAAATTGCCCTTTTTGATATGAATTATTGTGATGGCGACGTCACAGTATATATAGCAGACCGCACAATATTCATGCCGGACCGATCGACCCACGACTTTTGTTTACTTCCTCCCTCATGCCTTCTGGATGTTCCAAAGGAGCCGCAATCGTAACGGGCAGCGCACGGGGCATTGGGCGCGCAGTTGCGCTTCAGCTCGCTGACGATGGCTATGACATTGCTTTGAACGATCTTGCATCCAATTTTTCCGCTCTCGAAGCGGTGGCAGACGAGATTAGAGCGAAAGGCAGAAAGGCGATAGCTATTGTCGCAGATGTAAGTCAGGAACAAGATGTTCAGACACTGGTCGATAGGACTGTAGCAGACCTAGGGGACCTTTACGTGGTGAGTTACTAATCACAACCCAAGGGTCCATCTGGCCATCCAATGAATGCCTTGATCATATAGATGGTAGCAAATGCCGGAATTGCTACTCCCAACTTCAACGTCGTTGACAGTATGTCAAGGCACCTTCTAGCTGTAATTCAACATAACTCTGTCCTTCATAGCGTCCCTTCAAACATGGGAGCGCTTTATATCAATTAATTTGACTGGCGTATTCCTCTGTTACAGAGCAGCAGCGAGACAAATGCTTAAACAGAAACGTGGCGGGCGTATTATCGGTAAGACTTCATGATAGACTACTATCCCAGTATGCTTAAGTTGGGAGCAGGGGCAAGCTCAGTTAATGGAAAACGAGGTCAGTCTGAAGGTGCATGTTCCGTTGTACCCTGGTTCATGGTCCTTCAGGGTATCCGCATTGTTCCGCATATTGCACAACCAAATTCGGTGTTCGAGGACTAACCCAATCCTTGGGTGAGCACACACATAATGTTTTCTTAAAACACGTAATATCTATGTCGCCATATACCAGCAAGCGAATTAGCTAAAGACGGTATCACGGTCAATGCTTACGCCCCAGGATTTATTGATACCCCACTCTGTAAGCTTGTATTGCTTTTATGGTATAGCAGCCATGGTAACGGAGAGTCATCCAGTGCACGATGTAGGGCGGCAGGGCGCTACGACTACAGACGAAGAAAAGCGAGGTATCGAGGCAACGGCCGAGATGGTTAGTGCATATATGTCCTGAAGACCATGTCACTTACTACCCCACGGCAGGGTCGAAACAGCTCTCTCATGGGTAGATTGGGCACGCCTGAGAACGTTGCGGCATTGGTATCATACATTGTATCCGATCAAGCCGATTTCATGACAGGTAAGTCCTTCATGTTTAGTATTTCCTTCATTAATCACATGCACCGTGAATAGGGCAATCAGTCTCCCTCAATGGAGGATCATTCTTTGATTAATGGTTCTCGAGCACATGCGTACGGGAGAGATATACAAGAACAGATACTGCGTATGTATTTTTTTCTCAGGGTAGCAGCACCAATGGGTATAAATTTGGCGAGAAACAAATTTGAAAGTTAGATAGTATATGTATGTGTGAGTGATGAAGGACAACCTTACTGAATACTTACTCATGGGTCAATAATAACATCCTTAAAACTTTACATTGGGAGTCATATTAGTGTCATGGAGGAGGATTTTTATTCTTCCCCAATTTGTCCCTCTTGAAACACCAACATAAAACTGACCATATGAGAAGATATGTAGGAGTGCTCAAATCCAATCCAACTAATTTTAAAGATTGACCCTGTGACTCATTGATAGTCATAGCATACCCCAGCCTAACTGGAAATTGCTGATGATGCAGTTCAAATGACAACTGTTTTGTAGTTGGAATAATTGTCACTTTGAGGGATGAATGCAAGCTCTCCTGCTGAAGGTCTTGTTATGATCTTCTTACTTGCAGAACTCTGTTAGTCATTGCAGTCTTCTTCCATTACAAAGCCCTCATCCTGAGCCCAAGTTCCAAAGAAGCATCAATGGCACTCCAGGTAGATGCAGTTGACTTGGTGACAATTCTCCAAATATTGAGTTTAAGTACTCAGCAGGATACATATAATGTCTCATTGCATCCATCTTTGACACTGTCTGCACTGTAGTAAGTTTGCCCAATCCCTGGAAATTGTTTAAGATCATGTCATTGATTTTATTTATGTACATCTGCATTTTGAGGATGGAGAATGGCTTACTCCAAGAAAAACTCATCAGTAAGAACCTCATGGTCATGTATATTTGGATAAAATGTATGTTTGGATAAAATATATGTTTGATAAATAGTTGAGACTAAATTCTTTACTGTTGGTCCACATAACATGTGTTCAGACACTTTAAAACATAAAATCAAGAGGCATGTCTTTCCTGTGTCCAATATGTATCTAAATGTATCTAAAAGTTACTGAGCAAATACAGCACCCTCTTGATCAGTAGAGATTCTCAGTCAAAAACAGAGTCTTGACATTGTTCCAAAGCTGACACTATGAGATACATGCACCATTAATGCCTTCTTTTGAACCTTTAGGAATGACAGACAATGATTATTGAAATTCACCTCCCCCATGCCACTGTAATGTCTCCAAAAGGGACATCCTCATTAAGGATATCTCTGAGGCTCCAATCCACTGCTTCACAGGTAAAGTGATTCTGCATTGGAACCTCATGTTAAGGTCCCTATCATTCAGACCCCTGTAACTTGGTACTCCTGACCACAGTGTCACTGCTTGCAGCATCCTGACACCTGACTTTCTGTAGATTACCCTTTTGGTTATTCCATCCTGTCTCCATCCCAATGCTTTCCCATCACCTGTTCTACATGTAAATGTTATTTTACACCCCACCTTTAGAATACTGTGTTTCATCACATTTACAGTAGTTTTAGTTTGATCCTTGTTCTTTTCCCTGCTTCCCTTGACCAGTCACAACTTCTCACCTCCTTGATCAGCCTTCTGATCATTCATTACACTTTTGTAAATAAATCCCTTATCATGTATGCTATAGTTCTTTAGTTCTAATATTGACTTAGATTACCCTCCTTTGTTTTAAAGCCCCCTTTGTTTTCTCCTAATTCTCTTGAAGACATCATTGGCCAGTGTTAAGGGTGCATACACGGAGGGTTTCCAGAGAAACCCATGGGAAATCTGGTAGGACTTGGCTTCAGCTTATAGGCTGCACCCTCACGAGATTGTCTTGTCCAATTTCAAACAGGCAGACAAGAATCCCAGGGAGTCCAGGTGGAGTTCATGGGTTGAGGGGTCGTAGGTCAGAGGTCATGGGTCAAGAGGTCAGGGAGTCGAGATAAATAAGTTGGAGGTTAAGAGATAGATGTGTCAGAGCCCATGGGCCCTGACTAGCGAGAGCAGTGTAATTCAGAGAGGAGTTTAGAGCGGAAAATGTACTAGATTGCTGGAGAGAATCTAAGCTGATTTTCTGACTGGATTGTATGTACAACATCTGCCAGACTATATATACTGTGGAATGAATAACATACCAAATCCAGTAATAATGAAATGAAACTAGCAAAACATAAAATGGGATAAGTAAACACCAAATTTGGTGTTAGGAATGGGACAGAATGGAGTGGAGTCTGAATTGTAACAAATCATAAACCATAACAGGAAACAGAGCGGGAGCGGAGTCCAAATTGTGACAGGTCATTGACTAAAACAGGAACGGGGCTCAGTTAGAGGGATGACAAGTTCCCCGAGTGGGGTCCAGTGACTGATGTGTGGGACAAGGTTGGACATAAACAGGGACAGAGTCCAGCGGGTATTCTGGTGACTGATACACGATGTAATGAAGTTGAACATGGACAAGTCTGATGTACGGAGTCCAGCAGGAATTCTGGTAAACTGACAATTGGTGCATATAGGGCGTGGGTGTGTATAAGTTAGTGCCTGGAGTCCGGCGGGAATTCCAGTTGTAACAGCCAGCCACAACTCTTACCTCTATGATCCTTAGCATTTTGGCCTTCCAGACAATACCCAACACCACCTAAAGGAGTACATGAATTATAGGACCAAAAGTGGAGAAGTGGAATGCAATTCAACCAGAAGTGTGTCAGAATCTAATAGAAAGCATGCCTAGGAGGATACAAGCAGTTATTAAAGCAAAAGGTGGTCATACCAAGTACCAGTTTTTTCAGTTCAAAAAATGCTTAGAACATTTGGCCAAATAGCAAGATTTTCTGAAGGTTTTCTAGCCCCAAAAATCTTGGAATGCCTCTAGTGAGATATGGATGGGGACTATGAAGAGGAAGTGGAGAACAAGGGGTCTGTGGAGAGTGTGGGGGCTGATGAGGTGAAAAACCTGGTGGGGGAGAGGGGGGAAGAGGAGGCCAAATATGATATATAGTACAATAGAGTTATAATTTTTTTAAATGATCCATTGGTATCAGATAAGCAACATGTTGAGATGGTGGTTGTTAAGATCCTATCATTTCAGACCCCCACAACTTGGTTTTACTCTTATAGCCCTCTGGCACCCCACTATCAGTATCCCCAACCATGGTGTTACTGTCTATGGCACCCTGACACATGTTTATCTGTAGATTACCTTTTTGGTCATCCTATCCCATCTCCATCCTGATGCTCTTCCATCACCCATTCAATGTGTATGTTGTCTTTGCCACCTCACAACCTTTAGAATACTTGTGCTTCATCACATTTAGTCTTAGTTTGACCCTTGTTCCTTTTCCTGCTTTCTTTGACCCATCATGACTTCCCACTTCCTTGATTGGCCTTCCAATCATCCATTATACTTTTGTATAAAAACCCTATCATGTATGCTATAGTTCTCCAGTTCAAATATCACTTAGATTACCCCTTTTGTGTTTAAGCCCCTTTGCTTGCTCCTAATACTCTTGAAGATGTCATTGGCCAGCCACAACTCTTATCCCCATGACCCTTAGCATTTCAGCCTTCCAGTTGATTCAGCTACATAAGTACTGTCTTCAGTCTAAAATTGTACTACTTGCTCTTCCTGAAATACCAGAGCACCCTAACAGTTCATGTGAGGGCACAGCACATAAGTTGAAGCCAAGCTCCACTTGTTTTGTAGAACCAGACCTCCTAGTTAAGTATGAAATACCCATCAGCCCTCCAACATCACTCCCCCTACCCTAGATATTAACAGTGGTGCAGGAGATGTAGATGATAATGGGATTATGTGTCTAATGTCCTCATATCATTAAACATGATATTTACCTTGTTACAGGGTGAAAAACCAAAAGAAACTGTTAGAATATGGGAATAGAACAATTAGTTAATCTCATATCTCATCTTATGACTGCATGGATCTGACTGGTTTATAATCATGTGATAGTTATATTTAGTTTAGTGTTCACTAGTTCTGTAGTATGCATGAATGTGCAATGCACAGACCAGTGCACAGACCATGTATTCTAGTATATAGTCTAATCCAGTTGAGGAGTAGGATCCTCATCTGGAAGCTTAGTTATATCACCAGTTTTATATCCTACACCGCTCTACTCTAAGTGGCTACACTCCAACAGTAGAGAGTCCTCATACTGTGATTCCCCCAGCTTGCAGATTATTTTAACAGAAACAGGCAATGGGACACTGAGAACGATTTTGGTGCAGCCAGGATAAAACACAAAAAGCAGCCTAAAGTTTCAGATGATCTGAATGTGAATGATACATACATATAAGCCAGATATGAATGATGGGTCTGTGTTTATCCTGCACTGGTCATTAACCAATTCCTTCTGTGCAAACACCTCATGCAATCTGTTCAACCCATCCTCCAGTTTTCTTCCTTGAAGTCAAGCATAAGCATATGACCCCAGTATGGAAGCATCCCCTGCTGAAAGCACTTGAGGGCCCAGTGACACAGGTGAATTTGTGCAACATCATTGTGGGCACAGAAGACAGCAATTGGTGATGATAATGAGAGTGAAAATGATGAAGAGGATGATGAAGAGGATGAGATGGAGCTGCAGGCCATGTTGCATAAGGGGTTGACATTTGAAGAAGCCATGAACAAGAATATCAAAACAATTGGGGAGGTTCCATGACCATCATATGCTACAAGTGTTTGGAGTGAGAGGTCATTCTTGAGGTTGTTGAATCCTTGTCTGAGCAAAGAGAGGCATTTGCAGTCAATGTTGACAATGGGAGTGACAAACAAGCACAGCCATGTTCTACCACTCTGGATCCACATGGTCTGACAAGAACACATGATTGCAGCAATGCTTGACTCTAATACCTGTCTCTCTCACTTCATTCATTGATGTCTACAAAGTCTCTTTCTATTCTCCTGAAATATATTCAACCTCCAACACCCAATGCAATGTCTACTTTAAATCCACAGAACTTCACCCAATCTCATCTACTTTAAAGTTAACCCTCTTCTGATCCTGTGCCTTTCAAGCTTTATCATACACTTGTAGCCTGTCCCTCCCACTCCATTCATTGACATCTACAAAGTCTCTTTCTCATTCTCTCAAAATTTACTCTATCTTCATTACCAAATACAATGTCTATTCTAAATCCACAGAACCTACATAGCACAATCTCATCTACTTTAACCCTCTTCCAACACTATGCTTTATCACCTTCAGTATGCCCATAACCTGTAGTGTAACACATACTCAGCTCAGAGCATGTTGTAAGTTCAAATTGTATCTTAGATGTGTCATCATTACCATTTTGGGGTAGTCAGTGTGGGAGAGAGCAAGGGTTCTTCCACCTCCACACTATTGTCTCCACCTCCACACCTTGTATCCACCTTGGCCCTCACTGTCAGGGGACCCTCTGTCACAGACCCCAGGGAGCACCATTTCCTCTTATTGAAGTCCCTGAGTCCACAGTCCAACCCCATGCCTTTCATCACTTTCCCTCTCCTTGTGGATATCAACTACTCTGGCTAATACATTCTCTGAGGAGTAGATGACTAACTTCAGGAGCTCATAGCATTAGTGTTCCATTGTGGGAAGGGCTTCTTTCTGTATTAGGTAGAGTTAACTATTTTTAGACTACTGGGTGCCTATGGGTCACACCTTGCAGGGGGAATTCCTTATTGGAAAATATTGGACTGGCCAGGAATTGAACCTGGGACCATCTGTAATCTAGACTGGATGCTCTACCACTGAGCTACCAACCCTTTAGGTACTCAGTAGTGAAGTCAACTCTATATGGCCATTAACATTCCATATACACAGAAACTGTGAGAGACAGTCACACATTCGCACTGCTCTAAAGCTGAGTCTAGGCTGTCAAACCAACCATATCCAACATTCCTTAGACTGTTTCTCTTCAGATTCCCTCCTGCTAGGTGAGTTAGATAGTTGTTTGTATATATAGCAGTTCAAATATAACTTTGGATTCCCCCCTGCTACCCTAGTATGAATACTAGGTAGTAGGGGTTTCCCTAACACTCACCCCCACACCTCTCCTTACTTCTGCCTGAAGTGTACTGTTTTTCCTTTTTTCTTTCTTGTTTCTGCTTCTCACAACATGCCATGTTGGAAGACATACATAGTATTGTTGCTGTTTGTTAGGATCCTGTCATTTTGGACCCCCATGACCTGTTTTAGACTCTTTACATTTAGTCTCCCTGCCTTGTCATCAACTTCCCATGATTTTACCCTTCACTTCTTTGATCAGCTGTCTCATTGTAGTATAAAACCTTCTCCATGTATGTATGCTATATTTCTTTAGTTCAAAAATTGACTTAGATTATCCTCTACTAGTTCTCAGTCTTGTTAAGAACTGAAAACTGACTAATGTCAGTGGCCGACAGGGACCGATCGGAAGGACTTGGCTTCAGCTTATGTGCTACGCCCTCGCAAATATCCATAGGGTGTCCTTAAATTTCGGGCGGGTGAAGACTAATCCTAATGAGTACCTTTCGGTGTGATACCGATCGGAATCGAAGGACAAGTCGAGCGTTGGGCCAAGGGGTCGGGGCCGGGAGTGGGCGAGCGCACGCGAAGGCGGATGGGGGGATTCTTAGTATGAGACTGATACAGGCGTATGAGGGTATTCTGAGTCGATATTCTGATTGCCTTTTGACTACAACTACAGCAGGTTCATATACAAGTAACAGGCGTCTGGAAAATACTAATGGGGAGAAGGGCAGAACACGGTATTAACAATAAGCTTGACTAGGAACGGGAAGTTTATGATTAGTTCGGAGGCCGATGATAACCGAGAGCGGGATTACGATAAAAGGAAATAGTTCAAGGACTACAATTATAGATAGACATATGTGAAACATAAGATTGAACGGATCAACATAATAAAGGGGACGTATCAAAGTTTGACCAGACAATACGAGTTATTTTGATGTGGGCGTAAACAGAGTTTGATCTTCGCGAAAACATTTGTCAGCTTCAGGGCTGATGGTTTCCGAGATGGTGACTTGAAACGTTGACAAGTGGCGATAACCTCGGGACCGATAGGGTTGCAACACGGTCGTAACAAGTCTTGTCTCTCCCTTCTCAATACTCTGGAAGATATTCTTCAGCAAGCTGTGAACCCTTACCTTACAACTCTTAGTATTTCAGCCCACCAGTCAATTGAGCTAAGTGTTGAACTTCATCTCTATCATACTATCCACTCTGTTTGAAATACTGGAGCACCCTAACAGTTTACCTGAGGGCACAACACATAAGTTGAAGCCAAGCTCTACTACATTTATAGAGTCAGACCTCCCAACTAGTACAATCTCTATCATCACCCCCCCAATTAGTTCATTTCCAATCATTGGACCCCCAACTTAGAGCCTTCCTTTCCCCTTTTAGCTTAGATCTTAACACTGTTGTCTTTCTCACCAGGCTATATTTGTTATAACAACAAGCTCTACATATGTATGTATTTCTCACAGTCAACTGTAATATTGTTTCATTGATTGTAGTGTGAAAGTTGTTTATAGTTTGTTTTTATTTATTTATGTATTAAATTTTCTCAGTGGCCACTGCCATTGAATATTTGGCCCAGCTATGGCCATGACTGGCTGTCCATGTGTATTTATACCATTTCTATGCCCTCCACATGTTGTACTTAACTAAAAATAACTCAATATAATTATCCACAATCAATTTTATTTGTTTGTTAAGAAACTAATCTAATACAAAATGAAATAATGGAAATAATGACAAGTCTTCCTAGTGGTCCTGGAGCACCTAGCCCGACGCCGGCATAACTACCAGACATCTGAGATAGCTATTATAAACCCACTCGGTATTAAAAAAATATCACTAAGTAAGTAGCCAGGCGTGGGCTACTATACAAGCTAGCTAAGGTATTTACAGATTTCCCAGTCCTGATGTGTGCCTTGGAGGAATTACTACTGGGTTACATATTCCGCGCGTGGCGTAGGATCCGTGACTATTTTACCTGATACTCAACCTTAGCATAATTAAATCAAAGAAAGCGCCTAACGTACATAATGGTTGGTCCAGCACAAGAAGGAACAGATAAACTCACAGAATTCTGTACCATCGACATCGACACCCGTTGCTTTATTCCAGAGTCGTTCGAGTATAAGACCTATTCCCTGTATCCCAAAAAACCCGACCATCACCGATGATCCAGACCAAGCCGATGTCGCCCTGATTTCCGACAATTCGTTGACCCGGCCATCCGAGAACAAATAGTAAAATTCACACCGTGCCATCGCTTCACCCAAAAATCGTGTAAGGATTGAGAGGCGAACAGGTTATCTAAGGGATGTGGTCATGACTTATAAGGTTGCGAGAATGCAGACGGCAACAACTTGAAGAGCATGGGGTAATAGCCCGTGCTGAGCATTGCGACGACCAGCCATCCCATGAATACCTGATATATCGTCGATATTAACTACCGTTAGTAAAGATTTGATGAAAATGTTGCCTCCCCAAGGCTCTCCATGAGAAGCGGTGATGTTCCAAAAGAGCATGAGGAGAAATCTCACCGAGGCACTTGACTATTTATTTCCACAGTAAAATATAAAAAATGGCTGAAGGCCTCGAGAGTTCAGGATGCGAAGAAATCTTGATGCCATTCCCGAACACATACCATACATCAGGGATTTGGGAATGTTTACACCCATCATGTAGACTCCCTAGCCTCCCTAGCCTCCCTAGATCTATAGTAAGCTTTTTACCGACTAGTAAATAGGGATCTCGCGAAAGTAGTGTGCCTAGCCGAGCTAGCTAGCTCTCCTAGATGGCTCTAGACAATATAGACGGCATACTTACTGATCTTCCCACTTTCCTGATGTATCCGACTGAGCGCGAACATGACATCCCCTCCACTCAATTACGATGTGACCGAACACATTACCATGAGGTATCCTTTTAAAATGAAGGAGAGGTTTCATTGGACGAGGCTTGTTCGTGGCCTAGACTTTTCGAAAGTTCTAGCTTGGAATAATTGTCCGAGCAGAAGGTGAAATTAGACACTCAGGCAAATAAGATGGCGGCGGCGAATGCTAATATGATTTAGTGGTATCTTAAGTTAAAGAAATTACGGTGATTGTGGTGAGTTCTTATGGAGTTCAGCTAAGTTAATCAAATGAGCTCTGGGATGACAAGAATTAGCCTCTGAATAAAACCTGTCCTCATAAAATTGTCCAGCATGAGCGACTGTTCATGGATAGTGGAGTTTGTGCACGCAAAGACTTCATAGGAGATCAATTGTACTTGTACTTGATTGGAGAAACGAGTCATTTAAAAGGTGCATGGTAATTGAATAACACTATTTAAGCCTTCTCAAAATCAGCATTGAAGCTGCCCGCACTGCTCGCAGGAATTCCTGACTCCGAAATCACAGGAGTCCTGGCCGTCACCACCGCATTGGTAAACATGCCCTGGGATACAATTGAGCTGGCCGTCACCACAGAAGAGGCCGTTGGGGACGCCCTGGCAGGAGCAAGAGGTTTGAGTGCACGCCCTGTTCACGAGCTGAGCAGAGGACATAGAAGGGGGGCAAATGTTTGTGAGCAAGGGTGGCAAGGTTTGGTGCAATTTATACATACGACGTTACTGAGAACAGCGGGGATGAGGGCAACAAGCAAAAGGACAGCAAAACACTACAGGTGACATTGTTGAGTTATATAGTTAGTTAACTAAAGATAAAACATTACCTTCATATTTGGTTCGCTCGAAAAGATATGGATTTCAAAGGTGTGATTGTGTGTGGTACTAGGAACTGGGGATAAAGTGGTGAACTCCAGCTTGTTTTATACATGAAAGTCGATAGCATACGAGGGCCGTATCACCCTTTTGGAAACGTAGGAGAAGCGAGGTCAATTTAGAAGTGGAGAACGTTAGGGCCAAATGGGGAAGAAAATAAACAGTTTGATGATGGAGAATCCAAAAAGGTCATTGAATGCTGCGCGAGGTTAAGAAAACATTCAGTTACGGGTAGTTAAAACAGGAAGTCGATCAATAAAGGCGTAGAAACTCAATATATGATTGAAGTAGTGGAGCGTGTATTTGATGAGATCTTAAGGAGAGAACATGAAGATACTACGAAAACCAGTGAACCAATAGATCTAATAGGAACAAGGAGGGGGCAACATGCATACTGAGTAAACCCCAACAAAAGTTCGAGCGGTGAATCCTCAGAAATAACGCCTGAATGAAGCCTTAAAGAGCTTCAAAATACAAAAATACGCAAAGGTGAGACAGATTCCAGCGTCCGAGGTTCAATCGGTGATGTGACAAGATTGAATGACTTAGAAACAGGGTTCACCCATAACAGGTTCATAAAGGGCCTGACAGCACGCGCTGCCAAGAGTGCTTCCTAAGAGTAGACGGTTGTGAACATTTGAATGGGGGCTGCACGGTTTGGTCACGTTGGCAAAAGAACGCGATCATCCTCGCGGGACCATAATGAATACTTATTCAAACGCCAAAGCGTCTTACGTATTTATGGCGGATGCACAGCCGTATTTCCCATTTAGGCAGCCTTACTACTTCCGGGCACGTCTGTCTTAAAATTTGCTATTGAGCCAGTAGCCCGGCAGCCGGTCTCTGCTGCCACAGTACCTCGTGCTGGTTTCATTGAAGTGTCAGTCGCTAGTGAGACATGCGGAGACCATATATGCAAACTTTTTGGCCAGCTACATTAGTATCAAGACGTCACAGCCTTCAAACTGATGTTTTGAGGCTTCATTTTACCTATAACCTTCAGTAAGTATGTGAAGGTTTTCACCGTCTCATATCTGAATATTGCCAAACTAGGTGACTGTAGTCCATGAATTACTTCCCCAGCTCCCCGCAATACCAGACAATCCCACACAAACCCTTAAAACGAAGTACTGTTTCACCTCTGGCCAATTAGGAACCTTCCTCCCTGCTATTTCTTTATAAGGTATATCATTCAGCCATGAATGCTGTTAAGTGCAAAAGAAAATAATAATTTAAATATAATAACTTAACACTCGGTTGGACAACCGATTAATCGAAGGCTCGGCGTTGCTAACCCGGTCGAATGTGGAAACTTTTGGTCATTTGGGCAGAAGTGTAGCCGATTCACCACAGCCGAGTTGGCTCCACTTTAATCAGATACCATACCATATTAGAGGATCACCATCACGATCGCTCAACCTTAAATAACTTGAGTTAGACTTGCTCATTCTAAATGATTTTTTTGGTGAAAAATTATTTGAATCGTGTTAAAACAGTTTTACAGAGTATATCGTAGCGTTGAGCGAGTGTAACTCAAGTTATTCTAAGGGTGACGGTTGAGTGGCCATGACGGCGATCCGGTGCAATATAGTACATCGCACATTTGTATCCGTGTTTTCTGTTACAATTACACTCCTTCCTAAGAATTAACCACAGGTCAGCGGGAATTATATTATATCTCTCTTGATTTTATTCCGAGCTCCAGAGTTAATTTCAACAGTCATACAACAATCATCATCATTTCACCAGAAAAAAACCTCGGATCCGACGAAGTTGTAGAGTTCTAATAAAACGCCGTGGTTCTAATCACGTATTGGATCCTTACATAAACTAGTATATCTCATAAGCACGTTTCGATAATGGAGAGAATACTACTATGGAACGTTTTGCAAGTCCAGCTTTGGGCCCGTTCATATGAAGATGCTAATTGTGGACCATGCATTTGGAGGTTAATGTGTGTCAGAACCACTATACACCTCCCAGAGCATCCAACCTATATTGTCAGGAGGTGCTACACTAACTGACACAAGATATTGAGACACAAAGTACTTTTATTACAAGCTTATTAAACCCTTGTATATTGTGTATTGCAATAGAGTCAACTCATACTATTTTTAATAGTAACGGCGTTATGTAAGCTACCTTTGGTAAGCTGGAACGCAGTGTGGGGCAACTGTATAGTTGTATCTCGCTTACGGATACTATATGGTATAGAAACTGATCGCGTAACCTCTTAGTGAAGGTTTATCACTCACTGAGAGTCTTATTTAGAACTGCGCCAATAATTTCAACAGTAATTACTAAACTATTGTTTACGAGTGCGAGAAACCTTACAAACATCTCGGAACAATTCCTCCATCTATCAAGAACCGGGAATATGGCGTCAGTGTGGAATTATGGATCATCATCGCGGCACCAAGGTTCCGGAATTTGCCTTTGCCATCAACAACTTTAACAAGAAAAGTAAATGATATATAAAGAAGCTATAGTACCGTGAGATACGCAGCAAAACAAGATGGTTCTGTAAAGTTGCTCTATGGTCATCGGATACAACGGTATGGTGCTCGCATAACAAGTAACACCACGGTACTACGAGCAAAACTTCTAACAAAGATAATCACAGGTAACGTACCCCAGCCGACACAGACAAGCGCAAACGACTGAAGAATGGGTAATGCGGATACGGAATATAAGTGAGTCAGAATATATGAATATGAGACACATGTATGCGAATAAGGGGAAGTCGTCAGCCCTGGTGGTTGGTTAAACTAAGCCGTAGTCCTGAGTGTTGAGTGGGCATGGGCCTACCTCAACAGTTCGCTTAAATCAAGCCATTTGTGGCAAATGATTCAGTAAGGGAAGCAAGATTCGATTCGTTGGACTGAGCGTCGACGGAATTACTACTCCGTTACATAATCCGCGCGAGGCATATGAATCTGTGACTATTAAACATAACAGCCAATCTTAGCATAATTCAATCAGATAAAAGGCTCAACGTACATAATGGTTGGCCCAGTACAAAAAGGAACAGATATACCCACAGAACCCCATACCATCCACCGACATAGGTGCCCGTTGCTTTATTCCAGAGCCGTTCGAGTATGAGACCTATTCCTTGTATCCCAAAAAATGCCACAATACGCCAATCCAGGTCATTTCCCAACGAATACAGCGGGAACTCATGAAAAAGCCCCGATGCAAGCAATGACCCAAGGACCAAGCCTATGTCACCCCTGATACCCAAAAATCTTACTATTCGCTGACCCGGCCATCCGCCGAGAACAAATAGTGAGCGTGTAAGTAAAGCGTGCCATCGCTTCGCCCAAAGATCGTGTAAGGATTGAGAGGCAAACGGGTTGTCGAAGAGAGGCGGCCATGACTCATAAGGTTGCGATAAAATGTACACCCCAATAAGAGTATAGATATAATATCCCGTGTTGAGCAATGTGACGGCTAGACACCCCACGGTTGCATGATATATCGTTGACATTAAGTACCGTTGTGGCCATGGTAAAGATTGGATGAAAATGGAGCCTCCCCAAGGCTCTCGGTTGGGAGCGGTGAAACTCCAAAAGAACACCAGGATATCCACAATGAGGAAATTGACTGTTATTTTCTGTAGTAGAATGAGAAAAATGGATCCAGGCTTTGATAGTTCAGGGTGCGAAGGAAGCTTGATGTTTTTCCCAAATTTATACCCTATCCCTCTGAACGCGAACATAATATTCCATGCCTCTACCAAATTACGACGTTGCCGGTACATCCACGATGACGTGCTATCCTTCGTAAATGAAGGGGTGTGTTTGCCGGAGGAGACTTGTTGGTGTTCTAGCTTGGAATAATCGTTCGAGTGGAAAGTGAAATCCAACGCTTTAGCAAATAAAATACCGGTGGAGAATGCTGATAGGTTTTAGCGGTACCCTAAGTTAAAAAATAATTATAGCGATTGTTGTGCTTACTAACCTTTGGCCACATTGGCAAACATGTATTGAGATCCGATCCAGGCATAACAGAAAGTAAGACGGTATAATACGTAGGTCGTGACCGGAAGCAAAGCAAAATGGAATATACGATGAGATTTAGTTGCGACCATGAATGCTGTGAACATCAGTAACAATAGAGGTAGTAAAAGCACTGTTAAGGTGCCAATACCAGTGTCCAATGGGATGAGATTCGCAGGTCGAATTCTTAAGTGCTGAATGATGGATTCAACGATGTCCATGGCTGATCGTGGGCGATGTGATCAGCTAAACGTGTTGCAGATTTTTTCGTCCTTTATAAGGGATATACGAAATCTAGAGGGATCGCCAGTAGTCACTAATACAGACAAACTGAGAAGACAAGGCGATATTTCACCGTATATTACGTAATTCTAATTAAATTATTAATCTACACTGAACTGAACTGTGGTACGAGTAGTAATAATCACAAATGAAGACTGTGTCTTATGTGTCCATTGTCCATAGAAAATCTATGTCCGTGTCCCAGTCGATGCGAAAACTAAGCGAGCTACAACAATTACTGCCTACAGACTTCGACACATCCCCCGCTTGTGTTGTTGATTGCAAAACAAAACTTGAACATCCTGAGCAAACCGTCGATGTATCGTTTCCGCTGCTATCCAAGGCATAGCCCATCCTTGACACCACACCCTGTTGGTAGGGCGAGTTTCATACTGCCCTGCCCACGCACCGTAAGAGCAGTAAGCTCTAATCCACATGTCGCACGGTTCGCAAGGTGGTTCAGAGACGCCGATATACGGAGATACGGGAATGACAGAAGGATCGAGGTAGAGTCTTTCGCATTCGAGGAATTGGATTAGAGCGCACTCGCAGTGAATCTGGAGATGGTCTGTTGTGAGCGGTGGCACTAGATCCACGTTTTCGGCTAGAATAGTGTTGACATATCTGAAGCGACTGTATACTTCGTTGCGAAGGTTCTTCCAATCTGCGCTCGTGGAAGGCCAGGAAGAAGTCTGGAAGACGGTAGGGCAAGGAACGGAAACGACGCTGAATGTCAAATAGAACAATGGACGTTTGTGGGGGAGGCGAGCAAGATTGATCAAAGCACGTATGGGCCGTTGTAGAGATGTCATCCTCTCAATAGCTAATCTCAAGCCGTGGGGATCTAGTCAAGTAGAAGAGTCATAATGAAGCCATATAGCGAAGACGCAGAAAATACCGTTGATGTGGTACAGACCTTGAGATGGCGCTGCCAATGTCCATCGCTCAAAGAATCTTCTGACAGATAAAAGATTGCAGAAGATATTCATGGCGCTCTCCATGTTGATGTCAAACATATCCCAATTAGCAAAGCGGACAGTTGGTAAATTTCCCTCTGAGAATTGGTTGAGGAAGTGGAGGCAAGCATGAAAATTGGTGTACATGATTTGAAAGTTTGACACGTTGCTCCATCCGAGTTGATTGACCAACATCTGACGTGCAATTCCACCTTCTCTCAAGCGGTATTGGCCCATTTTGGCAAGCGAGAAGGCGAAAAGTTCTTTGAACGACCTGTAACAGAACACATAGACTTCGTGTTGCAAGTCATACTCGAGTTGTGCAGTTTCAGAATGCAGCCTTGCCCGTCTCATTCCGTTGCCTTGCGCTTCCGCATGTCCCGTTGATATGCCTTTCAGAACTTGCCAAAGACGGTTCAGATATGCGACTGTATCTTCCGAAACGCCACCGTTGGCCGAGATTATGAGCTCGAGTCTGCCTTTTGAATGGTCGAGTCTCCCTGCAGTAGCGACGACCTTGCCAGGGTGTGAGACACAAAGACGAGCGAGTGCGTCGAGCAAATTCTGTTCGTTTGGTTTTTGCAGACTGTCAGTAACGATGGCAGGGGTTCTAGTGGCCAATACATCTGCTGCCAAAGCCACAAGGATGTTGGGATCCTCCATACTAGCCAAAGAGTCGCGTCGCGTCGCGCGGAGTCACGTCACTGTTCTCCTCGTGAGTTGTTAACTTTGAAATGGATGCTTGCTTAAAAAGAAAGAAATATAATTATTGGAATTTTGGAACTTCCAGAGTCGTTTTTAGTATAAATATTGGGAAACGAGCCAGCGAATAATGCCTTTGTACAAGCAGTGGTTGGGGAAGTTGAAAACAAGATGAGTCACGAACAGTCACCAGCGGGTCGTGTCACGGACTCATTATGTTATGTTAGAGACACACGTTCATCGACTCTGGCCGAACGTGCAAACTCATTTCAAAAAGCTATCCACCATGGAGCACTATTAATAACTTGTTCTCAAATATTAATTCATTTTTATGCCAATTTACCTAGATATGACGCTTCATTTTATCTCCCGTATTTGATATGGCGGAGAAAACATCCGAGGTGAATGCCCAAACCAGGAGAAGTAGATCAGATCTACACATTAAACTGTTTGATAAATGGCCCCGTGACGTGTGACGGAAGTGACGGAGCGACCCTTCAATGCCTCACCCCGACATTACAGACGAGGGAGAGTTATCCCCCACCTCTCCACTAGAAGAAACGGACACAGAAATTATTCCAGATCCAGATGTTGGCCCTGCCGAAGTTCCAGGTGTAGCCGGTAATCCAGTCCGATGTAAGTGCTCGAACCCCCTTTTTTACGGGATTTTTGCTTGAATCTTGACGATTTCAGGGTATGATGTACGCGTTTCGCCACCTTTTGTGAAACATTAGATTAAATTACGATTTAATATGCGAGGATAGGCCGATCGAACGGAGCCATATACCCGAATTGAACCTTTTGCCACCCAAGTTGACACCAGTGTAGAGTGAGCACAATTTTTTTTTGTTAGCCTGTTTACATTGTAGTAATGTTCCCCCCTAGCTTTGTATTTAAACCGGTGACTTTGACAACTCTGACTATCGCCATGGCGGCTTTGGCGTATGTCGCAATCACAAATGATGTTGTGGAGGAGGGGCGGGACAAGAAACGCATGTGAGCCGCGTTTTCAATTAGTAGAGTCGTTCGTTCATCTCTATAATGATTCTAGTGGCGTATATGCTGCTGTCGCGTCTTTCCTTCTGTTTTCTATGGTGCAATTTAGGGATGGACCGTTCATTCGGCCGCATCCAGGTAGATTATGCTACTCTTTACCGCGATATACACTCACCCATGTCATCTCAGCTTTCTGGCGTATTGTCCTTGGTATAAATCTAATATATGAAATGCTTTTGGTTTTCCTACTATTCCAAGACCTTGGTTCTGCTCGGGGGATGATGACGGTAATAGATCCAAATCTCGGCATTCCTCTTCAGGAAAGAAGCTACGCAGATAATTGTGAATTCTCACCTAAAGTCATATGGGTATGTGACTTTTATATATGCATAGATATATGTAAAATAACGGGCGCGTAGGATGCCATAGATATATTTTGCCTTGCACATGCTTTGGGTTGGTTTGGCAAAGCCTTGATTTTGAGAGATTACTGGTTCTGTTGGGTGAATCTATCAGCTCATTATATTTACGCTATCTCACAAAAAACCAAATACAGATATTGAGTATCGCGTTTGAATTAGCGGAATATAGTTTACAACATCAACTCGCTAACTTTGCCGAGGTTTGTAGCGGTTATTAAATCGTAACCTTTGTGAAATGTGTTCAATTATTTCTATCCATAGTGTTGGTGGGATCATGTAAGCCCTAGTAATTCGCCGTTGACAGTAGTCCTCATTAACGTGATTTACAGTGGATATTGGACGTTCTAGTATGCAATTGGCTGGGGACTTATATAGGTGTGACTTTGAGCTATTCTGTCACTATATGGACACTAATTATTCATGCAGGAATGAAAACTTGCGCATATCTGAACGTGAAAGTATGTCAACCTATGAGTAAAAAAAGGGGGGGAGTATAGTTGATCGTCGTTCAATAGGGTTATACCTGGCGAGGCCTACGCCAAACCCGCGAGGCTCGTGGATTACGTTCACGTACTAAACGAGTTTTCAAACAGTTTTCGCCGAGCGATTTCACCACGTTTAAATGGGAGGGAACCGCCTCACTCACACACTACGTGGCTGTCGTCTTACTTCTAGCAATGTTTTTAGCCGCTGAATTGACGCCTTTCTACTTGAAAACGTGGGTGGTTGCTAGGCTTACATTTCTGTTTGAAACTCGTGCTCTGAGCTCGCTACTTCGCTTCAATCATACATGTAATGCTTGCTCACTGTCTTGTTTTACACATGTAGATTGCTTTGGTTGGAACCGGAACATCCACTAGTGATAACTCGTCTGGCTGGTATCTTTATCTTTGCTTTACCCGCTGTAAGAGAGTTATATCAATATATAAATGATCCACGGTGCGTCGCAATGAGGAATAGTGATATATTTTCTCTCACTGTAGGCATATTTCACTTATAGCATGGCGATTCGTATGGGCCAGCATGCTTGGCTGCTGTTCGCTACAATTCTTACAGAGGTTTTACTAGTCTTCAAGTGGGGCAGAGGTGTCTTTAATGAGCCGTTCCCGACGCATGTGAAATGGTCTCTAGCAATTGGCGGCGTAACAATACTTGTATACCCTACTATCAAGGTATATTCACTGTCTTCCCTAAATTCGCCTCATGATCTGACCTGGCACCGCAGTTTGGACCGAAGATCGCAAGAAGGTATTTACGGCGACATGTCAAGGATCGTAGAGCTAAAGAATAATCATTTCTATCATTGGGATATGCCTTTTTCATGCCGATGCAACGCCTATCGGGTTTATTATTGTAATCGCCACTGTAGAATTAATTTCTGCACAATAGTACACAATACATACTAGGGAACATACCATGTATAATTATTACACGTCGACCCAAGCTTTACAAGCACAAGATTTTCACTCTATGTATCACCTCGCAACCGGGTTGCTCCCTGTTTCGATTCGACGACCAGTTTTCTACCACCGTAGATGCTATTGACAACTGACGACCGTTGTAGAGCTGCCAAATCGTTCAAGTTGTCCCGATAGAACTGCTGCACGCGTTCTGGTGAGGGATGTGTTTCAGCCTATATCTAACAAGTTAATCCGAGTGAAGCAAGAAAAAAGGTTAGAAAAAACACACCTGAAATTCTCTCCAGACTCTCTTAGTTTTTCGCACAAAATATGTCCTGAAGTTGTAGGAGCTAAAGGAGCGCGACGTGCGCAGGAGAGAGCCATACAAATGTAGGAGTGACGTTCTTGACGGTGTGGACATGGCTGGAAGCAATACCGCTGACTCATCACGCCTGCTGACTCATCTACGTGTTCGACTCGCCACACATGGCGTCGAGCTCGAATACGGCTTTGAAGACCTTCAGTCTTGCTAACGATATTGCTAATATTTCTCAGCAAGATGAAATATTTAAATACGATGCTGCGGCGAATCGTGCTGCTTACGAAGCTGCACCGTGGGGCAAAGAGTGAGCATTAACTTTTAAGGGGTGGAAAATGGTACATGTCTAAATATCGTTTGACTTTAGCCCACATTTCTTCAAATCGTGCCGTATATCAGCAGTAGCACTCATTAAGATGGTGAGCTATTTCATTTATGTCCTGATTGTCAGAAGTCTCAATTATGTTGGCAGGTCATCCATGCACGGTCGGGTGTGCCATATGAGATCATGGGACTTATGCAGGGAAAGGTCATTGGAAATAGTCTCGTCGTAATGGATTCTTTTGCCCTTCCAGTACAAGGAACTGAAACACGGGTGAACACTTTGGAGTCGGCAAACGAATACATGGTGGAATACACGACTGTTGGTGAGAGAGTAAGTTGATTCCTAAGTTTTTTCGCGCTTTAGATTGTAATATGTTTAAAGGTCGGAGAGCTGGGAAACATTATTGGATGGTACCACTCTCACCCTGGTTATGGGTGTTGGCTTTCAGGTATAGACGTCACAACTCAATCAACAAACCAGAAATTCCAAGATCCATTTGTGGCTGTTGTTGTAAGAACAGAATGTATTACATTTTTCACTATTAGAAGCTGATTGATTCCGTAGATCGATCCAAACCGTACCATTTCCGCCGGAAAAGTGGATATCGGGGCATTCCGTACCTTCCCAGAAGGTTATGCACCCGCGACGAATGGCGGAGGATCCGAATATCAGTCAATTCCTCTCGCAAAGGTTGAGGATTTCGGTGTACATGCCAATCAGTACTATTCTCTCGATGTCCAGATTTTCAAAAGTTCTTTAGATGATGAATTACTTGGTAAACTTTGGAACAAATATTGGGTCAATACGCTCAGCTCGAGTCCACTTATTTCGGTCCGTGTAATCTCTGCGATATATTTTGCAGCGTCTTCAATGGGTATCGCTTTTATAGAATCGAGCATACGCCGTGTCGCAACTGACTGATCTTCACGGGAAGCTTAGTAATGCACAGAAAACCGTTTCGACGACTCGTGCCTCGGCCCCCTCTCTCAACAAGGCTGCCAATGCTTCGGATTCGACTCAGACCAGTGGACTTCTGAGCCCAGGAGGTGCGAAGGGCAAAGTGAGTATAGCGGCGACCGCTTCGACACTATTATTTTAAAACGTATTTATTTTAGGATCGGGATTTGGAAAAGAAGGAGGAGAAAAGAGAAGATGGGCAATTATTGAAGAGCGTAAGAGACGCGTAAGTAACTCCCTTCCATTGCACCTACCCGTGATACCAATGCTCTGCACCAATTAGCACAAAGATTGCTGCCGAAGCACAACATGGCCTTATTACACAGGTCCTTAAAGATGTGATCTTCTCAATGCGCCCACAACAGAGATATGCTACACCATCTGAGCCTAAGGGAATGGAGGGCATTATAGAAACAGCTGTAGATACCAACATATAGATCTGTTGGGATCAGAGTATCACTGTCTTCTCTCTGCCTTTTGCGTAATACCTGTACTCGTTCGTAGCTACTGTATTATATATAACTACAATCGCTGAACGCGTCAGGTATGGGCCCTTGTGTACGCGTTGGCTAATGACGATGACTTCTTTAACATTACCACAGCCACCTCAAACGACAGTGTTCTTTCAGGATAAATGCCTGGATCATCGCTTTATACGATCTTCGGATGTTTCCAACGTAGTCGAGCGACCCCAGCGCATCAGAGCCGTCAAGACAGGCGTAGCAGCAGCGATTGCCCGATTCGAGCAGTTAAATGCATCGAATGGTGTTCAACGGGGTCCACCGGACCCTGAAGATGCGCTAATGAATGCTTTGAAGCGTCTTAATATTGGAGAGGAACCTGTCTCTGTATCTGGTGGTCAGAACGTCATCCGAGTCGTCATGAGCACGAGGACAGTAAACTTGTTATCGAACGAAGCTGTAAAGTACATCCACGGGGATATCGAGGGCGATGTATACCTCGAAAAACTTATTGATTTGGCTCGGGAGAGCAGGGAAAAAGTGGCACGTGGAGAGTGTGAGATACCTGATGGTTTACCACGAGGCGACCTATATTGTAAGTTCAACCTTCCCTCTTTCGTTGCTTCTCAATAAATAATACGCTTTTTTATTATTAAGTATGTCCAGAATCAATTGATGCTATACAAGGCGCGGTCGGGACTGTTTGCGAAGCCGTTGACACTGTTCTTGAAGCTGGCTTTGGCCCGAGGGCTTTCGTTGCTATACGACCTCCGGGTCACCATTGCGGTGAAGACACACCTTCTGGTTTTTGTTTTGTGAATAATGTGGCTATCGGTGCTGCCCATGGTGCGCGGCTTTAATGGCCCTGTGTTCTTCATTTGTGCTGACGTTGATGTGTGGACAGCATACCTACGACATGATGTATCTCGTGCTGTTATTCTCGACATTGATCTCCATCATGGTGCGTCATAATTCGGACAATGTTTTACATATCGCCTATTACTAATACCTCAACCAGGCAACGGTACACAAGCGATAGCATGGCAGATCAACGAAGAAGCATACCGGAAAACATTGGAAGTCGCTGCATCCGGTATTGCGGAAAAACCACCCTTTCAAGTATATTACGGATCTATACACGATCCCTTATCATACCCTTGCGAGGTAATCATAAGTTTATATTTCATATTCATATGATGTTCTGAAGCTAGATTCGCTTAGGACGGTAATGCCTCTATGCTACAAGCAGCTTCAGTGTCACTTCATGGATCCCATGGACAACATATAGAAAATGTTCATCTTTCAGAGTATAGCTCTGAGGCCGATTTCTGGGATAGGTTGTATTCGGGGCCATACCGGCGCTTGTTGGAAAAGGCGGAGGAATTTTTGAAGAAAGGAGAGCGGGAGGCTATTGTATTCATAAGGTGCGCATAGCAAACCCGTCCCCATTTATGACTCTTTCTGAAACTGAGAATAATCTCCTAGTGCCGGATTTGATGCTTCCGAACATGAAGGCGAACATATGTCCCGACATGGACGAAAGCTGCCTACGGCATATTATAAACGATTTGCCCGCGATGCTCGCGCTATGGCTGATAAATATGCAAAGGGTCGTATTGTCAGCGTCTTAGAAGGCGGATATAGCGATCGTGCATTGTGCAGTGGCGCTATGGCACACGTATTGGGTCTCGCGGAAGAAAACTCTGAAGTGGATGAAAGCTGGTGGTCCGTTGAGAACCTCGTTAAGGTACATACACATCTGCCCGGCCGTCTGATATGTCCGGCGCAGCTTATGTCTGTCGCATCCTTCCCAGATCGAGAAGGCAACACAAAAACGGCGAGGCGCACGTGCTTCTAACTTCGTACCAGAGAAATGGCTAGAACGGACGGTCGCCATTCTGTCCACCATCAACGTCCATCCGTCACCGCCGACATCACCCAAATATATTCCTCCTTCTACCATGGTATTGCGCAATAGAAGCAAGGTGTCCCCGAACGCGAGCGAGACGGAGAGATCATTTTCAAGCGCGTCCAGGAAGTCGCACTCTGGTGTCATTACTACGAAGAGCGATGTACCAAAAAAGGAAGCGGTCGAACCTGCTCTTGGAGAACTTGATGCTCCCAGAGATGAGACGAGCAAGAAGCTTCCACGGGTCATACTGAAGGTCAATCCTCCTCCAGAAGTGCCTCACTCAGAAACATAACCTTGGAGAACTGCAAATGTTTCAGTTTGACGACAATTCATGACAGATACGAGAGCTAGAATACCCGTGTATTCATCATGTTACATAGGACGGAAGGGCTTGTATGACACTAATGGTTTATTCTCCACAATAACGCACGCCATTATAACATTCAGATTTTTAATACATCAGCAGTCCATACATTGCCCACTCGTATACGCCAAGGAATATTGCGCCCCCTGCAGAAATCCAGAGTGTCCGAGGAAGCGCACCAGCGAAAAAGGCGCGAGGGCTCTCAGTCCTACGCATCTCCTGAAAGTGGCTGAAAAATGTAGATTTGGAGGCATTAGCCTTGAATAAGGTCATAAATATATCATGAAGTAAGCAAATATCAGCCAGCCTAACTCACCCGCATGTCCAACATCACACGTGTTTTGAGGACGTCTAGTGGCGTAGTAGTCGCTGCTGCGATTCCACCTGCCACGCTCCCACAAGCCGCTGCTTCATGGGCGTACAACGAGTCCCGATGGAACTGTTGGGCCAGTCGCTTTTTAAAAAATTCGTATAGCGGGAATTGTATTGACGTGAAGGGTATCTAAATAAAGCATTGAGATAGCAAGATAAAAAAACAATGCTGCTTGTTACACACCTCTCGAAAGACCGTTATCCCAAAGCCTCTATAAAACCCTCGAAATCCTTCAACATCTAGTGTTTTCTGCGCGGCACTGAGAGACGATATTGCTCCTCCAAACGTAGATGTTTGAGAGCGTGTTTTGATGACTTCTGTAGGAACACGGACAATACAGGCTACCTTGCACGGAAGAATGAGACGATGTCGGAGACGGGTGAATACAATATTTCAAGACGCACCACTTCTGCTACTGACGCTGCGATAACGTGGGTGACAGGTTGCAGGTGCTGGGGTATGGGAAGGTGTTGTTTTAAAGCATTGTATGTCGCGAAGAATAGCGCAGCTGAGCTATATCAGCCACAGATGTTTAATGAATTACTGGGATAATTTACTAACCACCAGGAGCACTTCCCACCACCACACTACCAACACCTTGGTATACGCCATTAAATCCGCCGGCACGAATGAAGCCTTGCGCTGACTGCAAACGAGTCTTGACCGTGTCAATAGGGAAAAATAGTAGATCTGTAGCAGTCCCTGCTGCTGCGCCAGCCTGTCAATAAAATAAGTTGTTGAAAGCAAGTATAACAGTTGTGAGCTTACAAGGAGGGACTGTGTGAGATTCGGGGAAGTCATATGAACTCTGTAGGCGGCTATGGACGCATCGGTTTGAAGCAGTTTGTTTTTTGCTCATGTATATGATTTGGTAACTATTATCCACTTGGGATATATTGTGGCTATCGAATATTTTTATTCTGCAGGCTTACCTTCGGGGATCCCATACCAACGAATTGAAATAAATATTTCTGAGTATTGATTTCGTTTGCTGTGACGCCGACAAGGTACGGCTAATCACGCCTGGTGCACAGCTGTGGTCTACAGCACCTCTCACAACCAGAATCAACTCACTTATGAAGAATCTGTTCTTCTTCACATTCCTCACGCCGTGTATTGTAGATGCAGCTCTCAACCCTGCAGAAATGGCACAGCACCTTGAAGCTGGCAAGCCAATCCTAGGTGAGTAGCAATAGTTTACATCCCGTGTCACTTCTAGCTATAGCCATATATACTTGATCAATGATGTAATTTACAGGGACATTTACCGATCCAAAAACCCCTCTAACGAAATGGATGAGCACAATACCTGATTCCACCCCTATTCCAGCCATAAATATCCCTGGGACGCATGATGCTTGCACCTGTAGGTTGACATAATAATAGTACTTTTAAAAATAACCAATAAAACCCCATCTCAGGGAACTACACCGGCCCTAATGAGAGCGTTTTCAGAACACAAGTACACAACTCTTTGCTTTAATTTGATGAGACTACAAGACTCATCAAATCACAGGATCGGTCCATATTTGACCAATTGAATGCTGGAATTCGTTTCCTTGATATCCGCTTTGGATTAGATGAAAATACTAACGTATTGCGCGTTTACCACGGTAATATAGCTTCCTAACTGTTTCATGTTTTCTATCAACTAACACTCGGTCAGCTGATACTCTCCTTAGTGCCACAGCGTCACTAGAGGATGTCCTCTGGGGATTATATTATTTTCTTGACCACAATCCTACCGAAACGCTACTTGTTTCTCTAAAAGTCGACCATGGAAGCAACAGTCTGGCCGTTCAGGAAACTGCTCATCAATTGATCACTGCGTCGCCCGTTAGCAGCTACTGGGTACAAAGCACAACGGTATTATTAAATGGCTTTTGTATTATCTCCATCCCTATTTAAAAGAACCTCGTTAGTTACCACTAAACCTGAATGCAGCCCGTGGCAAAATCATTCTATTCAGCCGCTTTGGCTTTGACACTACGGATAACCCAGATCTCACACCCGTCGGCCTCAATGTGGCGTCGGGATGGGACGATAACACGGCTGATTTTAGTATCGCATATGCTCCCGGCGCCGTTGCTTATATCGAAGACTTATATCAGCTAAATGGCGACGCTGTTGATATTTCTCCGGAGATGAAGGTCCAAGAAAAATTTGAGGCTATCACATCTCATATCACAAATTCCCAGGCATCAGCAAATACCACTCAAGTTTTTATCTCATTTGCAAGTGGCTTTGGGTTTGGAATTGGGGACGTCATTACACCCAAGGTTAGCCCCTTTTATTTTATCTCAGAGCAACGTCAATAATATCTATTCCAAACAAGATTCTTGCCGTGGGAAATGATAACTCCACGCTTCGACTCGAAGGCATCAACGAAAAGATGGACCGGTGGCTGGCTTCTAAGACGACGGAACGCTTGGGAATTGTGCTGTACGACTTTTATGAGTCCCAACCAACTCTCGTTCAGAAAACTATTGGTTACATTCCCTTTCATTAGTGTTTATACAGAAGGCGACTTATATAAGGGGGTAATAAGCCCGTGACGTATAATTATCGATATCAGTCGATTCCGATTACTACTACTCGCTAGTAATAATAGTACCTCTAACACTACGGTCTTCTGTAGCCATAATTTCTGCCGCTAATGATTGATCCTTACTCTGACTTGGTCATTTGCATGAAGGACATTTATTTCTTTGTAAAGAAGTGTGCTAACTCTGAGTTACTCCTCCCACCGTTCAAGTTCAAGTCTCCTGCTGATTCGCGCCAACTTTGTTTCAAGTTGTTATCCTCAAATCTGAAGATCATCCACAAATATTATACTAGCACTGCCTCCATTGGGAGCTCTTCAGCAGAAATATTTGTTTATAAAATTACCCCTTGTCCCTCCAGGCAAACTTAACCGAACCGACAGAGGCTTCCAATTATATAATTAGCATCGTCCTTGCTACACTACTATTTCACAACCTTCCAAGTCTGAATTATAGTTGTTGGAATGATGTAGATGCTTCAGAATCTGAAGTTAGGGCTATAGGAAAGTGCCGCGCGAGGTGTCGCGACATGTTTCTTTTTTCAAAATGAGTAGATACTTCATCAATTTTGTGTCGGAAAGCTATCAAAATATAATTATATTTGACATTAGAACTTCAAAACATGAGAAATGTTACATTTAGTGGACAGTTTCCTGGTGAAATATACCTTGTGCACCACTTTAATTGGTGCATCCTTAGTTTTGGCCTTTCCTTGAATAATATAAATGCTCAAATCTTATTTAGAGTCTAAAATCACAAAATATAACTTCTAAATGACATAGGTTCTAGGTTTACAACCACAACACTGAAACAACTTTACATACATACTTATGGATGACAGAGGCTCTAAAAAATGTCAAATATTATGTGTGAAAAGCTCTATAATGTGTTATATGCTCTTAAAAATGAATATTATATACAGAAAAGTCTTGTATTCATATTGAAGCATTTATTGCCTTTGAGTCTCTTTATAATTCAGCCTGGGTCATTTTCTGAGTATTCTTTCAGGCTGCTTCTCAAACAAAGCTTTCTCACACATTCCCTTTGCTTTGCACTTCTGAGCTGGTTGCAGTTTTGGTCTATTTAAAGAGGAAATATGAGATTATTGAGTATCTAGCTCACTGCCCTCACTAAATTTTTGCCCATGCTACATGAATATATGAGCATTAATCTACTGTATATTAGATTTTGAAATTTAATGCATACCTGATATTCAGTTTTTTCTGATCCAGGAATATCACACTCATTCCAAGAGTAGAAAATAAAAGGATCTGGACTCCATTTATTCTGATGATTACCTGTGTTAAGATCTAAGCAAGGGGGGCAAAAGAGGATGATTTTGGAGGTCCAAAAATAGTGAATTGTACTAATTGGGAGGTCCAATTTTATAAGGCAAAGTGGAGCTTGGCTTCAACATATGTATTGCACCCTCACATGAACTGTTAGGGTGCTCTGATATTTCAAACAGAGCAGATAGTACAATAGAGATAAAACAACACTTAGCTCAATTGACTGGAGGTCCAAAAATACTAAGAGTTGTAGAGTAAGGAGTATTAAGAGAAATATAAGAGGACTTAAACAAGAGGGGTAATCTAGGTTGAGTTTCAAACTAAAGAACTGTAGCATACATGGTAGGAACTTTATACAAAGGTATAATGGAGAGTTGGAGGTCCAAGGAATGGGGATCCAAATGAAACTAAATACAACATAGGAAAGTATTCTGAAAAGGAGTGAGGTGGCAAATAACATTTATACATAGAACAGATGAAGGGAGAGTATCATAATGGAGATGGAATGGAATGCTTAAAGGGGTATTCTACAACAAAACAGGTTTTGGGATGCTGAGGTGGTGGTACCATGTTCTGGGGGCTCCAATGTCAGGGTGCTAGAGGGTTACAAAGGTATGAACAAGTGGCAGGGGCTGAAAGAGGGGGATAACAACATAAACCAAGTATCGGGATCCTGAGAGGGTGGCTCTGGATCCCAAGGCACTGATGTTGGGATCCTGGAAAGGTTATCAAGGTAAGAATTGTGGGGGCCCAAAAGGGTGAGGATCCTAACAACCTGCATCCAATCCCCATCATTGAAGGCTGGCAGGCCCTGTATTAAGATCTAAGCAAGGGGTTAAGAGGGGGCTCTATCTCAGAGGGCTGATAATAGAGATTGCACTAGTTAGGAGGTCTAACTCTATAAAATGGGTAGAGCTTGGCTTCAACTTACAGTGACTCACAAAGTGTATCCAATGTTTTGCAGTTTCAACTTATATACCTTATACCTCAGTAGATAAAATAGTAAAAATCACCAAAATATTTGTCAAGATGCTCTATCATGCATAGTTTGATATAACATGGTGTCATCATGTAATCTCCATATATGGTAAAAATTTGAATATTTTCATTTGGAAGATTCATTGGATACCTTTTGTTGCTGAGAGACTCTTGCATGAAAATCATGTGACTATGTTGATTGTTTGCACTTGTTTATATTTTTTCAACATGTTATGTGATCATGTTATGCTAAAGTATAAGTCAAAGGACTCTCACAGCTAAGACTCTCCTAATTCCAACTATGCATCTCCTTTTCCCTGCTGCCCAGCATGAGATCCTTTCTCTACTTGATACTGGCTATTCTGCCAAACATATTTCAGTTCCTACTGGCTATGGCTTTGCTACTACATATCTCTAAACTTCACTCTAATATGATTCCCACCTTTCTAATGTTAGATTTAGTGACTCGGCACAGTAGTTACAAGTTATGTACCATTGTGGGTCCGTAGTGCGCGCTGGTGAAATTTGCATTCACTCGTTCGTGTCTGTGTCTGTGTCTGAGCTCTCACACTTCTTGTGTCTCACATCCACCTCCCTTCTTTATTCTAATAGGTTATGGGCCCCGGCTCTTACTAAATAACACCAAATTTCAAACCAAACTTCTTCTTGTTAGCCCTATCACTTCACCACCACCCGTAGCATCACTCTACCAGCATCATGTCTTTGCCCAACTTCCTCACTCCTATCATAGCCAAAGTTCCTCTCCTTACAGAAGACAATTATTCCAAATGGAGAGATGCAATGTCTATGGTCTTTTTAGGTGCTGGTGCTTTTTGGATTACAGATGATGATGATACTGTGGCTCCCACATCTCCTACTGCTTCTGTGCAAACAGATAAGCAAATGGCAGCCATCATCTGGTCTACTATTAGTGATGAGTTGCAGTATTTGGTTATAGGGCAGACTTCAGGTTTAGCTGCTTGGAAAGCAGTGAGGGAACGCTTCCAGAGGTCTACAATGGCTCGTCGTTTCAAATGTCGTGAGGATTTCTATCATATCGAGCATGATCCTTCTAAATCCATCGACATTTACATCCATGCTATTGAAAGTGCTCGCCAGAACCTCATATCTTTAGGTTGTGTTATCGATGATTGTCAAACATTGGATGTCCTCCTCATGAACCTTCACCCTTCCTACCACACCATTCGTACTTCCATTCTCACTGCCAAATCTGAACCCTCTCTTTCTGATACCAAAGGGATTCTCATTGGTTCAGCTTCCTCTGCCATTGCCATCAAATCTGAGCCGATCGATGTTGCATATGCAGCTGGTCCAAAACACGGGAATATTCGAAAACAACCTGGTCAGTTTTCTAGGTCAGACACTACTCCACCATCTATTTTAGAAGATGACAAAGGTTTTCATTGGTGTGATCCTACCAATGAAGGTCACTGTCACCGTTGTGGTCGCCCAGGTCATATTGCTGCATTTTGTGTCTACAACATGCCCCGAGAAGTCAGGGAATGGGTTATAAGTGGTCCTCCAAAGCCACCATATTTTGCCTCCTCCTCTACCAACACTGCTCATCAAACAGAACAAGTTTTATCTTCCACCATTGTTAATCAATATTCATACAGGTCTTCACCACCCTCATCTCCTTCTTCTAGTCCCCCCAGATTTATTCTTAGGGTTTGAGTATTTTGTCTGGTGGGAGTTATTACTTAGATATGTGTCTCATCAGGTGGGAGTGTTAGATTTAGTGACTCGGCACAGTAGTTACAAGTTATGTACCATTGTGGGTCCGTAGTGCGCGCTGGTGAAATTTGCATTCGCTCGTTCGTGTCTGTGTCTGTGTCTGAGCTCTCACACTTCTTGTGTCTCACATCCACCTCCCTTCTTTATTCTAATATCTAAGGCCTTTGGTGGTCACCCTTTCAAACTCTCTATGGTCAACATCTATTTTGCATAATGTCTTATCAGCTCTGGGAAGGCTGACACAGCTGTAGATGCAACAAAGGCACTTGTTACGACTGTGTCACAACCCTGTCACAACCCTGTCACAACCCGATGGTCCCTGATGATACTATTGTCTGCCTGCATTTTAAGTTATTAGCCAAGTCATCATATTGGCAACCATTGGCACACTGACACAGCAATCAAACCCCATTTATGCCCCTGTCAAGTTATGCTTGTACCATCTGGTTATGCTTTGATATGTCCCCTTTTTATTTATGATGATCCATTCTATTCTATGTTTCACATATGCTCCTATATACTTGTAGCTTTTGGACTATTTCATTTTCTCGTAATCCCGCTCTCAGTTAATCATGGCTTCTGATCTTATTGTAACCTTCTGGCTCCTAGTCAAGTTTATTTGTCACTAATTGGACATTCCCACTCTTACCTTAGTTAGTATTTCAAGACACTGATAACTAGTATTTAAGTCCAACTGTAATGTAGCTACAAGGCAATCAGAATATCAACTCAGAACACTCCAAAACAACTCTCATAGTTTCACTCTAAACATCCCACTCTCCACCTCTGCTTGTGCTCGCTCACTCTTGGTTTCCAACCCTTCAACCCAACCCTCAACTTATCCTTCGGCTTCCAATCAGTGACTTACTGAGAGGATTATCTGACAGGACTAGTTTTCCACCTGCCCAAAATTTAAAGACACCTGATGGTAACTTGTGAAGGTGCAGCATATAAGCTGAAGCCAAGTCCTTCCATTTGGTCCCCATCAGTCTACCAACATCAGTCAGTTTTCTGTTCTTAACAGCACTTTGAATTATCACCAACCAGTCACTCCATCCTCAAACAGTGCATTGTGGACTCAAGGCAGCTGAATCTATGTATGTCCAGAAGATTTTCTTATCAACAGCAGGTTTGAGGCTTGAACGGCCATCCTACCTGTGGATAGTAGTTGACTATATTGAATGTGCGCAACCAGCTCTGTGTTTTCAGGGCCAAACACCCCTATTTGACATGAGTCGGACATTTAATACAAGTCGACTACTTTCTCTGCTGCTTTGAAGACCAGCAGCGCCAACTGGAGAGGTCTGGATGGAGACATGTAGATGTTCTAATGGGGGGAGCATCTTGCATTGAAGCTTTCTGTGATATGTAGGTGTTATCTCTGTAAATATTATAAGATGCACTAATAGTAGCTATTTAGAAAAGATGTGGGGAAAGGTTGTTTAAGACTATTATAAGGAACTTTACACATCAGTCTTGACTATACAATTGAGCATGTAAGTTACATATTAATATGTGTGAATCAGTTATCAACATGTCAAACCACAGCCGTGCCTTTCTGAATCACCGCTTGGGAAAAAGAATATGGGAGGAGGCTCCATATTTTAGTATTGAGATACGAGCGTTGAAGGTATAGGCACTGGAACGAGTGGAGCCGCGCATATGATACAATAGGTGATGCAATTTATGATGTATCGATCCACTTAGTGGATAAACTCTATCCACCTGTACCATTTATATATACAAGAATTAGCGTAAAGAATAATAGCAACAACTATCTACACTCGTATATCTTTATTTAGGTAATTGGTAGGTAACAGCATTAGGCGAACAGCTCTATTGATACCTCTTTTCCCTTTCATCTCTCCTCATACACAGATCAGACGGTGTGAATGCGGGGGTGGATACTACGAAAATGTCATAAGAGGCGTTTCGAACGTCGTTATTGGAGGACGATATCATCGCCATTTAGCTGGCGCGAGGGCATTTGTGGCGAAATATTACCGCGTATCAAGAACTTAACCATTTCTTCGTAACGACGTCACTTAGATCAGAACGTGCTTCGGAAATAAGAGATATAAATTATCTGACACGGAACATCATCTCCATCCGGGGGAATGCAGTTACGCGTGGTAAACTACAAGTTGCTACTAAGACCTATTACTATTATCTGTCTGGTTCAACATGATTTTAACATTACTGTAAATTACGTGTGTCTGTATTTTAAAACATACACCTAAGTCCTTCGCACCAGAGGAGATTGGTCACCGAGCCTGGGTGGGTGGTGTCAGCAAAAGGCCATCGTTGGTGGTAGGTCATCAGTCCCTCGTCACTCATACGTACGTTATCCAGATTCCGGAATTTATTTCTCGCCGCCTTTATGTCCATCGGTGCTGTTACCTCAGAAAAAAATGCGTACATTGTATCCGTTCTTGTTACAAAAGTATCTCTGCACACATGCGCTCGAAAACCATTAATCATAGAACATCCCCCCATTTATGGAGAGTGATTGCCCTATTCAGCGGTGAATGGGATTAATGAAGAAAATATTGAACATAGAGGACTTACCTGTCATAAAATCGGCCTGGTCGGATACGATGTATGATACCAATGCAGCAACATTGTCAGGCGTGCCTATTCTATCCATGGGACAGCTGTTTCGAGCCTGCCATGGGGTAGTAAGGCGACATGTCGTCGGGACATAAATGCACTAACCATCTTGGCTACAGCCTCAATACCTTGCTTTTCTTCCTCTGCAGTCTTAGCGCCTTGCCGCCCTGCATTGAGCACTTGATGACTCTCCGTCACTATGATTGTTATATAAAAAGGAATACAAGCTTACGGAGTGGGGTGTCAATATATCCTGGGGCGTAAGCATTGACAGTGATATTGTCTTTAGCTAATTCACTCGCTGGTAAAATGGCGACATGGTAGATGTTAAGTGTTGTGGAAAAACATTATGGATATGCTCACCCAAGGATTGGGTTAATCCTCGGACACCGAACTTGGTTGTACAATATGCAGAACTGAAAGGATACCCTGAAGAACCTGTAGTCCAGGGTACAAATGAACATGCGACCTTCAGACTAACCCTGTTTGCCACAAACTGAGCTTGCCCCTGCTCCCAGCTTAAGCATCCTTGGGTAGCAGTTTGTAATGAAGCCTTACCGATGATACGCCCGCCACGTTTCTGCTTGAGCATCTGTCTCGCTGCTGCTCTGTAACAGAGGAATACGCCAGTCAAATTAATTGATATAAAGCGCTCCCATGTTTGAAGGGACGCTGTGAAGGACAGAGTTATGTTGAATTACAGCTAGAGGATGCTTGACATACTGTCAACGAGGCTAACGTTGGGAGTAGCAATTCCGGCATTCGCTACCATCTATATAATCAAGGCATTCATTGGATGGCCAGATGGACCCCTGCGTTATTATTAACAACTCACAACGTAAAGGTCCCCCAGGTCCGCTACAGTCCTATCGACCAGTGTTTGAACATCTTGCTCCTGACTCACATCTGCAACAATAGCTATAGCCTTTCTGCCTTTCGCTCTAATCTCTTCTGCCACCCCTTCGAGAGCGGAAAAATTGGATGCAAGATCGTTCAAAGCAATGTCATATCCATCGTCAGCAAGTTTAAGCGCAATTGTGCGCCCAATGCCTTGCCCACTGCCCGTTACGATGGCTGCTCCTTTGGACTTTCCGGAAGACATGAGGGAGGAAGTAAACAGAAGTCGTGGGTCGGTCCGGCATGAACTTTGTACGGTCTGCTAAAAATGTCATGTAGATGCTTCACCGTGATGTGGTCATCAAGCGGCTATCCAGCCAATCAAATGAATACTCGGGATTGGTCCCAACTGCGGTGGATTGGCTGCATAACGTTAGAAGTGTAAGGATACAAATGGCCGGAATTGATAAATCTCGGATATGGGTAGTGGGGTTCGCTAGATACATGAAAGAGAGAGAGATTCAATCTAGGTGCTCGAAGCGCCAGTGCGTTTATGGTACACCGGAACTATACTATCTATACATGGGCTAGCCTAGAATGTCTGTAAGAAGATTTGGCTTAGAGATAGATAGATAAGGAAGAGATGTGTATGCCGGCGGGATGTGCCTGGCCTCTGGGGAGGCTGGACACCTAGTATAGTATCGAGTGCCGCACGATCCCTGCGTGCCGGGAGTAGTTCGGCACTCAACGTCCAGCCGAGCGTATGAAGGAGTCGCACGCCTTTTGTTTCCTACGACATCTTTGTCAGTACAGTATCTAAAATTTCGCATCCTTTCACGGATTATCATTCATTAATTCTTCCTTTTATTTCACTTCGCACTTATGACGTCTGGAGCCTTGCCACAAGGGGTGTTTGCGCACTTAGGTATAAATCTGAACGGTGAGACGAACCCACCTCCCACAGGGGCACAAGTGGAAACTGCCCCAGCGGACGCGAATCCAAGGCCGGATCCGTCATCATTACCGCTATCTGAAGGGGCTGGCACCAACTGCGATTTACAGAGGGTAGGCCAACACCCACCACCTTCCGAGATTGAACTACTGGATGCGCAAATAGCCCGGCTATTGGCGCACAAACATAGTCTATCAAATGAAGCTAGCCCTGGTGACCTGGACGGACGAAGTGCAACTGAAGCAGCCCCGGCTGTGACAAGGTTGTTCCTCGATCCAGAGGCACTACAGCGGGCCAGGAACATACCTTCACCCACTAGCGAGTCCCGAACCAACAGGAAGGCCCCAATTCCTGAGATTATACCCGGGTTTAAGGCCAACCCTTTAGAGATTCGTAAGTCCACCCTTTCCTTATCTCACAGATGGACGGCCGGTCTGCATGATTTCACATGTGGACTGTCCAGACAGTCCAATGGCATTGCGGAAGGCATGTCGCAGTTCACAGACAGTGCGATGGCATTGTGGAATGCATGCCATATGCTACAGCAGTTTGACGGCATTGTGGAATGCATGCCGTGCATTGTGACAGCTTCGATTCTGTGGTGTCTATACAATCATCATGCTCATACTCCCCCTTCCTTTTTTTATTTTTCAGCAATCCCATGCAAGGTGGAGGAAGCCTTTAAGAACCTTCACTACGTTCCTTACATCTCCCTCACCTCCGAGGCGCGGCGAAGAGCAGAGAAAGGAGCAGAGGAGTTTATCATTTCACCATCTGGTGGCATCATTGCCAGAGGGCTGGACCGTGAGAATGAGAAGGGCATCAGTATAATCGACTGGTTAGCAGCAGCAATGGCGGCAGTTGACCGCACTCGAGTCCATGGTGGTGTCCAAAGAGCCAATGCGTTAGCGGCCCACCATGCGATTGTGACATCGATTGCGAAGTCACATAGTTGGGATGTTGCCATGGACTATGATGTTCAACAACGGGAGGCGGCTGCCCGCAACCTGTCTCATGACTTAGGCTGTTTAGATCCCGAGGCGCTGACGATCATATTGACTCGAACAGCACTTCGGTCAGCAAAGGTGTCCCAGACCTCAATGGCACCACCCAAGCGCTCATGGCCAGCAGAGTCCCCCTCCCCAGCCGGATCTCCACGAAAGAGACCGCGCACTGACAGGGACTCCTCACATTGTTTTCGATGTGGAGTCCAAGGCCACCTGCCCGCTGACTGCCAATCAAAGCGTACTACATCAGGAAAGAATCCCGCCTCAATCGCACGAGGAGCCAAAAATAAACACGCCCTCACAGCCCCTGATGGCAAGCAGTTTTGTTTCGGCTGGGCACTTGAATCTCAGTGCAGGTGGGGCACCAACTGCACCAACACCCACATGTGCAGCATCTGCTTCGAGGATACCCACGGAGCAGGAGCCTGCAGGAAACTCTGACCCGAGATGGGTCACAACGCCGCTCGACCCTGTCGGCGCGGCACGTATATTGAGTAAATATGGTATATTGCAAGACTGGCAGAATATTATAGCAGGTTTGAATAATGGATTTGACATCGGACTGAAAGAGCACATATCACGTACAGCCATTTTTCGAAAATCACAGATCCTCCTTAGTGGACACAGAATTTATAACCAAGTATATAGCAAGCGAACAAAAGATTGGCCGCTACTCCAGGGGCTTTACACCAGAGGAACTGGAGCAAGCCATAGGACCATTTCAGACCTCTCCCCTGGGGCTGATCCCAAAACCGAATTCAAGCACGTACCGCATGATACAAGACCTATCATTTCCCCGAGACGACCCGATACATTCCTCCATAAACAGTCGCATAAATCCCGACGACTTCCCAACAGAATGGGGCACCTTTGCAGATGCGGCGGCATTGATATTATCTCTGCCAGAAGGTTCCATGGCTGCCACCTTCGACATTTCTGCAGCGTACCGGATGACACCCATACGACCAGATCAGCAGAACGCATGCTGCGTCTTCTGGGATGGCCTAGTATACGTCGATCGGGCGGTCGCATTTGGCTTAGCCTCGAGTGCAGGTGTATTCGGGAGTATTGCAGATATGCTGATTGCCTTGTACCGAAAGGCAGGCTTCGGGTGGTTGCTAAAGTGGGTAGACGATTTCCTGGCCATTCGTTTGCCAGGGCAGGTTTGGACAGAAAACGACTTCATTGCATTGACAGCACAATTTGGTGTACCCTGGAGCGAGAGCAAAACAAGACCTTTTTCGTCAGTACAGAAATACATAGGCTTCATATGGGACTTGGAGGCCAAAACCGTAGCAATGCCGAAGGAGAAACTCGAGGCGACACTGGAGCTAGTCAAACGATGGGCCCAGGAGGAGCATCAATTCTCAGCAAACGAGGCGGAGAGGCTACATGGGAAGTTGGTCCACGCGGCATCCATCTTCCCATGGATAAAACCTTTTCTACGCTCTATATCCACATTCGCACGTGGTTTCACATCACGAAGAGCATCATTCCCCCCAAGCCCAGCATTGCAAGCAGATATGTCATGGGTTTACTTCATATTGCGGCACTTGCCAAACGAGCTCCCCATCGCATCAGTGGATCCGATCGACATAGGGTGGTGGGGGGATGCCAGTACATCATTTGGATTGGGCATCATAGTCGGCACCCAGTGGGCAGTGTGGAAGTGGGCCCCTGGTTTCGAAGTGGGCCCACATCGCCAATGCGACATCGGATGGGCAGAAGCAGTCGCTGTAGAGTTGGGGCTGAGGATGGCGTTACAGTCTGGGGCGATGCATCGACGCAACCAGTCCAATTCAGTTTTCTTGGTGCGTTCGGACAACAGTGGTGTCATTGCAGTGGTGAACAAAGGCCGGTCACGCAACAAGGAGACAAACATGATTCTAAAAGAAATTTACAAACTGTTAGCCACAAATTGAATACAACTAAGAGCCGAATTTGTACCATCCAGAGAGAACATCACAGATGCCCTTTCCCGAGGCCATATCACCGACTTCCTCAAAGGCTTCCCCGGAATACAATCACGGGCCACATTAGACATCCCCAACCATTTGTTACACCGGATCCAATCACCGTAGCACCTGCAAGGGTGTCAGCACCCTTCGCCTCATCATTGCAGACATTACCAGCTGGACAATTGCACCTTGTTTCGTCAGTACTGAGGCCTCCATGCAGAGCTAAAGAGAGACTCTTCAGGTGGAAAGGAATCAACACACCGCCTCCATCTACTGTACAGCACCCGGTACTGCAGTTACTAGCGTCCATAGCCTCTGAAGCATCACTGCGGGATGCGAATAGCTACGGATCGGGTCTCCGCAAATTCTATGTATTTTGTGATATCTTCTCTGTATCTGAATCGGAAAGATTGCCGGCATCCTTCTCAATTTTACATTCTTTCGCACTTTGGGCGGCAGCGGACTCATCATTGCTCAGTCAGGAGCTAACTGCTGGGACAGCATTTGAGACTGTGTCAGTTGGAGTTACTCGGAAATACTTAGCGGCGGTTAGAGCATGGCACATAGCTCAAGGTTGGCCCCCACCCCTGTCAGATGACGAACGAACGAGAATCGAATGGTCACTAAGGGGGCTAGAGAACTTACAAGGCAATACACGAAAACGGCCCCCACGTCCACCGATAAAATTGAAGATGCTACTCGCGTTGAGGGCGTCATTGGATTTGAACAACTCCTTCGATGCCTGTGTATGGGCCATATCTACGTGCGCCTTTTGGGGTTTAATGTGTTTCGGGGAGGTCACAGTATCATCCAGAACACATTTTGATGGCAAAAAGCATTTGAAGCAGAAGGACGTCCTAATTAGCCATGACAATGACGGCAGGAGGTATGCACGTTTGGACTTACCTGCGGCTAAAACGGCCAAATCTGGTGTAACCCAAGCGGTATACCTAACAGATCAGCAAGGGACATGCCCAATAGACGCACTAATCAATTTATCGAAAGTCGTACCGGCCGGACCGGAAGAACCACTGTTTTGTTGGCTAGATGACAGAGGTGCAGTAAGACCGATAGTCAAAAAAGCTGCACTCGAACGAATAAATCTCATTCTTAAAGCATGGGGATGGGGAACAACCTTCGGACATTCATTTCGTATCGGCGGCGCATCTTTCTTTCTAGCACAAGGAGTTGATCCTGAGATCGTGAGATTAGCAGGCAGATGGAAGTCATTAGCATATGAAACATACATCAGGGCCTTTGAACAGATAGCATCACGGCATTTGGAGAACCTTTCAACAAGGAATGCAACTGCCTTGGTTGGGTAGGCGGCGTAGCCTCGCCACGTTTGGCAGGCAGTTGTTCTTTGTGGGTGAGCGGCGAGTCTTCCCACGCATACGCGGAGAGCTAAGCTCTCCCCCTACCCAACCATACAGCTCTCTGCTCTCATCACGACACATAGACGAAGCTGGACGTCCAAATTTATAAGCAAATTAGTCTGAGTGGACATATGTGTAGCCCCGGGCTAATATGCCCCCTTGTTGCGTTGGGCCTCTTCCACCGCTAATTCTGTGAGAATGGGACGCTTCAAGTAAGAAAACCAATACAACAGAGATAACAAAATGTTACTTACTTTTCACTATACCTTCGAGGCCGTGGGAGACTTCCTTTCAACGCGTCGCGTCACTGCCCTTGCTTACAGGCCATATCACCTCACGGCGCTGCCTTCGGCAACGTCCTCCGGGGTCATAGTAACGCGCTCGTCGTCAGTGACGATGAGCTCGCGTTCCAGCGTTCCTGGCCACCCCAGAAGGGCGCACTTGCATTTGGCGGCATTGATATAGTTAGACAGTGTTATTTGCATACTATGTACTTTTGACTCAATAAAATGAAATAAGTAATATTGTTCACACACTTCAGGTAGCCTGATGAAATTTTTGATACTGGTGGGGGGGTATTAAAGGTATTGACTAAACTAGAAGTGCATCAATAGCATGCTATGTCAGATATATTATCAAATCAAAAGACCTTAGTCAGGAGGAGACCAGCGGCACATTGCACAGGATTTTTTCCGCTCCCTCCCTTCGACAATTTTTCTCTTTCTTCCATCACCTTTAGCCAGGCTAATATTTTGCCCGTTCTCATAACTAATCATACTATAACTATTACAGCTAAGCTAGTTAATCGTAATCAAATAAGCCTATACATAAATACTACATTCATATTTAACCAACTTTCAAAAAGACTTATCTATGATAGTCAGTCAATGCAGTATCTCTCACCCAATGAGCATGAATGGACACCTGGATGCAGAGGTGGACGCATCATTCGACCCAGATGTCTTAGATGACGAATGACTTCTGCCTGTTCGCAATCTCAGCTACGCAAAACCTTCTGGGACTGATAATGAATACGAACCATTACCCTCTCCAATATTTTGTAGGGAGTTTCCATTAAAATTATCAGTATTGTTTCCTTATATTTGGCTTAGGTTTGTATACATCAATTCATACAGAACAAAATCCATCCATACCCTAATCCTGAGTTCTTGGCTCAATTATCTTCAAGAGATATCATGGTCTACTCTTGCAGTCCATTATGGACAAGATGTGAAGTCTGTTAGATATTCGCTCACCTTCCCTGATATCTCTGGTGTAGCATAATGCCTTGTTTAACACTACATGGAGTTGGTGTGGTGATTGCTCGGTCGAAGTCTCTGAGAACCAAAGTTCTACTTCGTGGGTGTGCCTTTCATACTTGCCACACATTCCCAGTGGGTCTCGTACTGACTGTGGGACTTAGTAAACTCGAAAAAAGATCAAGAAACTCACAGTTTAGACAGTTTGGACTATATACAGTCCATAGATGAAACTTTGTTTACTGTTTACTACTTTCCAGCAATGAATGGCTGTATACGGCCATAGTAGCACACTGCAGAGGCAATGCCTGCCTCGTGATGCTCATGGGGAGTTAACTGTCATCTCGAAAACTGAAGAATACCCACATTCTGTATTTATCACACACCTTATATATCTCCGAGGTTCCATGGTACCTGTCAATGTTGAGAAAAGCCATGTGTGCCATATTTATTACTCTACAGTATTTAGCATTGTGCCTAACGATGCAATCTTGTTTCAGGCAATAGGGGTGAAGTGTATTGCGATTGAATCTGGAATTGTTGGACATGGTTACTAGCCACCTGTAATGTAGATGCAATGGTCAGTAGTTACCTGGAGTATATTAGTCCAGTCTGAGATTTCGATTCATTATTCGATTCACCCGGCTGGACTCATCTAGCCATGGAAACTGTGTCCAGATGTTATGTTGGAAGAAAACAGAAGCACACTCAACTGCTGACATTTGTGACTGACTACTCTTGGGAACACAGAGATACTTGAATATATTAGGGCCAGTGAAAGTCAATCTTCCCTCAGTTTTTTGGAATAATTAAAGATTCAGAAACTGTCATAAACCTCTGCAACAGATTCTGGGTGGCTGGTGGGGTTCTGGCTTTTGGCGATAGAAACTCCATTCGGCGGGGACATTCAGGTACCTATTTCAGACTCCGATGCATTGAGGTTTAAACATGCAAGAGAAGCTACAATATTCTTTACATGTGGTGTTTAATATAAATTTAGAATTTAGAATTTAAAATAAACACCTTGGGACCATTATGGTGAATACATATTGCTGTGTCCTCTCACCATGGCTCAGCCTGTTACATAATTTTAATAAATTGAGATAGAGCCTCAAATAAAACAACTAAACTTCTGAGAATATTTGAAAAGATATATCAAATCCTGTGGGTCTTCCATCAACACTAAGCAATCCACTTAGTAATTCAAAAGATATTGACTGGCTTGCAAAATGGCCCACATTCTAGCTGTTTTGCAAGCCAGTCAATATCTCTACATCAGTTACCTGGACTGCTTGGTGTTGGTAGATGACTGTTTGGTCTTCAGGATCATCTATCTTGTCAAAGATTCTCGACAATTGTGAGGAGCCAGTGTGATATAGCCTCTTTTGATCATGTGAAGGAACAAAGGGAATTTACATATGTATGTATATTTGCCAAGCAGTTGGAACAAAGGAGAGTTTAACTCAATTGTGGACCATCCAACATATTCTACATCATTTTGTAATTCCATTAAATTCAGCGATGTGAATGGGATTTTAAATTCATTGATTATGCACATATTCTATGTGATGTTAAATCCTGCAACCACATCCAGGAGTTTTGTGGATTTTCAATTGGATCATCCTCTGACAAGTCACAGGAAAGATAAAAGGATACAGAATCTATTGAGATACAAGTGTTGAAGGTATAGGTACTGGAACGAGTGGAGCCGTGCATATGATACAATAGATGATGCAGCTTATGATGTATCAATCCACTTAGTGAATAAACTCTGTCCACCTGTACAATATATATATATATATGAGAATTAGCATAAAGAATAACAACAAACAACTATTCACACTTGTTAATCTTCAGGTTATGGGCCCTGGCACTTCTTATCAGTAAAAGAACATTGAATTGCTCAGGACTATTATCATGATTACCTTGGAGAAGATCAAGGACTATGAATTGAGTACCGGAAGTGCATATCAAGTCTTTCCAAAGCTATGCAAAGACAACTATTTTACATAGAGCATAAGTATGAAGATAGTACTCGAATCTTTGAACCAGTGGAAAGTCATAACTGGAGAATTGGCAGATCCCATATGCACTAAATTGAACACCCTGATGAAAGACAAATTGGAAATCAAAGAAGCCTGGGTGCTTCAAAAGAAGAGGGTGTATAGTGAAATAATATTGCACGTAGAAGATGAACCAAGGGTAGCTATTATGACCAATGATAATCCTGTTGACACTTGGAACAAACTGAAAAATACTTACAGAACACATCTTGCTAACAGCTGGGCAACATTACTCTCCAAACTCGTACATATGAGGTATGATGGTACTGGAATAATCAAGTATAAGGCCCAAATGGATTCTATCTGAATCAAATTGTTAGAAGCAGGACACAGCATTGCGGACCCCAATTACCTTAGCCTTTTCATGAGCACACTCCTGGAAGACTTTGATATCATGTCGACAACAATCAACTATGACAAGGACACTGTTGAAGAAATTGTCAACAAGCTTCGACAAATTGAGATATGAAAAGAAATACATCCCAGGTTTGCAGATGGTTCTTGTTAAGAACTGAAAACTGACTAATGTCGGTTGGCCAATGGGGACTGATCAGAAGGATTTGGCTTCAGCTTATGTACTGCACCCTCGCAAGTTACCGTCAGGTGTCCTTAAATTTCGGGCGGGCAAAGACTAGCCCTAACAAGTTCCTCACGGTGAATCACCGATCAGAACTGAAGGATAAGTCATGTGTTGGGCCAAGGGGTTGGGGACCGAGAGTGGGCAAGCGCATGCAAAGGCAGAGAGCGGGATATTTAGAGTAAGACTTCTAGAGATGTATGTGGGTGTTCTGAGTTAATATTCTGATTGCCTAGTAACACAACTACAGTGGATTTATATACAAGTCATAGGCGTCTAGAAAATGTTAACTAAGGAGGATATCTGAAAACTATTAAGTATACCAAATTCTAATATACTCTAAAGGTCATTTAAACATCTGGGATGTGATTCAAACATAATTTGGTTTTTAAAACTTTCAAAAAGTTTTAAACTCTCTCATACATTACAAACTAAAGAATCTTTCTGGACACGAGTAGACAATAAAAAAAATTAGTAGTTTGAAACACTAATACTTTTAAAAAGTAGATACCTTTAGATAGTCCATTCCATGCATATGTATATCATTGGCACCTCTAAATACATATGTATTACTTTGGAATGGATCTGTCAATCTGAACAGATTTCTACTTGATTCAACATACCCAGAATATATAGGTAATTTCACTTAATAAAGAAGGCCATAGGATGAAAAATTTCCAATGACATCTCATATATTTTACTAGGAAATAACTACATTACAGCTTTTAAAAGACAAAGTACTAATAAAAGTATTAGTAGACATCTGTAAAAGGAAGGAAATTATATACAATAGAATTTGTTAAATAACTATGGGTTGTATAAGATGTAATATGGAGAACTATTTCTGATGGTTGTTTTTTGATGATATAATTGTTTCAGAATAGATATCACTATTTAAAGATGGAGTTTTGTAAAAATAAGACTTTTATTAGTAAATATTTGAGATTATAGTAATTATAAACACCCTCCTAAGGGAAGAGCAGAAAACATTATTGACAAATAAACTTGACTAGAAACTGGAAGGTTACAATAAGTTCAGAGGCCATGATTTATCCAAGAGCAGAATTACAAGAAAAGGAAATAGTCCACAGGTTACAAGTATATACATACAGGCCTATGTGAAACATAGAGTAGAACAGATCATCATAATAAAGAAAGGGACATATCAAAGCATAACCAGATAGTACAAGTATAACTTGACAAGGGTGTAAACAGGGTTTGATCGCTGTGAAAGCATACGTCAGTGTTGGGTGACCGACGGTTTCTGATGCGATGACTTGATCGGTAACTTGAAACGTCGATAGGCAGCAATAACCTCGGGAACTGTTGGGTTGTGACATGGTCGTAACAGTTCTGCATTTCACACTCAAGGTGATTCAATCAGGTCCCAGGGATGATTCCAGTGCAGATGTGGGAATCTGGGATGAGGCAGGCCAAATAATAAAAGTTTGCAAGGATGCTACAAGTGTGGAGATTTGTCCCATTGGGCACAAAATTGTCTGAAAAGAAGAATCTTCAGCAATTGGGAGGACAATCAAAGCAGGATAAAGGGCCAGCAAACACACCTGATAACTCATCAACCTCAGTTTCGAGCCAAGGGATGTGGATTCTGTATTTTTCATGGGTAAAGATATGACTCAACATAAATATTTCCTGGATTCCACATTGTCAGGACATTATGTGCCAAATATCCAGGACTTACACAATTTTATGGCATATAATGTACTGAAGAAGATTCAAACAGTGAATGGTGGTTACATTTACACCAAGGGTGTCGGAACATTGAAATTTAATGTGTCGAGTTTTGGACTGGAATTCATAGGCAAAATTCTGAATGTCAAATGGACACCCAAAGCCAAGGTACAATTACTGAATCCCACACAGCTCTTCAAAGATGGATAACAAGTTGATCTGAATATAAATGGTTCAAGAATTATCGACATTAATGGATGAACCTTAGGCGAAGCTGTCAAAAGAGGGAATGTGTACCTGTTCCAATTCAGGACAATTCCAGCCTCATCATCAATATGCAGATATACAAATTTATCAGAAGGTGAATTACAAGAAAATTTGGACAACATACCTGTAGTGTATAATAACAAACCTCAATTGATGGTGATGCCAAATGAGCCACAGCCTAGGCTCATGAGACAATTCCTCCATGTCCAAGACCCACTGATGAAAAAGGAAAAGAAATCAGTAAATTATCGGACCAGTCACAGCTAGTTTTGAACATACCCGATATCCCACGTGGAATGTCACGATCTGGACATATGTATAAGAGAAATAGCTGGAAGTACAATATTAGCAGATGAGGATGAATTTGGACATGATGTGAAGAGTGGTAGAAGTTCTGACCATTCTATATACAAAGAAATGAGTAGAATGGGAAGAAGGATGGTTCGATTGGAGGCCTCGACTGCTATAGTTCGAGGCCTGAAGTGTTAGATAGCTCAGATAATGCTACCTATGTGGTAGCTGACACGTTACCCTGATCACCGCTTGCCGTAGACCTAGTTTATGTCTTACAAGTGGTGGTGCTTGGGGTAAAAGTGCGTCTGAGTTTCATTTGGTGCCGAGTGCACCCACAAGTATACACAAAGCTTTGAACTAATAAAATGGTGCAATATTCGAAGAATATAAAGCATAGAAAAATATGAATAGAATGTGTAAAATATAAATAAAATAAAAGGAGTGTTTTACCACAATAAAACTGTGGTAAAAGCATACTCCTCACACATGATGATGGACTTATTATTGTATGTATTCTGCCGTAGGAAGTAATCCAATGATCCAAGAGGCACTTAATATGCCAGGAGAAGAAGGAGTTGCCTGAGAGAAGGCACAACAAATGGAATGGCAGAATATGTTGGATCACGAAGTGTTTGGACCACCCGAAGAACCACCACCTGGAACACAAATTTTGAAGACAGGAACTATATGTTGTCGAATGTACAAAAACAGTGAACTGGTGAAGTGAAAAGTTTGGATTGTCATCAAGGGCTTAGTCAGATTCCCAGTCTATACTTTAATGAGATGTATGCACCAGTTATGAAGTGGGAAACATTCTGAATTTTACTAGTGCTGGGAGGAATGATGAATTCAATTCAATGTAAAATCAGCATACTTACATGGGACGATGAAAGGGAAAGTTTGGGTTCAGCAGCCGGAAGGATTTGAAGAACCCAGAAAGGAGCACCTAGCATTGCCATTATTGAAGGCCCTGTATGGCACAAAACAAGGAGGCAATGAGTGGAGAAAAATGTTATACAATTTTATGGTTAAGGAACTTACTGTTAAGAACTGAAAACTGACTAATGTCAGTGGCCGACAGGGACCGATCGGAAGGACTTGGCTTCAGCTTATGTGCTGCGCCCTCGCAAATATCCATAGGGTGTCATCAAATTTCGGGCAGGTGAAGACTAATCCTAATGAGTACCTTTCAGCATGATACCGATCGGAATCGAAGGACAATTCGAGCCTCAGGCCAAGGGGTCGGGGCCGGGAGTGGGCGAGCGCACGCGAAGGCGGATGGGGGGATTCTTAGTATGAGACTGATACAGGCGTATGAGGGTATTCTGAGTTGATACTCTGATTGCCTAGTGACTACAACTACAGCGGGTTCATATACAAGTAACAGGCGTCTGGAAAATACTAATGGGGAGAAGGGTGGAACACGGTATTAACAATAAGCTTGACTAGGAACAGGAAGTTTATGATTAGTTCGGAGGCCGATGATAACCGAGAGCGGGATTACGATAAAAGGAAATAGTTCAAGGACTACAAATATAGATAGACATATGCGAAGCATAAGATTGAACGGATCAACATAATAAAGGGGACGTATCAAAGTTTGACCAGACAATACAAGTTATTTTGATGTGGGCGTAAACGGAGTTTGATCTTCGCGAAAACATTCGTCAGCTTCAGGGCTGATGGTTTCCGAGATGGTGACTTGAAACGTTGACAAGTGGTGATAACCTCGGGACCGATAGGGTTGCGACACAGTCGTAACAGCCTCACGCTTTATCAACAGGGTGAATTAATACTTTGTCAAATGAGGCATCTGTATTCGATATTGTTGAATATTCTTTGATTGTTTATTCGACTTTATTGAAGAATATTTGATTTGTGACATTTGACGTCAGTATTCATATGTTAAGAACTGGAAACTGACTAATGTCGGTGGCCGACAGGGACCGATCGGAAGGACTTGGCTTCAGCTTATGGGCTGCGCCCTCGCAAATATCCGTAGGATGTCCTTAAATTTCGGGCGGGCGAAGACTAGTCCTAGTGAGTACCTTTCGGCGTGATACCGATCGGAATCGAAGGACAAGTCGGGCGTCGGGCCAAGGGGTCGGGGCCGGGAGTGGGCGAGTGCACGCGAAGGCGGATGGGGGAAGTCTTAGTATGAGACTGATACAGGTGTATGAGGGTATTCTGAGTCGATATTCTGATTGCCTAGTAACTACAATTACAGCGGGTTCATATACAAGTAACAGGCGTCTGGAAAATACTAATGGGGAGAAGGGCGGAACACGGTATTAACAATAAGCTTGACTAGGAACGGGAAGTTTATGATTAGTTCGGAGGCCGATGATAACCGAGAGCGGGATTACGATAAAAGGAAATGGTTCGAGGACTACAAATATAGATAGACATATGCGAAACATAAGATTGAACGGATCAACATAATAAAGGGGACGTATCAAAGTTTGACCAGACAATACGAGTTATTTGACGTGGGCGTAAATGGAGTTTGATCTTCGCGAAACATTCGTCAGCTTCGGGGCCGATGGTTTCCGAGAGGATGACTTGAAACGTTGACAAGTGGCGATAACCCCGGGGCCGATGGGGTTGCGACACGGTCGTAACATCATATTGCAAAAGGAATACATTGAAAAAATTGTGAAGAAATTTAACATACAGAATTCAAGACCAGTTTGGTCCCCTGTCGCACTAGGAATCGACTTCCAATCTATTGCATGTCCAGAACCAGAAGAAGAATGCGAGGAAATGGTGAAACTCCCATATCGTGAAATCATAGGAAGTTTAATATTCACTGCCACAGTATCACGTCCTGATATTGCATATTCTGTGAACAAACTATCGCAATATTCATCAAACCCAGCGAGAGCACATTGGAACTTAGCGAAACAAGTCCTCCAATACTTATATACCACCTGAGATCATGATCTTCATTTGGGAGGAGGAGCACTTTGTTTACATACATACTCAGATGCAGATTCACTGGTGATACAGAGGACAGAAAGTTGACTGGAGGATACATCATATTTTTAGGATCAGGGGCCTTATCTTGGTCTTCAAGAAAACAGTCAATGGTAGCCCTGTCTTCGATGGAAGCTGAATACATCGCTTTATCTGAAGTAGCACACAAAGTTATGTGGATGAGACATTTTTTGGAGGAGTTGGATATTATTTATGAAGAACTGACAGTGATTTTCGAGGACAATCAAGGGACGATCGTTTTGCTCATAATTGATGTGCTCTACAAAGAATGAAACATATTGAAGTCAAATATCATTTTATTTAACACTTAATCGAGAATGGAACAATCCAACTTATCTATTGACACACAAAGGAAATGATCGCGGATATCTTAACAAAATCATTACTGCCATTGACTCATTCTTATCATGTGCCGACTGGGTATTGATACTTCAACACTTGAGGAGGAGTATTGAGATACGAGTGTTGAAGGTATAGGCACTGGAACAAGTGGAGCCACGCATATGATACAATAGATGATGCAGCTTATGATGTGGCTTATGATGTATCGATCCACTTAGTGGATAAACTCTATCCACCTGTATTATATATATATATATGAGAATTAGTGTAAAGAATAACAGTGAACAACTATTCACACTTGTTAATCTTCAGAACCCCACTGGACTATTACAAATTTGAGGGAGTTTATATTTAATGATATGGTTGATGCTTAAAAGATCCTATGTACACCTGATCACCCTCCACCTACCTTTTGGCTCCTTAACTAATTTTAAATCTTATAAGGATCCAATGATTATTGGAGAGAGGGGTTTTCCTGGTGGTCTCTCTCTTATTGCAATGTGAACAGACATCCATTCCCTCTGATGAGGTCAACACACTTTTCTTCTGGCTTTTTCTAAGTGTCTCAAGTCTCAACACACTTTAAAGGAAATTAAATCGACATACCATGAGGTTGTGGATCCACAAGTTTATTCTTTTGACACCCCTTATTCACTGGGATAACCCCTCTCTCCAAAAAAATTTAGGATCCTTAGTAGACCCTTATTTTATATAAACTCCAACAACCATCCATTGAATTATTATAAGAGTTAAAATTGGTAAGGGATCTTTTGAGGATCCAAAAGTTTGTTGAATTCTAAACACTGCAATCACATATTAGATCCTTAACCGATTTTAACTCAGTTATGGATCTTTAAGGATCCAATAGTTCATTGGATTCTAAACCTGTGTCAGGGTAATATATATATAATATATTTTTGCCATTTATTTTTTTAATTTAGTTTATTTTAATTATAGCTACATGTAGTCGTGCAGGCACGACACAAGAACGATTATGTAATCATGCCACCACCACTGCCATTGAAAATGGTCGCACCGTCGTGACACATGTGCACACTGCACACTCGCAATGTGCATGCACAGCGCGGCAGCACAGCCAAGCGACAGTGCTGACATAACAATGACGGTGCCGCCTACGTCCTGAATATGGCCATGCAGTGATAACGACGCAATGTAGCATCGGTACGGTGCAAATGACGGCGCCGACATAAGGCTGACGGTCTACACCCCGACAGACATATAGTGCAAAGCTGTTAAGTGCTGTGTCGGGAACTTATTCCGGAACTATCGGAAAGTCACCGGGAAGTCGGAAACTCGTGGATAGGGTCAGGATGTCGGCTTCAGCTTATGTGCTGCGCCTCTACGCAAATGCTCAATGTCCTTAATTTCGGAAGTAAAACTTACAACAGAAGATATGGATATTCAGAGTTCTGAAGAGTTCTGAATATTGAGCGTACAGAAAGATGGGAGGAGGAATAAGAAACTAAGTCGATATCAGATCTAAGGTAAAGTACAAATTCGCGGAAACTAATATAAGTCTACTCGTTATTGTACTACAAACTAAGACCATAATAAGACGGAAACGGAAGTGTTCTTTAAAACGGAAATACAATAAGACATATTAGGGAGACAATATTCTGAAACGGGAATACAAAAAACAAACGAGTGAATACTTGTCAACGGACAAATTACCAAATGCGGAACAAGGGAAGAATGCGGATGATATGGTAACTGTGATGTTCCGTAGTTGGGGATCGGAAGTTGGAAGTTGGAGATCGGAAGTCGGATATTGAAACATCCAGGAACAGGTTGAAACAAAAGCACTGTGTGCCTATGGAGGCCACCAGCACTGCAACTGCAGTCAGAGCCTACGCAAGCACGGGCACGCCGCACGGACCTACACAGTGCCGGGCAGGATTATATAAGCACCACAGTGCAACTATGCAATGTAGGATGCATATATGCCATTTTTAGTATTCTTCTCAGGTTTTTCATAAATAAAAAATACTAAATAAGTATTAAATAAATAGTATAAATAGGGGGCATGTACATAGCTAGTCTTTAGTTTCAATCTCTTAGGAATCCCACTACAAACAAGTGTGATCTCCCCTGTCATTGAGCTGTCCCCTCTTCCCTTCATATTTCGTTTTGTCTTGTGTTTGGTAGCCTTGTTAGTGTTGCCCTAACAACCTGCCAATCACATATTGGATCCTTAACTTGGTTGAGGATCCAATGAGTGATTGGCGGAGTTTATATAAAATAAAGGATCCTAAAAAGTTTTGGAGCTAAGTATGGCAAGCTGGAGTGATCAACCTCAATTTTGAACTGCTGTAATGGCAAATAGTAGGACCTTGTATACCCCTCGGCTATATAGTTATAGTGTCGAGTGCCACACGATCCCTGGTGTGCCGGGAGTAGTTCGGCACTCAACGTCCAGCTGAGCATATGTAGGATTCGCACGCCTTGTGTTCTCATACGACGTCGCTGTCGATCCTCAGTCCTTTCTGTTTTTCTCATCACTGACTTCTGTTCCTTATCTCTACATATCTACACAGTTAATTTTTCTTTTCTAAAGCTCACTCGATGACATCTGGATCCCTACCTCAAGGCGTGTTCACCCACTTGGGTATCAACCTGAACCCTGAAGGGCACCCGCCCCACCCCGAAGCAGGACCGGAACCTCCTCTTTCGGCGACAGCTGGCATCCCACATTCCCCAGTCATCCCACATCTGGAGACCACCAACAACAATCAGGGAGATCGCCAGTCCTCCCCCCCTCACGAGATCGATCAACTAGAGGCCCAGATTGCACAATTGGCTGCACGACGAGACCTACTGTTGGCTCAAGGCAGACCAGACATCCATGGCAGCAGGGTCCTTCTAGACGTCTCACCAGATGTGACGAGATTATTCACTGACCCAGATATGATCCAGCTGGCCAACATATGGGCCTCCATGGCTGGCGACACTAGGACCACCAGGAAGGCAGTGGTTCCTGATATAATTCCAGGATTCAAGGCCAATGCCCTAGAGATCCGTGAGTCCATCTATCTATCTCTTTGGCCCAATCAGACACAGCTGCAGCACTCTCAGTGTGCAGCATCATTCAGACAGCTCAGGGGCCGGCCTGTAGGCCGGGACCCCATTACAGACAGTCCACCACAGGGAGCCGCTGGCACCTGGGAGGAGCATGAGTTAAGCCGTCATGCAGCTGGCCTGCAGAGTCCCATGGCAATCTAACGGATGCCAGGCTCTGGGCCAGTCATACAGTGTAACCCCCCCCCCCTTTCTGTTGCTTGCCGCACCTTCTATTCATTATTATACCTTGTGTCAGGGGCCAACCAGCTCATTTTTATTGTATCCATTCACAGCCATTCCTCGGAAGGTAGAGGAAGCCTTCAGGAACCTACATTACGTCCCTTATACAGCCCTCACTACGGAGGTGCAGCGGAAGGCAGAGAGAGGCTTGGAAGAATTCACCTTCTTGCCTTCAGGCAACATTGTGGCCAAAGGACTGGACTGCGATAATGAGAGGAGCATCTCCATCATCGACTGGCTCTCAGCAGCAGCAGCAGCAGTCGACCGTACTAGGATTCATGGGGGTGACACCAGAGCTGATGCGCTTTTGGCCCACCATGCTGTCGTGACATCCATCGCGAAATCCCATAGCAGGGAAGAATGCTGCCCCAATCACCCGGGATGCCAGAAACAAGCACGCCTTGGCATCCCCCGATGGAAAGCAGTTTTGTTTCAAGTGGGCAACAGGAACACAGTGCCGGTGGGGTGACACCTGCACCAATGCACACATGTGCAGCATCTGCTTCGAGCAAGACCACGGAGCAGCAGCCTGCAAGCACCTCTGACCCAAGAAGGGTCATGACGCCGCTTGATCCAATTGAAGCGGCACGTACATTAAGTAAATATGGTATACTCGACAGGTGGGAATACGTTATCTCAGGTTTAATCAATGGCTTTGATATTGGGGTAAAGGACTGCATATCGCGCACTGTCATTTTTCGAAAATCACAGATCCTCTTCTTTAGACACGGACTTTATATACAAGTACATAGCGAGCGAACAAGGGGCTGGACGCTACTCTCGGGGCTTCACCCCAGCGGAGCTAGAGCAGATCATCAGCCCATTTCAGACCTCCCCACTGGGCCTCATCCCAAAACCAAACTCCAACACTTACCGCCTAATCCAAGACCTTTCCTTTCCCCGGGGAGACCCAGAATACCCTTCCATAAACAGCGGAATAAATTCAGACAACCTCCCCACAGAGTGGGGCACCTTTGCGGACGCCGCAGCACTAATCTTATCCTTACTGGAGGGCTGCGTAGCGGCCACATTCGACATCTCTGCCGCATACAGAGTGACCCCCATAAGACCAGATCAACAGAACACTTGCTGCATTTCGTGGGATGGCTTGGTATACGTCGACCGAGCAGTAGCATTTGGCCTGGCCTCCAGCGCGGGAGTTTTTGGCAGCATTGCAGATATGCTGATAGCGCTGTATCGGAAGGCAGGCTTCGGACGGCTACTCAAATGGGTGGACGACTTCCTAGCCATTCGCCTTCCAGGTCAGATTTGGACAGAAGAGGACTTCATCACCTTGTCTGCCCAATTCGGGGTCCCATGGAGCAGAAGCAAAACACGACCATTTGCAACAGTGCAGAAGTACATCGGCTTCCTATGGAACTTGAACTCCAAGACAGTTGCTGTGCCACCAGAGAAACTACGTGCGACCCTCACCTTGATCACGCAGTGGATGACAGAGGGCACGCAGTTCTCAGCAAATGAGGCGGAGAAGCTACACGGGAAGTTGGTGCACTTGTCGGCCATCTTCCCATGGATCAGGCCCTTTCTCCGGTCCATCGCGGCATTCACAAACAGTTTTCATTCTCACAGAGCACACCTACTGCCAACCCCATCAGTGCGAGCAGATCTCTCCTGGATCCAGTACATACTCCGGCATTTGCCAAACGAACTCCCAATTCCATCGCCCGATGTAGTAGACATCGGCTGGTGGGGAGATGCCAGCTCATCCTATGGGATAGGCGTCATCGTCAACTGCCATTGGGCCGCCTGGAAATGGGCTCCCAGTTTCAAAGTCGGCCCTCGCTGCGAATGCGATATTGGGTGGGCAGAAGCGGTAGCAGTAGAGCTGGGCCTGAGATTGGCACTGCAGAATGGCTTGCTGCGCCATCAACTCCCTTCTCATTCAACGTTCTTGGTGTGCTCCAACAACAGTGGGGTAGTCGCCGTTATAAACAAGGGTCGTTCCCGCAGCAAGGAGACAAACAAGGTCCTAAAAGAGATTTACCGCCTACTAGCCACCCACCGAATTCATTTGAAAGCCATTTACATACCCTCAAGAGACAACGTGTCGGATGCCCTCTCACGAGGACACATCACTGAATTTCTCAGGGGTTTCCCGAGGGCAAACACCCGTGCCGAGATGGATATTCCCATCCATTTGCGTCATCGGATCCAATCATCGTAGCACTGGCATTTCTACCAGCACCATTTACCCAAGCATCGAATATATCATCATCTAATCATGGGCACCTAGCCACATCCCCACTGAGACCTCCATGCAAAGCAGCAGAGAGGCTGTTCAAGTGGAGAGGCGTCAACACACCCCCGCCTGCTACTATACAGCACCCGGTCCTCCAATTAATCACAACGATCACATCAGAGGCCTCTTTAAAAGAACCCAAAGCCTACGGCGCTGGCCTACGAAAATTTCACATCTTCTGTGGCATCTTCTCAATTGCAGAAGTGGATAGACTACCGGCATCCTTCCCAGTGATCCATTCCTTTGCTCTCTGGGCAGCTGCAGACCCATCATTTCTCGGAAATGGCCTGGCTGCTGGAACCAGATTCGAGACAATCTCCGTCAGTGTGACAAGGAAATACCTTTCATCAATCAGGGCATGGCATATAGCACAAGGCTGGCCACCACCGCTGTCCGACAAGGAACACACAAAAATTGAATGGTCACTATGAGGATTGGAGAACTTACAAGGCACAGCACGAAAACGACCCCCACGACCCCCAGTACAATTGAGGATGTTATTCGCACTGAAGTCAATCCTGGACCTGAGCGATGCATTCGATACATGCATTTGGGCCATGGCTTCATGCACCTTCTGGGGACTAATGCGTTTTGGCGAGGTTACCGTGACATCCAGACCGCACTTTGACACCACCAAACACCTAAAATGAAAGGATGTTCTAATTAGTCGTGACAATGATGGAAAACGCTACGCACGTTTAGACCTGCCATCTGCAAAGACAGCCAAAGTCGGAGAGATTCAGGCAGTATTTATTACGGACCAACAGGGAGTCTGCCCGATTGATGCCTTGATCAATTTAGCCAAGGTTGTCCCAGCAGGGCCGGACAATCCTTTATTTTGCTGGCGAGACAACAAGGGAGAGGTCAGACCAATAGTTAAAAAGGCAGCACTCCACCAGATTAATTCAGTCCTCCAGGCTTGTGGATGGGGAACAACCTTGGGCCACTCTTTCCGCATTGGCGGCGCCTCCTTCTTCTTAGCGCAAGGAGTTGATCCCGAGATAGTACAACTAGCGGGCAGATGGAAATCCTTAGCATATGAAACATACATAAGGGCCTTCGAGCAAATTGCATCATGGCACATATCGAACCTGTCCGTCAGAAACGCGGCTGCCTAGGTTGGGTGAGCGGCGTAGTCTCGCCGCGGTAGTAGGCAGGCCTTTTGCAGGTGAGCGGCGAGTCTTCCCATGCACACGCGGAGAGCTAACGCTCTTCCTTTACCCAACCACTCAGCTCTTCACTGTCTAGTCCGTAATAGTCGACGCTGGATAGTGTCGAGTGCCGCACGATCCCTGGCATGCCGGGAGTAGTTCGGCACTCAATGTCCAGCTGAGCATATGTAGGATTTGCACGCCTTGTGTTCTCGTACGATGTCGCTGTCGATCCTCAGTCCTTTCTGTTTTTCTCATCACTGACTTCTGTTCCTTATCTCTACATATCTACACAGTTAATTTTTACCCACCCACCCTAGCCCTTTCTTTAGACAGTGGCAGTAATCCAGTATCAATATTTCGATGTGATATATCTACCGTAGTTAGCGGATTATACAGTAACGAGAGCTGTTAATGCGTTATGATTACCCGCCCTCCCGAGCGGCGAGTCTTCCCACGCACACACGAAGAGCTAACGCTCTTCCTTTACCCAACCACTCAGCTCTTCACTGTCTAGTCTGTAATAGTCGACGCTGGACAAGATAAACAGGTCATGAGTGCAAATAACAAGCAGGGTGTCACAAAGCAGAAAAGTACAAGGTGTAGCACAGTATTACTCATGAAAGTTGATTATCTAACAGGATTCCCATAGAATCTGACTAAATATATAGTAAGAAAGTAGGCTTAATACAATGGTCATGGAAGATGAGAGTGTAACCATTAGCTACATATGTATACTCAGCAGCAGCAAATAGCAGTGGCATGGTAGATGCCCACACCAAACTGTAATGGTGTGGCCAAACCCCATAGGATGACAGTCGCAAGTACAGTATAGTGTCACTTCAACTGGTTTCTCTAAATTGGTTGCTGGCAGAAGGGACGTGCTAACCACAGTGACCACAAATGTGGGTGTTGTGAAAGATAAAGGATGTGATAGGATGTTTATTGACTTGAGGAAGAATAGAACACAGAGAGAGTGATCTAAATGTCACAGAAGGATGGGAATACTTGATTTGATTAAGTCGAGAATAGTTCAAAGAGTTGAGTGGGGTGTTGGAGTGTATATATTAGGGTGAATGCCACAGAGGATGAGTTGAGAGAAAGGAATGTGATATCTGGAAAGGAAGGGAGGAAAGTGTGACTATGAGGGTTCATTATGCAGTAACATGAAAACATGTCGTCAATCTTTTGAGTGAAATACTATACCACATGAAATGCCATACTACAATAGCTTCTGTTGGAATTTGAGATTGTAATTAGGAGCAGTACAGAAGAAGCATAAGTTCCTGTTAAAGCTCACCACTAGTAGCTGCCCAGTATTGTTGACTATGTCTGACAGGTTGTGTGACAAGGCAAAATGCAAAGAAAGTTCTGGTTTTCCTTAGGTAAACTCCAAGTCAGACACATCATGCCTGTCACGAATCGAATTTTACTCAATAAAGTCGAATAAACGATTGAAGAATATTCAACAATATTGAATAATGGATGCCTTATTCGACGAAATATTAAGTTGTCCTGTTGATAATGTGTGAGGCAAAGATAGGACACAGAGGCTCATGAATAAATACATAAGTCAAAGAAGGACTCAGAAAAGTTCGATGATTATATAATACAGTAATAATATAATATAGTACAGGTTTTCTGACTGACTTCCTTCGTTCCTATCATTGCCCTTATATACTATATATCATTTACCTATGATGATAATATGATATCAAAGTGAAATCATCAATGACATGAAACTGAGACAAGTCGAAGATATTCGAGATTGTTGAAGATATTGCCGAAGAATAGTCAAGTTGGAAGTCAAGTCCAAAAGTCAAGTCGGAAGTCAAGTCCAAAAGTCGAGTTGGAAGTCGAGTCTGAAAGTTGAGTCGGAAGTCTAGTCTGAAAGTCGAGTTGGAAGTCGAGTCTGAAAGTCAAGTCCAAAAGTCAAAGGAATGTTGAAGAAATATTAAATTGAATATTATTGAAATTTGAGCTTGTACATTCGTGACAATGCCTCAGGATGAATTTGCAGATTTTACTACAAAGGATGGTAGACCCATTATCTGCCAGCAATGTTCAGAGTCATTTGAAAGTGGGACCAAACTTTTTTTTATGCACAACAGAAAAGGAGATGGTCCTGGAAAACATATCTGCACAGGCTGCTGTCAATACTACCTCAGGAAAACTGAGGCAATCAAAAAACACACCTTAGGTCAGTTATCACACCATTTCCATTATGACTTAAGTATGCATAGGGCTGCAGGCCACAAGTCCAATCATCAGCAGATTACTCTGGACAGATGATCAATGTCACCAGTACACAAAAGGCAGTTGCAGCAGCTCAAAGGCAGAGTATGGATTACCTGACTATGATTTTTATGGGGCATCAAGCAGAGCTGAAAATTACATTTGATAGGTAACAACCATCCATTATGAGTTAGCACACAGGTCCACTCTTCAGCTGTGGTGGTGGTATTGCATTCATTCAGATCAGCTCCAGGTCATGCAGGCAGCCAAGTAACACACCAGAGTTTGCCCTGGCCAAAGTGCTCTGATGTTTTACAGTCCAAAAGACATGCTTATCAGAATATGTTTTGAGGAGGGATTCAACCAATAGTTGTCCCAAAATTTGTATCCAATTGTGAAGTGCGAGCAGATTATGGTTATCAGGAAGCACAAGCTGCATGATGAGATGCAACAATTCTTCACCTGAAAGGCATCTTCAGGACATCAGAATGAAGTTGTTGTTGAATTAAGGTGCAGGTATGCATCAGTACATCATGGATGTGAACAAAAAGTGTTAGTATTACTAAGCAACTATACAGTAGTTACTAATCTATATACAAAAGAATGCAAGATTACTAATTATATATATCATATTTCAACACAATCCCTTAATTGAAGCATTTGAACAAAAGGCTCCCTAAGTGTGAATTATCATATCTGTGCAGTATGCACCCATTGCACTCTCTGAGGTATCACCAATTTCGATGTTGTCATTACAATCAGCAGCATTGGTGTTGGTGTTGGCATTGGGGGAAATCTTAGGGCTCGGACAGTCAACCTGGTAATGACCATGTCCCCCACAGTTGAAGCACAAAATGTTTGGTGGGCACTTAATTGTACAGTGGTGGGCAGCCAAAAAGGCTTGAATTTCTGCATTGTTATTAACAATGGATAAATTATGAGGGCCAAGCTGGCATGATTCTTTCATTGAGTAAGCGATTGATAACATATTTGAGGGTGAGTTGTTCAGGTGGAATGGAATCCAAGCTGACAATGAACTTGTCATATGAGTCATCGAGGCCATTGGTAAGCACCAGAATTGTTTCTTCATCTTCATGAGTTTTGAGCCAATGATAAAGGGCGGTATCAATGTTAATTGATGGAGGACTGTATTAAAAATAGTATGAGTTGACTCTATTGCAATACACAATATACAAGGGTTTAATAAGCTTGTAATAAAAGTACTTTGTATCTCAATATCTTGTGTCAGTTAGTGTAGCACCTCCTGACAATATAGGTTGGATGCTCTGGGAGGTGTATAGTGGTTCTGACACACATTAACCTCCAAATGCATGGTCCACAATTAGCATCTTCATATGAAAAGTTGCAATAATTGGTGGACTCCCCCTATAAAAAGGTGTGTTTCATCATCAAATTTAACAGACTGATTGCATGGCTGAGACATTGTGAGGTGTGCTTCATGGCAGCGATCTAGAGCTGCATGCTTTGTGAGTCGTCTTTCTTCATGGTCATGAAGTGGCGGTGAATAGTGAGATGAGACGCGAATCCACAAGCAATGTGTACTTGGTGTAAATTTTCCCAAGAGATGATGGGATCATTTTCATGGAGGTGAGGGATTTGCTCTGGTTCAATACCAAGAGTAAGTTCCGATTGGGCAAGTTGCTGTTTTTCAATGAATGCGCGGACCAATTTTGAGGAGGATGAGCTGAGTGGTCGAGTTTCTGAACCATCAATAAGACCCCAGACATCCTTGTGAACAAGAAGTGCTTTCATATAAACACACCATGTACTATAATTTTCTTCCCCTAGTTTTTGAAAGTAATTCTCATTCCCCATTTCTGGATAAGTGTGTGATTGTTATGTATTTCTAAGTTTTTTCTGATTTCTAAACAATTTCCCCTAACAAATTGCGAAAACAAATATTCAAATGTAATTATATTGCGACGACTAAATTGTACAATATTTGTTTGATTTATCTTGAATTTATACAATTTATTTTGTATTTTTATCTAATAAATTGAGCAGGTTATTGAATTTCTACTTTTTATTCTTTTTTGATTAATATGTCGGCGACTCAGCACTTATTCACAACGCGTGAGTAATCATGTGACATTCACATGATATTTCAAACTCCGACACCGACAAAATGTGATGCAAAATTATCGCACATAATCAAGGTAATATATATATTTATATTATTATAATAAAATATTATATTTATAACTAACTAAAAATAAATATAATAAATATAATAATATAAAGCCGGCCACATGTGTTTATTATACGGCACACGGGAAACTCCTCACAACAAGTGACAGTTGTCACAAGGGCGCGGGACAATCACAGAGGCACGGGACGGTCACAGAGGCGCGGGACAGTCACAAAGGCGCGGGATGGTCACACAGGCATGTGACTGTCACAACATGTGACTGTCACAAGACATGAAGAGTGTCATGCGCGCGCACAGGCGCGAGAGCATTATATAATCATATATGCTACTACAGCAAAAACTGGAAATCTCTGGAACATTCCAGTGGCTGCCAAAGCAATAGTAGTTAATAGGTACTAATAATAGATAGAATATTGTAGAATATTCTATAAGATTCCAGTAAGTTCTATTATACCAAGAATATTCTATAGTGTCTTAGAAGTAGTTAGAACCTTCCACTATGCTCTAGAAAATTCTAGAAAATTCTAAATGACATCATTCCTTCCAGAATGACATCATTCAATCTTCTAGAATCTTCTAAATGACATCATTCCTTCCAGAATGACATCATTCAATCTTCTAGAATCTTCTAAATGTCTCAGACCAAAATGTATATAAGGAGCTCAGCTCCAGCCTTGAATCAATAACAATAAACCAATCTTTACGACATTTTATCAGCCACATCAGTGTGCCACTGCAGCAAGCAGTTATATTCCACCCCTAGTTGGGCTGTTGGATAAATATATACAAACACTTAGTCATCTCTAGTTGAGCTGCTGACCTAAGTTATCTCAGGATCCCTTTGTCACCTCTTGTTGAGCTTCTGACAATAATCCTACCCCCTGGTCACTCTTCTGACCAATCAGGATTCCCTGCCACCTCTTGTTGAGCTTCTGGTATTAATCCTTTATACTATAGTCACCTCTTAATTGAGTACCGATTATTAGTTTTCTTTACATTGTTATTTGTAGTCTAAAACTTCAGTCACCTCTAGTTGAGTAATTTGACTGTTTATTACATTGCAAATAATCCCGTTCCTTTGTTCATTTATTGTGAATCAGTAAAGCATATTCACATAAACAAATACTGAGAATATCCTTGCAGAATCCTTAAGACTACATTAAGATCCTGATAAGTTAGTATCACAGTAGACCCTGTAGGTTAGTGTAAATAAAGCATATATTAGCCAAATAGTGTTTTATTCTATATCTAATCTTTTGACCTGTTTATAAATATTTTTACTGTTTGATAAATAGTATAAAATATATATAAACTAGCAAGAATTGAAGTCGAATCTAGTTTTGGAATCAGTGAATTGTTATTCATATTTTAGTAGTGTTTTTACAGAAAAAGAACAAGCTTGCACAAGCAGCTCTCAAAACCTTCTTTGTGAAGTAGGGTGCATATATTCAAGTAAACTCTTGACTTCAGGGGTTCTAAGTCTATTCAGGCTGCCACTGATTAATATCAAATACTTAAATTATTTTACCTTGCAGTGAATTGAGTATTTGCACATTTTGATAGAGCATTGGACTCCTTTTTCGGAAAATAGTATTAAAATAAGGCTAATACATCACAGTGATGCTGATGTAGATTAGTGAGAAAAATGAAGATAAGGTGTGCAGTGCCAATTTCGATGTACTGCCCTGGAATCCTTTCTGTGCACGTACTGTGACTTCTAAGTCCTTTTATATGGTCACCTTCAATATACTGCCCTGGAGTCCTTCCTGTGCAAGTATTGTGGCTTCTAAGCCCTTCTATACAGCTGCCTAAAAAGAATACGATGAGTAACTACTCGAAGGAACGAAAATGTGTGGTGATGAATCTGAAAGATAAGTCTGCGGGGCCTATAACCTGTTGAATTAAGGTGCAGGTATGCATCAGTACGTCGTGGATGCGAACAAAAAGTGTTAGTATTACTAAGCAACTATACAGTAGTTACTAATCTATATACAAAAGAATGCAATATTACTAATTATATATATCAAATTTCAACAGTTGTGGTGATAAAAGTTACAATGATGTCATTAAAACCAGGTTACAAAAATCCCCAGATTGTCTTGGTAAGTAAAAGGAACTGGTGCTGTCAGCTTCATCATTTAATACAAAGACTTTAACAGAACATCTCAGAAACAATATCAAACATCCCTCTCCATATTGGTGTCAGAGATCTCAAAGCAGTTGCATACTTTACCTTGCTACCCCTCTTCACCAAGTGGTCTAAAAATCAGCCTCTCTCTATTAATGACTTACAGTTCCATTTTAAAGATTGGGTGGAATTAATTCCTTTGGGATCCGACAATGAGGACATCAATGTGATTTGGAGCAAATTTTTTTTGCACCAAAAGGAAAATCAAAAGTGCTGCAATTTCAATCAAACAAAGTCTTGGATCTACATATATCTGGAGATAAGCTATGAGTCATATACCAAAGTCTTAGACTCTTTGGAGGAATTGCAAAATGAAAAGGTGTGTCCAATATATCACCAATTATTCTGATGGTAAATTTCTCACAAACCTGGTGTAGATTGTAGTTCAGGAGCAGTCAGGAAAGATGAAGATATCCTATATCACTGAAAGCAAGTATGGAAATGACAGTTCTGAAAACTTGTTTGATTCCAAGTTGATGACTCCAACCCTTCCAAGTTCTATGAGCCTGGTAAAATATGTTAATGCGGCTAAGAATGATATGGGAGCTCCCCCAAGAAAGTGGCAACTTTCAGTATGACAGCCAATGCATTCCACCCAACATGGCTCAAAACAATTCTAATTGAAATAAAATAACAGGGATCTGACACTCAATCTCCACCACACATCCAGCCATGCACTATTATCCAATCTCAGATTGGCTTTGCAGCCACAAGTGCCAGCCCCTCAGTACAGCTGTCTGCACAACTTTCTCATGGAAAATCAAGCTCACTAACTACTGATGATGTGCATTGTGCACTTCAAGCTCAGATGGCTCCCTCAAAAAAGACCATTAAATCTATTTGTGTGTATATGTCTCAATACTCAATTTACCTGCCATAATCATGACCATCATCCCAATTGTAGTCAATACCAAGGCATTCAAGTGCACCTTCTATCCAACGGGGGTGCTGACTTTTTAAGTCTTATCAGTCACACATGCCCATTTGATGCAGTCAAGGATTGCTCTGGCCCCACAATATTGACATTGATGTATGACCAGGTTGCTAAACCCAAATATGGTGCATTCAAGCAAGCATCATTTGGGAATTTGGACTGCCCAGCACTTGGAATTTCTAATTATGTTATTGTTAAACAGTGTTGGTATACCTGCACAGCTACGGGGGCCTGCCTTACCTATGATAGTCATATGTCATACTGATGTGATATATTTTCTTCGAGGTGGACATCACTTATTGACTGATCCTCAACTTATGTATAATGTCACTGTAAGTTTATGAAATCTCCTTCATATTGAACTGAATTTAGATTGTACAGCGATTTGGGTTCCATATTTTCAGATGGGAACCTCAGTTCAGCTTACATCTCTTTCACTTCTGATCATACCTGCAACAAATTTTGTGAAGTGTTTGGACTGGCAGTATTTTCAGACTCAATGGCTTCTGCTATTCACACCTAGAAGGAAAGAGACATTTATGGATAGTAATTCTTAGAAATAATGTTTTATTCTGAATGAAGCCATTATGACAATTATATCATAAAATGCATTATCCATCATCTACCTCATCCTCTGACTTGTCATCAGTAAAGTCTGCATACTCAGAAGATGGTCCCATACTATTTATGAATGCAGAACGATCCAAGCCACCAATGTAATTAGTATTCATACCAAGGTCAAGTGGTTGACCCAGTCAGAAAGCCTCTATGTTTGGCAAAAGAGGCATGTTATCTGGTTCTTGTCCATATGTCGTGTTGTGGTGGGTAATAATCTCTGTAAGCCATTCATTAGGCCATTTATGCAAATGTTCTAAAAGATTACAAAAAATGTCCCAAAATGTCTCTATGGAAACCTCCAGTTGACTGATTGCAGAATAGAGGTCGCTGAAATGTTCATGGAACACCTGTAGAACTAATTCAAAGACAGGATGGTCAGCAGGAGCATACCATGCTTCCATCTCATCAAACAACTCAGGAAGGACAGGTATTTTGAAGTCAATGGCACTGAAGTGTGATGGATTGGCACATATCAATGCAGGGATGCCATGCAGTAAGAGCTTATGTCGAGAAGCATGAGGAGCTGACTTGTTCTTGAGACTAACCCAACAGTCAACTTCAGTCTGCAGCCAGGGGATTGCAACCCATCGAAAAAGAAGACTATTGTGTGGAGGTTAGAGGGGCCCGACAATTTCAACATACTTGACATGCTTACTTTTCTAGAACATCATTCACATCATACCAACCATTATTTACACCATGTTCTAAGATATCTTCAAAACCTGGAGAGAAGTCCCTTTAAAAGATTGGCCATTTGATTTCAGAAAGAATGTTATTGTGTCCTGTTGCAAAGCGATGCTGAAGAGTACCTGAGAGGTTTGGATCAAGATGGTGCCAAATTGATGTGTGTGCATTTGCAACACCATAATTTTCTGTTCCTTGGTCACTTTGAGTTATGATTGGAACCCCTATTGAGTCATATATGAAATATTCCCAGTACCAACTACAGAGTACATACCTCCAATTCACTGACAAGTGTCCAAGTAGTATTTCACAATAAGCCTTGGATTCTTGTTTGTCCACCAGACTTTAAGCCAATTGATTTCACCAGAAAATGCTTCTATCCCAGCATGCAACCACAGACCAAACCACCCCCATTTGTCATGCTGATCTTGAGGCCATACATCATTGATGCCTGCTGCCCAAAGACGGCATCTGTGAAATCCATGATGATGACGTTGTTTGACCTCATCAGATTCTACCATCCTGAGCAGCTGGCTGATCGTTTGACTGGACCTGTTTGAGAAAAAGTATATTACACAGCTACAAAATTGACTTACTGAGACGCACATATGTCATGTTCTATTCGAAGTGACTTACAAATACCCTCAATCCCACACAGAGGAAAGCGCTTTCGGATTTCATATATTGTATTGTAAATGGTTTCTGGAGTATGATTTTGTTGATGGGTCGAGAGCATGCCCCACTGTTTTCGTAGCCCTTGAATAGTGATAACACTGTAATAATGAAGCCAGCGATGAGATTTCAATGACATAAAAGGTCCAACATACCTCAATCCATAATTGTTAGTGTCATAGTGTTCCTTGAGCAGTTCAGCGATTTTTACATCTGACAAACCAAGCTCGTAATATTGCCGGAGAGGTTCCTGTATACTCTCATCTGGTGCTGAAATGCATATAATCAGATAAGATGAAAACATTGATAATACAATAACTCTCACAACATGGCTTATATTGGTTTTTTTGAGGCATCAAGATACCAAGTGAAGGGCACTGAGATTGTAGTGACTGGCAGTGAGCGGTGTCAAAACATGTGATTTAGCTTTTTTTTTTTTTTAATACATTTATATACCACGTCGCATAACTAAGATACATAGTGGTTCCATAGCATCGTATAGAGCATAGCTACTGTAGTATCTACAGAAGAATGAAGAGGAAGCAGGCCAGATGCATCGGAGTGAGTGGTGGTTGGCAGGATGGTCAAATAAAGAGAGGTGATTGTGCTGAACTTGCCCAGTGAACACAGCACATGCCATTTGGGCCGAAGCCCCAGGAAGATCCCGAGATCCTGCTAACAGGCGTCGACGACGGCTGCAGGCACACCGAAGTCTTGCATTGCTAAGTGAATGCTGGAGTCGGGGATGGGTAGGAAGAAAAGACTGCTGCCAGGCTGCGGTCAACATGCCAGAACAAGACTACTTCCACCTCCTCAGAAGGAAAGCTGTTTGCCTTGAAATGGAACACTGAAGCGCAAACACGATCTCAAACGTCATAACACTAAAAGCCTACAACACCTTGCATGGCTGTGCACGAACGACCCAAAATCGAATCTGGATGAAATTTTGGCCTTTATTGTTCTTGCTCGAAGAGGTTCTTGCAGGAAGATTCTCTTAGGAGGCATCGGTCAAAATATGCATGTTGTCGCCAAAGCTGAAATGTCGCTCAGGAGGGTATCTCGTTCGTGTATTATAGGTCCTCCTCCATAGGAAACCACGTGTTTGCCTTGCAATATGACATTCAAGCGCAAACATGACCTTAAATGCCATAACACCAAAGGCCTGCATGGCTGCGCATGAACAACCCAAATCCAAACCCGGATGAAATTTTGGCCTTTTATTGTTTTTGGTCGAAGAGGTTCTTGCGGGAAGATTCTCTTAGGAGGCATCGGTTGAAATATGCACGTTGTCGCCAGAGCTGAAATATTGCTCAGGAGGGTATCTTGTTCATGTATTATAGTATCTATTATGCACATTATAGCCTTATTCTTCTCGCTGTTTGTTCCTCATAGCTGATCCACTTTATTTTGCGACCACAACTTTCTGCGATTTTGTTCCCTACCATTACACCACCTTCCAAACCAATCCCAATTGCCTATATCCCACCATGAGACATTCTGCCGTACACACACCCAACGCTGTCTTCTCATCCACGTCAAATCTCGAGCCCCTCGCGCAAACGATCCTTCACTCAACCAACAAATTTTCTTCAAGGGAGGATGATTTACGTGAGATCTGTGCCATTGTTGCAAAGCGTTCAAAGGAAACAGAAGCACCCGCGAACCAGCGATGAGGTGAGTCGTGCCTGTCAAATTTACAGGGGCGATTGGCAGCGAGTTAGCATTGAATAACCTTCACTAGTTTTGCCCTAAACCCCTCTTAGACTACCCTTAGTCGTCGTTCAGAGCCATCAGGGGGTGTGGCTTGTGGAGCACACTTGGCATCCCTGATATGTTCATGGACTCGGAAGCGGACGATCGAGAAGGCAGTTCCTCATATGCAATTGGAAAACTCCTCGTGACCACAGAAGCTTCAAGTGCCGCAGTTGATTTCAACAACCTGTTGCAACAAGATGACCAGGAGCCCAATGAATCAAGCCAACTCCATAACGGGTATGAGGATTAGTCACCAGTAGGTGCGGCACTTAAGCTTCCGTGATGGGGGAGCTCGGATTCAACGTGGATGAGAGGATACCGTTGGGTGGGGTGTGTATGGCAGAATATCTCATGGTAGGATAGAGACGATTGGGGTTAGTTTGGACAGTGGTGTATTGGTGACGGAGTCGCAGACAGTTGTAGCCGCTAAATACAGTAGATCGGCTATTAGGAACTGGTCCGCCAACAAGGCAAATACCTGATAGAAAGTGAGTACTACTGGACTTTTCAGATGGCCACAGTAAAAGGACTATGATTCTCACTGGGCACAGCAACAGGAGGCCTCCTGTTGTTCTGCTTCACTAGCATCGCCGTGAATCATGTCCCCTTTATACCTGTTCTATGCCAGTGCCTGTCTGACAAGTTCAGTCTTACTCGATTTTTAGCACATATTTGCTTTTCAGTGGACTAGCAGAACACCGCCACTCATTGTTCTGGATGGCTGATCCACCCTATTTAGCGCGGCCACAACCTTCTGCGATTTCATCCTCTACTATTACACAGTTTTCAAACGCATCTTGATCCCCGATATCCTATTATAAAACATTCTATCATGGACGCCGCACGCGGTCATATCTTTTTATCCGCGTGGAATCTCCTTTTCCTCACCTAAACTCTTCCTTAAACGATAGGCGAGTTTTCTTCAATGATTCAGCTGAGTCGTGAGATGCCTCTGAAGTATATACGGGTTACGGAAGGTGCTACGTTTCCAAGAACGATAGGAAACTCAGGAGAATATAACTTTTTGTGGGCCTTCACCAAGAATTTTTTTTTTTGCATTGTGGAATAATGTGATATTTAAAATCAGCTTAGTGCTTTTTTCCAAATTATATACCCCCTGGCATTGACAAACAGACACGTTTTTGATAGCCTCAAGAGTACCTGCTTCTTCATACATAGGATCAGAGAGTCAAAAAAACACCTATTATTCCGGGGTATCACATCCCTCAGCTCAAACAATATTTGCTCAAAGATTGGGCCTCATCCACGAAAACAGCCTTGCACATGGTGTAAGTGTCCGATAGTGTAGATGTTGCTTTTAACACTAACGGCAACACATTATAGCCCTCTTTTCGATGATATTTCCTCCATATACCTAGTATGAAATAAAGATAGCACACAGTGATAATGTGATCGACATCCCGCAGTCCAGATCAGGGACGCTCGTAAATCACCTATCTGACTAGCGCTGCTGTCTCGACTTGCTTGGATTGTCTTAAGAGGGCAGAAGGGTTATGCCACCAGTTTTCTGTTGGAATTTAAATACAACAAAAAAATTCGTAATTTTTCGTTGTCGTAGACCACAGTATATATAACTTGGCTTGCATCTATGAGTGAACTACTGGAGGTTATATGTATCTACAGGAAAGAAAGTTCTGGAAGGGATGACAGAGATAATACTAAAGCTATGTTAAGTATATTCCAAGATATTCTATACTATTCTAGGGATGTCAGGTTGATTACCAACACTTCCCCTTCCAATTCCCTGGGATCCTTGGAAGGTCTCAGCTGTGTTGTTTGTTGCTATTTGTTTGAGTTGCCACTACGTACATGTTTTCAAACTCAACTACACAGGTCCAAGTGACGCCTATAAGTAGTGCAATTAGCAATGCTCCAAGTCATTGCTCTCTGCTACGACTACAAACATTGGTCCGAAAATCTTTTTCCCAGTTGAACTATAATGTGTGTAGCCTTTTGGACTCTCAACCATCCCGACTATGCTCTGTGTGTTTTAGCCTATACAGATTGTTTCCGATGGCTCACCATCCTACAGTATCCTATGTAATAACCGGGATGAATATCTGTCTCGTCAGACTCAAACAGCACGTTGGCACTCATTTGACCATGACAAGTTCTCCGTTCCGAAGTCCGGAGTTAAATCCAGTACATCCGTTTTGTCTGGGATTGATGTCATTGCGGGGGGAACCTGGTTTGGAATAAACAAGAAAGGTAAAGTTGCCCTTTTGTGAGTCTTCATTATAATTATTTCCGCCTTGGTGTTAATTTACTGGCAGAACCAATATTAATGAACCACCAGTGGATGTTCCTTCCTCGCGGGGCCATCTGTGTTCTTCCTACTTGCTTCATGAGCGAGATGGCTTGGATACGAAGCTCCCAAAATTCATGGATGAGCTGATCGAGTCGGATATGCGATATTCGGGGTTCAACATGTTGCTTCTGTCGCCCCACGCACAGACAACTTCCACACCAGGAAGTGATAAAGCATCCACGACTGTTCATTACGAATTTGGGGTAGTTTCCAATAATGGAGCAGGCAAACCCATTGTACAGGCTCCACTCATTCTAGATACATCTGCGTGTGATGGAATGTCTAACGCTAGTTTGGATGGCCATGACACCTTCACGGGGGAGGCACATCATAATCCGTGGCCCAAAGTGGCACAGGGTTGCGAGTTGCTTTCAGAAATAGTGGATGCTGATTACGCCGAGGAGGAACTCGTCGAAGCTATCTTTAGACTTCTCAGGTATTACCACTCCTTTACGATGCGTAGTAGATAGAAGCTAATTAATAATAACTCGGTCACAGAAATAAAGACAGGCAGTTACGGGCGAGACAAGACTTCCAACACAATATCATGATCGAGGCCGTGGATTTGGGACGCTTGCAATATGACCGTTCATTTGATGTTACGAAGAGTTTATCTGACGGTGTGAGCATTTCACCAACATTTCGTGCTACGAAGACGTCAGGTATGTTAGCTTCGACGCCCAACTATTTTGCGACGAGGCTTGCTACGGTGTTATTGGTGCGGAGAAATGGAGAAGCACTTTTCATTGAAAGAGATGTGTGGGTCACAAGAGAAGACTCGAGTATGGAACTTGTGGAGCCCACTGCCGGGGATGAAAAACATGAACGGAGATTTCGATTTCAGCTTGAGTTAGGGACAGAAGCGTACGAGTGATTTCTGTCCACAGAAGGGGAGATGTTCGTTTTAGTGCGATAGTCTATTAGTATCTGGTATTCTTCATTTGTCGACTAGATATTAAGAAATGGATATCTGGTTGTGCGCCAAGATGTAGCCAAGATTACCAAGATTTGCCGAAATGGACAGCTTGTCTTCTGCTGCATCGCCTATATGGTATGCACGTAAAAAAGGGCGACTATCATGACCGGTGAACCGTTAATGAATGTAATTTGATAAAATCCAATTCCTGTCACCTACTGTTCAGGTTACTGTTGCTTGGGGAATGACTCGAAGCCATGTGCCACTCGACAACAATCGGAAGTGCCAAGGCGTATCTTATCGTATACAAACATCACACGGGATTTCCTATGATAGATTAGATCTTGAATTCTTCGGGTTTCTCCACCCGTATGCAGAAGCTTGTCCCCGCCTGAGAATTCCGGAAAGTCCCTATTAAGGACATTCTACCCACGGTAACATGAAAAACGTCTATTTACCAATTAAAATTCCTGTTTACATGTCTGAAAAACCCCAAGCTCGATCAGCTAAATACCAACATGCATAATGAAATACGGCCCATCAGATATTACTCTTAAGTATCAGCAGAGCTTTTAAATAAATTTTGTGACTGTGACTGTGACGCGCCAAAAGTTTCCAACCCAGCCTAGCTCGCTCATTGCTACCCCTTCTTTCTTCACGACTCCTCTCATCCTCCCTCAAACCAGTCATCTCATTAGCTTTCTAATATCTTAGTTTGCAATTACACGCGTCAAATATATCGTTGAGCTGAAATGGATATCCAGGCGCTCTCAAATCTATTTTCTACAACTTTGAGTCCTGATCCCAATGTTAGGAAAGCAGCTGAACTTGAAGTCCGAAGAGTACGTACGCGTCCCACGCGCTAGCATTTACTGTATCTCGTGCTAATCCTCCAATTAAGGCTGGACGCCAAGAAGGCATGCTTGCTGCCTTACTACAAATCATAGGCAGTGATGGCGTCGACCCGTGCGTACAATCAAAATTTTTCCAGTGTATACAAGTCTTACATTTGCTTTCACGGACTAGGGCTACTCGCCAGGCTTGCGCTGTTTATCTCAAAAACCGACTCAAACGGTCATATTTCCTTGACCCTAAGTCACCAGTCAGCGATCAGGTTCCCGTACTGCCTTCCGATCGTCAAGCAATTAAATCCAACATCATTCCTCTCTTAATTAATAGCCCGTCACGTCTCATCAAAGTTCAACTCTCGAACTCTCTTAGAAGTGTTATCAGTAATGATTTTCCAAATCATTGGCCTGGTCTCTTGGATGCCACCAAGCGACTCCTCAATAGTCACGAAATTCGAGAGGTGGAAACTGGTCTCATCGTCTTGTTGGAAATCACCAAGGCGTTCCGGTTCGTGAATCCTTTTTAAATTTAAAATAACCTCTCATTGTCTTGTAGCTATCGTCAGATGGATAACGTGACACCGGAAGTCATTGAGCAGACTTTCCCCACGATTGTCCATATTGGTACCAAGCTCCTCGAGTCGCCACCGCCCCCACTGAATGCCCAGTCACCCGAGCTGCCTCTTCTTTTACACCTCATTTGTAAAATCTATAAGACGACACTAGTTAACAATCTCTCTAAACACCAGCAAAGCCATTCATCCATCGTTCCCTGGGGTCAACTTTTTTTCAACATCGTCAATATCCAAGTTGCACCTGAATTGCTACCTCAGGACGAAACGGAACGAGAGCGATCGGAATGGTGGAAGGCTAAAAAATGGGCATATTCAACTCTTGGCCGACTCTTCCACCGATTCGGAAGTCCCAGTCAATTGCCAAGCGTCATGAAAGAATATATGCCATTTGCAGAACACTTCGTATCTGTGTTCGCGCCCGAGATTATCAAGACTTACCTCCGCCAAATCGACCTTTATGCTTCTGGCCAGGTTTGGCTTTCGCGTAAATGCCAATACCTAATTTTCCAATTTTTGAACGAATGGTATGTGGTGGAAGTTTTCTTAAAATTCTGATTCTGATTGTCACTGACGTGAAATAGTGTCAAACCGAAATCTACCTGGGCACTGCTGAAAGACCACTTTGAACGTCTTATCTCAACTTATGTCTTCCCTCAACTTTGCTTTAATGAAACTAAAAGACTAGCATGGGAAGAGGATCCCATTGACTTTGTACGAACTTCTTTGGGTTAGAATCCTTTCGTCTTGTTAATGCTGCTAGTGCACTCACGCCCTTTTCCATTCAGAGGAGCTTGAAGACTACAATTCCCCCATCTCGTCAACCTCTACTTTCATGATGTCTCTTGCCCGCAGTCGTACTAAAACGACCTTCCTCCCCATGCTGAGTTTCATCAACAGCGTTCTCGCAGGGTAGGGGTCATCTTTCTTTCAACATCCTCTTCCACCTGACATGATCTTCAGAAATGCACTTCCTCAGCAGCGGTTTGGCGTGTTATCCATGACTTCTCTGCTTGCACCATGCATGGCGCGACATCCTAGCGTCAGACCCGAACTCGAGTCGTTCTTGATGAACCAAGTATTGCACGAGTTCAATGCACCGGAAGGCTATATACGTTATATTGTAGGCTGCCCTCTTTCTCGAATGTTTATTTTCTTATCACTCTACGACCACAGGCTTGTCAGGTCTTATGCAACGTTTCGAAGTTCGAAGTAGAGTGGTCCAACGAAAATGTGAGAATCAAGACCACTCTGCATTACCGAAGCTAATCTGTTATAATGATAGAACTTATCTCAGCACTTCCATGCAGTCGTCAAGTTGTTGGATGACCCAGAGCTTCCCGTCAGGATTTCAGCTATCGAGGCTTTGACGGCACTCATTCAACGACATGCGTCAGGTATGGATGACATTATTATGCTATTTTGTATGCACGCTTGACAATATGGCTTAGTGAAAGTCGCCGTAAAGCCCATGGTTGGCAAGGTTGTCCAAGGTTTGACTTTATTACGATTGTTCTACGTTATCCTTGATGCTGAGTTTCTTTCTAGATATCCTGAAATTATCGGACGAGACTGACTTGGAGCTGCTGAACGATGTCATGGAGACAATGGTCAAGCACTATACCGCGGAGTTACTCCCTGTTGCCGCTCAACTGACTGCACGACTTGTGAGCAACAATTGTAAGCCACACAACTTTTATTTTTCTAATGTAGTCCTTTTCCCAGTGCGAGTTATACATGCGCTTGGTTAAAGATACCATAGCGAGCCAACCGGATGACGACGACGATGACGCCGTGTTTGATGGTCAGGATCCCGGAGATGACAAGTCGTATGCGGCGATGGGAATGGCAAAGACGATCTTGACAGTATGTGTACTTCAATAGATCTGTGTTGTTGTTGCATGACCTTTGATATTCGATAGATTGTATCATCTCTGGACTCCTCGCCGGATATCCTTGCGCAGTTGCAGGAGATTATTGCACCCAGCATTATCTATACTCTTGAGAATGTAGCACTCGGTTCGTGTATCTCAAAAGTTATCCTTTAGGATGCAGACGCTGAATGTGGCCTTGACTGGATTAGACCTCTTGACCAATGCGTATGATTTGGTTGACAGTCTCACTTTCAACTTGCGTCGCATTGCTCCGTGCATGTGGCCCATCTTTGAGATTTCGTACAAGTTATTCAAGTCTGATGCCATTGATTTCCTTGAAGGTCAGTCTATAGTTTACTATTAAGTGCTCTCCAGTGACAACTCTTCCAGAAATGTTACCGTCCCTCGATAACTACATTAGTTTCGGCAAAGATGTCTTCATTCAACGGCCAGATTACCGTGCCATGGCTGTTGACGTTTACACAACTGCAATGACGAGCGAGCATCTTGGGGAGAATGATCGTGTGAGCGGAAGCAAGATCGCTGAAGCCTTGCTGCTCAATCTCAGAGGTCATTTGGACGATGTATGTGGTTATGTGTAATCCACTACTTTCTGCTAATGTTTCACAGGCCTTGCCCGGCATAATCTCTACAGCCCTGAAGTGCATGCAAGGTGGACCGGTGACACGTTACCTCCGTATAGCCAACTTGAACGTGCTGGTCAATGGCGTGCTCTACAACCCGGCGGCAACTCTCCAAATTTTAGAGGCCCAAGGCGCCACACGCAAATTCTTTGAGGCTTGGTTTAATGTTATTAGCTCTGAAACCAGTCTGCCACGTGTTCATGCTAAGAAACTTAGCATACTTGCTATCTGCGCGTTGTTTGAAACCGACCCTACTACATTACCTCATACCATCCAGGAAGGTTGGAGTGGGATCATGGCCGGTGTGTTGAAGCTCCTTCGCGAGTTGCCGGCTGCTATGGAAGGTGAATGCCGTGTTTTGCCGTTCGCGGGCTACGGACTGACGCCCCTCGTTTCAGCGCGGAAGGCACTATTTGACAGACATGCGAAAGACGAAGAGGACGAGGAAGACGAATATGGCATAGACGACTTAAATTTGGAGGGTGATGCTGGTATGTACATGTCTAGATGATCATGGCTTCAGCGTTACTCAGGCTTATTTAGATGCTGATGTGTGGGATGCTGATTCGGAATACCTGGAATTTCTTGCCAAGGAGGTTCGTGGATTGGAATGTGTCTGAGTACCTCGTACTAAAGTTTAATGTAGGGTGTGCGCCTACGTGAGCGTAATGACCAGCCCGCCACCGGGTACGAGGATGATGATGAAGAGGAGGAAGATGATGATGATGACGACTGGGCTGAGGACGAGCTTGGTTATATCAGTCCTATCGACAACGTCGATGCATATGTGTCATTTAAGGCGGCAGTAGAAGGTTTGCACAATTCACATTCCTCTATCCCTTTCTCATCAGTGTCCTTACATTCACTTATAGCCTTCCAAATGAAGAATGCTTCGGCCTATGCTGCCGCCACTTCTGGCCTAAACGTGGAGATGCAGACTGTGATGATGGAGGTCATGGCTCGTGCTCACAACACAAATTCTCAGGTACAATTCAAGTAAAAAAGTAGTTCTGGAGCTCCGTCGTTGTTGTGATACCTCGTCATCATTCTATCTCCGTGGATCTTTTTTTCCTTTGCTTAGCTCTTTTTTTGTTTCTTTTAATCATTCCTATTAATCACTTGAATTTGATGTCTGGACGACCAGCATAATTAAAGGATTGACTTGATTTGCTATATTACACCACGTATGACAGGAGATCTTGATCACATAACTGTTTCATTACGTCAAGGTGCGATTTCGCCAGGTTGGATGTTGGTGTGTGTACCGGGTTGCAGGCGAAGTGATGTCGCGAGTCTTCCGCTAATAAACCAGGTATTTCTGCCCAGAGAGGTTTAAGGCAGATTATCTATTTCATATTATATAACTTCAGGATCCATATGTCACAGCGCAATTCTATGATATTCAAAAGAGTCAACTGCTTTGGCTCCTCTGTTGAAGTTCTGCATAAGATCCCTACAGTACTTCATGTGAGTACTTGCTTCTCTCGCGAAATGTTGGGATCGATTATCTTGGTCAGAATCATGCTCCTAAAGCGTTCATGACCTCGCTGCAAATATTGATCCGAGATCTCAGATAACCCCCGCACAACAGCCCTACTACGGCGACTGATTAGGCGCGTACACAAGCACCGTGAATTAAGTTATGTAAAGGTCTCGAAAGCTACAGTGGAACATGTGAAGTACACAGCACTTCCGGCTTGAGTTAAGTACAGGAAATATTGCAAACACGAAAGGAGGACCCCTGATTATACACCTTGTCCGATCAGTGAGCCTAATATCTAGATGCTATATCGCTCTCCAATATTCCAACAGAATGACGTATTGCATAATGCAGCGCCACAGGATAACAGACGCTGCTTCTAGTTACATAGGTTGCCAATCTCCAGGTTAGGGTCTGGACAGCCACAGTGAACGCCATATTTTACAAATCTAACGCCACCTGACGCCATGGCTTCTGTACCAGCATTTCGAATTAGAAGCCGAACAGAGGTGTTCAGGGCGTTCGTCCCACGATGGCACAACACTTGGAAAATATTATTGAGCTATTTAATTTACGTGACATCCGACTTCCTTTCATAAATTGATATTAGATCATTTTCTGAATCTCTCTATGTCATAAGATGCGTAAAACACAATACTTACATGCGGCACGGTATAGATGTATCGAGATGGAATTTCAACCGACATTTTGAACTCAAGCCAGATATATATTGGTAGATACATCGCCCAAGAACACATGCCCGGCACATGTGGTAAACAAACCGATGCACAGGGAGCCAGACGGTACCAATTGCGAATCGACGACACAAAGGTACATATGTCCTTCCTGACTATATCAATGCCATTCCTTGCGAATCACTCGTTTGACCGTCGGGAATAACTCTCAACTTAGAAAAACTGGTTTTTAAAAATGAGTTCGGCCGAAACTTTACAGTGGGCGGTAGACACGCGATATGTTCAAGGTATACCTTAAGCCTCCAACACAGTTGGCGATAAATCTGAAGCACATTATTACCTACAGTGGCCAGTATGTCGCTGATGGTATTTGATTATTGTAAGTGATTGGTTACGACATACCGCGTCTTAGGCTAACCAATGAGGTCCCATTCCAGTGTTAACATTATCAGAAGAAGTACGGACTCATACATTACCCATTATCACCATAGAAACCTAAATATTATTTACAGGTGGAACTGTTCTGGGTATAAACTTAATTATATGATCTCTGTAATATCTTTGATTTACCTCTGTTTCGCGGTCCTCAGAGGGGAAGACACTCTGGGCGATGGTCACAGGTCGTATTTTATATTGCAAGATATTCGCCCTTTATTGCGACGATCGTTAATTCAACAAGTGGGTTTTGTGTCCTTTTTAAAGAAAGTTAATTTACTTAACTGCGTATGTTACAGTTCTACTGAACAATTTGCCTGAAAAGGTGCGCAATATTCATCACACATCAACCACCTTATCTAACACAATGCATTTGAACGTGGTATTCATTTCAGTCGTAAGTGTCGCATGGTAATTCGTATGATCTCAGTTTAATCCTTATAATGTAATTAGTTGTATGTGTCTGGTCCTACACTTGACCCGTCACTCATTCAAGTATCTGTTATTATCGCAAGGTGGTGAATGGTTTTTGTTCCGAACATGGATTTGTTTCGGTACGTTTGCAAGTATGCAGGGTAAAGTTCAAATGTAAATACTTGCAAACTAGTATTTCGTGCTAACCATAATGCAGTGATATCCCAGATGCGGCTGTGGGCGGTTTATAAGAGTTTAAGTCTGGTTTTGTGGATGAGCTTCTTCATTGTGTTATGTTGGGTCGGGATGATTGTCGTGGGGATTACCGGGATTTCTCGGGCGGGCGGTGGGTTGGAAGCTTATGACTTTACCATGTCTAATTGTTTGGTTATTCAGTGATCTCTCAAAACCTTCTCCCGGACCTACAAATACTTTGCATTCCGGCTTCCATAGCACACTATGCCTGGGCTTTCTGGTGGGTGCCAAATTTATTCAACTATGTTCCCAGTCTGAATGAGCGCTCCGCTAGGGTGCCTCCAATAGTTATTGAAACCATATCTGTTATACTTGTTGTTGGCAAGGCCGTCCAACACTCCCGGCCAAGCCAAACCGAGTTCAGCAAAGCCCAATTCAGTCTGACGCGTTTTATGGAATGCATGGCAAGATATAGTGTGATATACTTGGTCTTGTAAGGTCAAACTATTTTCAATAGTACGCTATGAACATATTTCATAGGACTCTCATCGCATACATCGCAGTTTTCTATAGCTGGATCAGGCTTCCTGTGAGCATCATCAGTAAAGGCTTCCATCCTTAAGCGCTTCTAACGTATTACTGGTAGATAGCAGCGCTAGAGTTATTTTTCCCGCTTTCTCTAGCACTTCCCAGCGTAGCTACAGCCAGAATGTTACTGTCCGTGCGACGGGTATTTTCTAGCAATTCTGAGGAGTCTACGACGGGAAGTCGCATCGTGTTACTGGACCACGTGCCGGAGATGTACTATTGCGATGATCAACTTTATGCTACTGGAAGAACCTCGAAATTTTAAAATTGGACCGCAGTAACGCTTTGGGGACCTGTGGCTTGTTCCGTCACCCCGGCGTTCCCTTGTACTTTCCTGTAGTTATCGCACAACATATATATAATGTATATATGTTCTGTTATTTTTCCACAACAAGTGTACATTTTCTCATGAATCTACACTATTAATGGCAGGATTAAAAAATGTCTCAGGCATGCATAAATGCAAGCTTGCAGTCTTACCAGTACCCCCTCATTAAGGCTGAGTTCCCAAGGAGGCCTAGGGTGTGGTAAAAACTTATGGGTATGTCACTTTGTCCACCAAAACAACTGCTGCTCAGCTAAAGCAGCAGGTGGAAGTGGGAGGAAGACAGGAGGAGAGTGAGGGAGGCGGTGTGCAAGGAGAAGAAGAAGGATGAGGAGGAGATGATGTGGGAAGAGGAGGCTGCAGAAGCTTTCAGAAAGGTGAGTGGGTCAAGAACTCAGAAGATAAAACTAATCAAGAAAACACAATGATGGACTGAGGAGGTCGAGTTGGGGTCCAAAAATGTTTGGCCCTCCAGCCCAAAAGTACATAAGTGTCAAAAGATTCTTTTATCCTCAGGTTCCAGAACTGACTGACATAACAAAATGTGGGCCCACCTGACTGGAGGCCATAAATGTCCCATCTTGCAATCACTACAGGGTTCATTCCCTGCAGTGTTGGAAGAATTCTGGCCACAGACCCAGCTGTTTCCCTTGCTTGAGGAGCAAGGGAAGATGCAGCTTGGTGGCAGAGGCAAGTATGGAAACAGGGTGCAGGATCTTCAGGGGGCCCAAGGAGCAGTCAACTTGTAGCAGAGGCTTTGGAGTGACAGGCTGCACTGGCAGCTCAAGGATTATTATAACTTCCATCTGCAGGAGGTTGAGAGTGAGGAGTGGGCACCAGAGGCCAACCAGTCCTAGTTGGAGGAGTCCAGGTCACAAGAGTCTGAGGGTGAAGTAAGAAATAGGGAGTTGGAAGATCTCCAGGAGGAGATTAAGAAGGCCAGAGAGCAGGAGGCCATGGGAACTACTGTTGGAGAACAAACTTTAGAGTAGATGCACATAATATGATTATTTCTTTTGAAACTGACAGGTGTGAAAAAAAGGGGGTGGCCTTAGAGTGAGATTGAATGATTGGAACCTGTTTTTGTCAATGGCTGCAGGTTCTGTGACTAAAGAGATATGAGGGGACCAGGCCTTGGTAGGATATGCTTTATGGAAGTTGAGAACAACTTCTGAGGCATTTCTGAGTTCTAAAGCTAGAATCCAAGAGGTCTCTTCATCAGCACCTTCATATCCTGCCCACTTTACCAAGTATAGCAGTTTCCAAGTGCAGCAATGGTTATCAACTTTTTGAGTCTAAGATCTGTGATATCTCAAACTCAGGTTCTCCATCTACATATGATGACCCAGGGTGGCAGAGGTTGGACACATTCTGGCATAGTGTTGGTTGTACAGGGTTCTAGCACAGATACATGAAATACATACAGGGTGTATTGTGCACATATTGTCTAGGAGCTGCAGGGTATAGGAAAGGGAACTGGCTTGTGCAATATTTACAAAGGGGCCTAAATATTTCTCAGCAAGTTTCTTAGAAGGTCAAGTAGTATGAAACAATTGAGCCTTATGTTACGACCCATTCCCGGATACTTCCAATATCCGATTCCTGACCTCCGATCCTCAACCTCCAACTATCAAACATTATAGTTCCTGTAATTCCCATATCCTTCCTTTGTTCCGTATTTGGTAATTTGTCTGCTCATACGTATTCACTCATTTGTTTATTATATTCCCATTTCGGAATAATCCTCCCTAATCCATCTTCTTGTATTCCTGTTTCAGAATACTTCCATTTCCGTCTCGGAATACTTCCATTTCCGTCTTATTATGATCCTAGTATGTAGTACAATAATGAGAAAACTTATATTAGTTTCCGTGAATTTGTATGTTACCTTAGATCTGATATCAACTTAGTTTCTTATTGTTACGACCGTGTCGCAACCCTATCGGCCCCGAGGTTATCGCCACTTGTCAACGTTTCAAGTCATCCTCTCGGAAACTATCGGCCCCGAGGTTATCGCCACTTGTCAACATTTCAAGTCATCCTCTTGGAAACCATCAGCCCCGAAGCTGACGAATGTTTCGCGAAGATCAAACTCCATTTACGCCCACGTCAAAATAACTCGTATTGTCTGGTCAAACTTTGATACGTCCCCTTTATTATGTTGATCCGTTCAATCTTATGTTTCACATATGTCTATCTATATTTGTAGTCCTTGAACCATTTCCTTTTATCGTAATCCCGCTCTCGGTTATCATCGGCCTCCGAACTAATCATAAACTTCCCGTTCCTAGTCAAGCTTATTGCTAATACCGTGTTCCGCCCTTCTCCCCATTAGTATTTTCCAGACGCCTGTTACTTGTATATGAACCCGCTGTAATTGTAGTTATTAGATCAATCAGAATATCGACTCAGAATACCCTCATACGTCTGCAGCAGTCTCATACTAAGAATCCCCCTTCCGCCTTCGCGTGCGCTCACCCACTCTCAGCCCCGACCCCTTGGCCCGACACTCGACTTGTCCTTCGGTCCCGATCGGTACCTCGCCAAAAGGTTCTTCTTAGGATTAGTCTCTGCCCATCCGAAATTTAAGGACAACCTACGGATATTTGCGAGGGCGCAGCACATAAGCTGAAGCCAAGTCCTTCCGATCGGTCCTTGTCGGCCACCGACATTAGTCAGTTTTTAGTTCTTAACACTTATTCCTTCTTCCATCTTTCTGTATGCTCGATATTTGGAACTCTTCAGAACTCTGAATATCTGTATCTTCCATTGTAAGTCTCACCTCTGAAATTAAGGACTTTGAGCGTTTGCGTAGAGGTGCAGCACATAAGCTGAAGCCAATGTCCTGACCCTATCTGATAGTTCCCAACTACCCGGTGACTTTCCAATAGTTCCAGAATAAGTTCCTGACACAGCACTTAACAGTATATCAGATCTCAACTCTGCAACTCACTCATCATGGGTCCCAAATGCAAAGCTGCCGAAGGACCATCCCAACTTCAATCCCCGTTGCAACTTTATACAACCCAACCCGAAACCCCAATTCAGCTGACAACATCAGCTTCAGTCGAAGAAGTTACTGAGGAAGTTACCGAGGTAACGAAGGATCCCAATATTCCCCACACTTACGACAACAAAGCAGAAGATCAGCCAGAATCATTGAAAAAGAAATCTTCCGACGAACCGACTGAAATGTTGTTTATCAACTCCATTGTGAAATTCACTGACTATTTGAAATCCGCTGAGGATAGTAAAGAATCATCCCGCACCAGAGTCAAAGAACCCGAACCATTTACTGGCAAGGATCTGAAAAAATTGAAGAATTTCCTTCTCCAATGCCGTTTCAGTTTCCGTGATCGACCCACTGCATTTAAATCCAACAGTTGAAAAGTCAATTTCGCACTCTCTTATCTCAAGGATACTGCTCAGGATTGGTTCAAACCCAGACTATCCGGAATATCCGACAAGACACCCATATGGCTCAACGACTGGGATGCATTTGTGGAAGAACTGGAAACTAATTTTGGACCTTATGATCAATCCGGCGAAGCAGAAAATGAATTAATGACACTTAAGATGAAGGACAATCAATGAGTTTCCAATTATCTTGTCAAGTTCAATACCCTCACTGCATGATGTGGATGGGACAATTCCACCCTCAGACACCATTTCTATATGGGACTTCCATCACGCCTTAAAGACGAAATCTGCAAAGATGGGAAGCCAAAAACTCTCCAACTCATGCAGATTAAAGCTCAGACATCCAATGCTCGTTATTGGGAATGAAAAGCCGAGGCCTCTCGAGAGAACCCGACAGAACATTCTCAGAACAACAAAGCGTCGACTAGCAAGTCTTCTGGCAATAACTTAGGCAATAACACTGGCAACTCTGGCACTAATACTGGCAAATCAAATTCTGACCAGAAAAAAGACAAGAAATCCAATAAGGATAAACAGTCAACTTCCGACAAACCCGACATTTCCTATTTGTTGGGTACCAATGGTAAACTCACCCCAAAGGAGAAACAACGACGTATGGACAACGACCTCTGCCTTTTCTGCGGGAAAGGCGGACACAAGGTCTCCGACTGTACTGTTAAATCTAACTCTTCCAAGGCCCGTGTGGCAACTTCCACCATGACTACAACGTCTAAGGAAAAACCTGCCATGGAGTCGAAAAAAAAGTAAGCAACCCTCCAGAATCTACACGGACAGGGGGTTGTGTTGACTCTCACCGTGTTTCTGAAGTTATCCATCTCAACGTGTCTGCCCTCTTTAACCCCAATTCATTATTTGTAAAACTCGTCTCTGACCTTCTTGGAAATTTAGTGTTCCGAGCTCTGATAGATTCTGGCTCCACACACTGTTTTGTAGATACCACCTTTGCCACGAAACATAATCTGAAACTCCATTCTGTTCCCACAATTTCCTTGCATTTGTTTGACGGCACTAGCAATACGGCAATTACCCAAGCCTGCGACATGTCTATCCGGTTCCCTTGTGGAACATCCCAGATGGTTACCTTTTTTGTAACACAGCTGGACTCTAGATGTTCAGTAGTTCTTGGATACAACTGGCTCACCCGATATAATCCATTGATTGACTGGGTATTGGGCAGTATTAATTTCTGAATTCCCAACACTTCAGTTCCTCCTGCAGCGTCTTTTCCGGCCAACACCTTTTCGGCATCAATGGCACCTCTGGCTTCTACCGAAACCTCCGTGCCTCCAAAAATCTCTCATCAATGCTTTGGCATTTGTTAGGGTGAGTAAACTGGATGGTTCACAGTGTTTTCCGATCAGCTTAAAAGTTGATGAAGCATCTGGATGTTTTGTGACTCCAGAACTATCCAAGCTAAAAGCTGACCTGGAAGGAGTTCCCGAAAAATACCATGATTTTGCAGACATTTTCAGTAAGAAAAAAGCTGACAGACTTGCACCACATAGGCCCTACGACTTAAAAATTGATATTGAGCCCAGTTCAAACCCTCCATTAGGACCTATTTACCCATTATCCCAATTGGAACTTTCGTCTATTCAGGAGTTCCTGGATGAACATCTGTTGATAGGTTTTATCTGTCCCTCAAAGTCTCTGTATGGAGCACCCATCCTTTTTGTCAGAAAGAAGGATGGCTCCCTTCAACTCTGTGTCAATTTCAGAGGATTAAATTCCATCACACGGAAAGATAAGTATCCACTTCCACTCGTTACCAATTTACTCGATGCCCCACGGAAAGCTCGAATTTATACCAAAATAGACCTCAAACACACTTATCATTTGGTTCGAATTGCCAAGGGTGATGAATGGAAAACTGCCTTTCGGACTCACTATGGATCCTTTGAATGGTTGGTTATGCCATTCGGCCTTACAACACCCCTTCCACTTTTCAACATTTTGTTAACGATATATTTTCTGACATGCTTGATGTATGTGTTATAGTCTATTTGGACGACATTTTGGTATTTTCTGAGGATCCCACTCTTCATGCTGAACAGGTCTGTGAAGTCTTCCGAAGACTCCATAAAAACGGTCTTTTCACCAATGGTAAAAAATGTTACTTTGACATGGATTCTATTGAATACTTAGGTTTCATTATCAGACCTGAGGGTCTGCGTATGGATGAAACCAAGGTTCAAGTTGTCTGTGATTGGCCCAAACCACAGAAAGTCAAGGATATTCAGTCATTTTTAGGTTTCGCCAACTTTTACCATTGTTTTATTTGGAACTACTCGGATATTACAGTACTGCTTACTCGTCTTACCCGTAAAACTCAACCATGGGTTTTTGACGACAAATACCGCTCTGCTTTCCAGACTTTGAAAAATGCTTTCACTTCTGCCCCGATTCTTTCCCATTGGAAACCTGATGTTCCGATTATTGTGGAAACCGATGCTTCTGATTATGCAATTGCCGCGATTCTTTCCATTCAAGATTCTGACAGAGAAATTCATCTGGTTGCATTCCTTTCTTGGACACTTTCAGTGTCTGAACTCAACTATGACGTTCATGATAAGGAACTTTTGGCGATTTTTGAGGCTTTCAAACATTGGCATCATTACCTCGAAGGTTCCACAACTCCCATTGATGTTGTTACATGGTTACATGGCAATTGGATTGACAATTGCATCAAGCCAACAATCGTATATTCGGGATTGCACCACTGGACCAGAGGCATGGCAAGCACTTGCGAAAATCTATCAGGCAAATAATCGAGCCAATCAGATTTCATTGAAATGCCAGCTCTATATGTACCAGCATGATGTCAAAAGCCAGTGCTGACGCAGAACAATCCGCAGTGTTCCAGTTGCAATGACCAGAACACAGAGTGTAATCGAAAGTCCGGGCAGGGACTGGGGTGCTACCAATGTGTGCACCTCAAGGCTAGGTGCTCACTCGTCCATAAGCAACCCACAGGATCTGGGGCACGGGATGTGAGTGGGTCAGACAGGTATTCCGGGTTGGAAGAGGGCTTGGGACAGATCGCCAATGGAATTGAAGCACAAAATGAGTTGCTCCAGAAGAGCAACAAGGTAAGTGTTGTGATGGCGAACAATCTCCGCTCGGACCATTACAGGTTCCTAGTGGAGTATGCTGGCTTTGTGTATGAGAAGACAGAGGCCAGGAGTTCCAAGGAGGCCAGGTCAGATGAGGATGGGGTGCCTGCAGAGGTCGCGGAGCTCCCTGAGGAGATGAATGAGGCGGGAAAAGCTGAGGTGGGGAAAAAGGACAGCCCCATAAATGTAGACTGAAAAATAAAATATAACTTGATAATAATTTTTTTTGAACTTGAAAGTAAAGTGTGAAAAACATAAGAATCAAAGTGAAGATGAAAGTCAAAGTCAAAGTCCATGGGAAATCCGCTTAAGGACTTGACAAGACATGTCAGAACCTGTAAAAGCAGAGAGAGATATAGGGTGACAGGGAATAATGAAAATGAGTCCAAATGTAACATGAGGTCCAAATGTAACATGAGGTCCATGGAGTGTGGTCAGACAGATGATAGTGGTCTGGGTTTGAGTGGGTAAACTGTATGAAAGGCAGAGTCTGGCAGGATTTTCTGGTCGTAACATTAGCTAAGTTCAAGAGAGATGACAAAGAATTCCAGAATCTGAAAGTGTAGGTGCTTGCAGTAAGTATATCATACTAAGGCTATATTTGTCCTTAGGATGATGAGATAAGCTCAATGCTGGTGCAGTAAAATATGTGTGATCTGATTGATTTTATTGGCCACAGTTAATCCGCATAATTTCAAGCCTATGTTTTCATTGGAACAACTGTCCACATCTATCCGAGCCACTTACCTCATTCATCCAGTCTTGCGAAGTGTTATCCTTATGGATACCGAAAGGTTACATCAAGACATACTATTGGCAATTCCATTAGACCCAGTCACCAAAGCACACCTCGATAACCCATCTGACCCTGATCAACCCCAATGGTCATTAGACTCACAAGGTTTCATTAGACTTGATAATCACATTTATGTACCGGATTCCGACACCCTTCAGCTGTGAATCCTACAACATAAGCACGACCACCCAATTTTGGGACATTTCGGCCTCAATAAAACCCTCTCACTCATTAGAAGAGAATATACATGGCCCGGCATCCGAGATTTCGTTAAGCACTATTGTAAATCTTGTACTATGTGTTTACGCTCTAAATCACAGCGACACAAACCATATGGCCTACTCAAACAATTACCGATACCGGAAAAACCATGGAACTTGATTTCTATGGATTTCATCGAGCACCTACCGGCATCCAAAGGTCACACAGCAATCCTAGTTGTTGTGGATCAGCTTACAAAACAAAGTATTTTTATTCCAACATATGACACGATAACATCAGTACAGTTAGCTGAATTATTCGTCACCCATGTATTTTCCAAGCACGGCGTTCCATCACATGTCACATCCGATTGCGGATCCGAGTTTGTCTCTCACTTCTTTAGGTCACTCGGAAAAGCACTAGACATGAAGTTACATTTCACTTCAGGCTATCACCCAGAAGGCGATGGCCAAACCGAATGCATTAATCAAACCTTGGAACAATACATCTGTGTCTATTGCAACTATCAACAAGACAATTGGAAATCACTACTACCGCTAGCCAAATTCGCATATAACAACGCACCGAATGCCATCACTGGCATTTCGCCTTTCTTCACAAATAAAGGCTACAACCCCAACATCGCAATCCACCCGGAGTGTGATCTTGCATCCACCCATGCTCAAGACTTTGTGTAATGTATTAGCCTTATTTTAATACTATTTTCCGAAAAAGGAGTCCAATGCTCTATCAAAATGTGCAAATACTCAATTCACTACAAGGTAAAATAATTTAAGTATTTGATATTAATCAGTGGCAGCCTAAATAGACTTAGAACCCCTGAAGTCAAGAGTTTACTTGAATATATGCACCCTACTTCGCAAAGAAGGTTTTGAGAGCTGCTTGTGCAAGCTTGTTCTTTTTCTGTAAAAACAACTACTAAAATAAGAATAACAATTTACTGATTCCGAAGCTAGATTTAACTTCAATGCTAGCTAGTTTATATATATTTTATACTATTTGTCAAACAGTAAAAATATCTATAAACGGGTCAAAAGATTAGATATAGAATAAAACACTATTTGGCTAATATATGCTTTATTTACACTAACCTACAAGGTCTACTGTGATATTAACTTATCAGGATCTTAATGTAGTCTTAAGGATTCTGCAAGGATATTCTCAGTATTTGTTTATGTGAATTTGCTTTACTGATTCACAATAAATGAACAAAGGAACAAGGATTATTTGTAATGCAATAAACAGTCAAATTACTCAACTAGAGGTGACTGAAGTCTTAAACTACAAATAACAATGTAAGGAAAACTAATAATCAAATACTCAATTAAGAGATGACTATAGTATGAGATTATTTATATATTATTAGTTAATAACCAACAACTCTAACTGAGGTGGAAATAATATATAAAAGATAGCCAACTATTCAATTAAGAAGTGGCAAGGGGAACAAAAGTCAACAACTCAGATTGAGGTGACAGGGGAACAGCAGATCAGTCAACAGCTCAGATTGAGGTGACAAGGGATCTGATTGGGCCAACAACTCTGATAGAGGTGGCAAGGGTTTCCAACAGCTCTGATAGAGGTGGAATGAGATGTCCAACTGCCCAGATAGGGGTGGAGTAGCCTGCTTGCTGCAGTGACACACACAGATGTGGTGGGTTGATGTGATGATATGATTTATTGGTTATTCTATTCAAGGCTGGAGCTGAGCTCCTTATATACATTTTAGTCTGAGACATTTAGAAGATTCTAGAAGATTTAATGATGTCATTCTGGGAGGAGTGATGTCATTTAGAATTTTCTAGAATTTTCTAGAGCATTGTGGAAGGTTCTAACTACTTCTAAGACACTATAGAATATTCTTGGCATAATGGAACATTGTAGAATTTTATAGAATATTCTACAATATTCTATCTAATATTAGTACCTATTAACTAATGTTCCATTGGAAGCCACTGGAATGTTCCAGAGAGTTTCCTGTTTTTGTTGCAGTAGCATATATGATGACATAATGCTCTCGCGCCTGTGCGCGCGCATGACACCCTTCGCGTCTTGTGACTGTCACGTGTTGTGACCGTCGCGCGCCTTTGTGACCGTCGCGCGCCTCTGTGACCGTCGCGCGCCTCTGTGACCGTCGCGCGCCTCTGTGACCGTCGCGCGCCTCTGTGACCGTCGCGCGCCCTTGTGACAACTGTCACCTGTTATGACGGTTGTCACTCGTTGTGACGATTTTCCCGCGCGCCGTGTAATAAACGCCAGGCCGGTTTTATATTATTATATAATTATTATATTTACTTTTAGTTAGTTATAAATATAATATTTTATTATAATAATATAAAAATATATATATATTTCGCCTTGATAATGCGCGAGTATTTCAAATCGCGTTTTGTCGGCGTCGGAGTTTGAAATATCATGTGAATGTCACATGATTACTCGCGCGTTGTGAATAAGCGCTGAGTCGCCGACATATTAATCAAAAAAGAATAAAAAGTAGAAATTCAATAATTTGCTCAATTTATTAAATAGAAATACAAAATAAATTTTATAAATTCAAGATAAATCAAACAAATATTGTACAATTTAATCGTCGCAATATAATTACATTTGAATATTTGTTTTCGCAATTTGTTAGGGGAAATTGTTTAAAAAATTGGAAAAAACTTAGAAATACATAACACTTTGTTATAAACCTTGATGAGCTACATCAAGAACTTCGTAAAACTATCGCAATGGCTCAAGAACGATACCAATGGTCTGCAGATAAGAACCGACTTCTGCCTCCTGACTTCAAGATCAGAGACCGAGTATTCATTAAAGCTGAGTTTTTCTGAACTACTAGGCCTTCTAAGAAGCGCTCTGAAAAATATTTAGGTCCTTTTGAAGTTATAGCACAAGCCGGCACACTTTCATGGACGCTTCGGCTCCCCGACAACATGCATGCAGTGCACCTGGTATTTCATGTATCTATGTTAGAACCTTGTGTTGCTAACATTATACCGGATCACATACAACCACCACCTCCACCCGTGATTATTGATGGAGAACCCAAATTCGAGATATCAGAGATCCTAGACTCAAAAATTGACAATCGCCGACACTCATGCAAATTACTTTATTTGGTTAAATGGGCTGGCTATGAAGGTACAGACGAAGAAACTTCATGGATCCTAGCCACAGAGCTCAGTAATGCCTCGGAAATCGTTTTAGGGTTTCACCAAACCTATCCAAACAAACCCAGTCCTCTAAATTCTTTATAAGCCGATCACACGGTACTCCAACCCTTCTCCGACTATGCACTTATGATTTTTCACGCTATGTTTTGTTTGTTTTTAAAAACCGATATATTTGTTAACTATCTAAAGTCCTCTCTACTACTTCTCCTTCCTCCTCGGCCTCCAAAGCTTGTGCTTCACCAATGGCTGCCGATATTCCCTTCCCTCCAACTCCCTCCAAAGCCCTAACAGGCTCAACCTCGTCCGAACTGGGTAGTTCGAGGTACTGCTCGAGTTGCCTCCCAACCCATTGCAGCATGGCCGTTTGCTCCCCAATAGCAGCTCCCAGCAGTCGCATCTGCTCTTGTGAGAGTCCCTGCTGTCGCAGAGACTCGGTCCACCACCGAGTGGTTTCTGAGAAGTACAACCGCATAAGGCGGTTTTGTTCCTCCATTGCATCTGTCTGGCGCTCCCTGTAGGTTGCACTCCCATTGGCCCCCGGGAAGGTGCAACCAAGTTTTTGACTCGCACACTCTTGGCATGTGTGGCCCCGACCATTTGCCTGAGGATGGCAAGCCCGATTTCGAGCAGTGCAGCGGTTGCACCTTGGATCATTTTCAGGCCCCACCTTGGGGGCCCCCTTCTGTCTCTGTCACTAAAAGTCAGTAAAAAACAAAATATATATATATGTATAACGGAAGCACCTTTGGGCTCGAAGGCCCTGCAACCTCATCATCACCTTCCTTGTCCTCTTCATCGGAGACCGATGGCGATACTGCTTTTCACTGGGAAGAAAACATTAGTAGAGATTCGCAATACAATGTTTCTCCTGACTTACCTTCCCTTCTCATTTCTTCCTCGCCTCCTCCTCTCAGGCCTGACTGGCCTCCTACTGTCTTTTTCTTGCGAGCTCGGCCTCCCAACGCTTGCGTGTAGCTTCCACCTCTGCCCATCTCTTCTCCTCCACCTCAGCCGCCTCAATTGCTTTCAACTCCTCCATCTCCTGATGTTCCTCCTCCTCGCGCGCCTTCTTCTTCGCCTCTAGTTGGCAATGACGTTCTTGCGCATTCGGCACTCCACTTGGACCCGACAAAGGGGTTACCTTCAGCCTGACAGGGATGGTCTTCACCCTGGAGTTCAACGACATCGTGGTTGGGAGAAAAGGATGAAGAATCGAGTGCCTTGTAACCCTCCAATTTTTATATGTAATTTTTTTGCCGAGTCACATGATGTTTTGACACACCCAACCATACCTGACAAGTTTTTACATACAGATCTAGATTTTTGGCCTCCTTGGGATTTCGGCCAAAAGGGGAGATACTGTTACGACCGTGTCGCAACCCGATTGGCCCCGAGGTTATTGCCACTAATCAACGATTCAAGTTACTACTCACGTCACCACATTGGAAACCGTCGGCCCCCAAAGCTGACATATGCTTTCATCAAACTCCGTTTATGCCCACGTCAAAATACTCGTATTGTCTGGTTAAACTTTTGATATGTCCCTTTTATTATGTTGATCCATTCTAACCTATGTTTCACATATGTCTATCTATATTTGTAGTCCTCGAACTATTTCCTTTTATCGTAATTCTGCTCTTGGTTATCATCGGCCTCCGAACTAATCATAAACTTCCCATTCCTATTCAAGCTTATTGTTAATACCGTTTTCCACCTTTCTCCCCGTTAGTATTTTCTAGATGCCTGTTACTTGTATATGAACCCACTGTAGTTGAAGTTACTAGGCAATCAGAATATCGACTTAGAATCCCCCCATATGTCTGTAACGATCTCATACTAAGAATTTCCTCTTCTGCCTTCATGTGCGTTCGCACACTCCTGGCCCCGACCCCCCCGGCCCGACACTCGACTTGTCCTTCGGTTCCAATCAGTATCTCACTGAAAGGAACTCTTTAGGATTAGTCTTCACCCATCCAAAATCTAAGGACACCCTACAGATATTTGCGAGGGCGCAGCATATAAGCTGAAGCCGAGTCCTTCCAATCGGTCCCTGTCGGCCACCGACATTAGTCAGTTTTCAGTTCTTAACACAGCAGTAGAAAAGCATCAGTGGGGAGGAGTGTTGGAAGGTGAAGAAAACACCATTGCTACTTCTACTGATCAGGGGGTAATATGACCTGAGACATAAAGGTTCTTCCACCCTTTGTTCTCAGGCATATCTCCACGACTCCCCCAGAACCTGTGAAATCAAAACATATATAAACAAGGCTACTACTGTATAGTTAGTTTAGCCAGTCATGCTTCTTATATGAGACTTAGATGTTTTAGGGTCTTGATTTTCAACACCAGCAACCAGTGCTGGCTAGACAGTTGCAGATTCCCTCCCTTCAGGTATTGAGGGTGGTATACCTTTGTTAGAAAACACAAGTAATGTAGAAAATGAGTAGCCAGACTGGGGATTGAACCCAGGATCTCTCAATTACATAACAAAGGTGTTAACCACTACATTATCTGACCTTGGAGGTTTGGTCTACACTGTACTTAAGGATATAACCCCAAGTGCCATTCCTATTAGATCATATACACACTGAACTCAGAGCTGTACACCATATGGACCCAGTTGGAACAATGGTTGGTATTATATAATCTAACAACCTTGGCCACTAGAAGATTCAGCGACCATGGTATCACAGGAGTCAATCCTTGACTAGTAGACATGGGTTAAGAGCAATATCAATAAACAAATATATGTGCAGTTCAAACACGAACTGCTGTTGATAGACCAACTAGAAATATTTTACCCAAGCTAAAGCTGAGGTAGTGCATTAACTGAAGTGGTGCCCTGTCTCATGATTTTGCACCCAGACACCACAGAGTAGAACTTCCTCATATTTTATTTTTTATTCAGTCATCGTTTAGAAAGAAATAGGCAGTGGATGAAAGAATGTCGAGTACATCCTAGTAACGTGCCTCCTCAAGCTCAAGGCTCATAGAGGTATAGTGAATTTGTAATCCTGGCCGTCTTACCACATCCATCTCACCACATCTGTCTTACCACAACATGGATTACTCCACCATTGTCCATCGATTTCTCATTCCTTTTGTTCCCCCGATCCAATCCCACCATTGTCTACTTGATCTCAATTGCTTGTTCCTTTTGTTCTCCCTCACCCTCAGATCTCTTTTGTTATACAAGCCTCATTGTTCCATTCCAATATATAGTAGGTCTAACCTTTCACAAGAAAGGGCATCTTTTACGCTCCTGCCGAGCTTTACTGTAAATCTCTACATTTCACTATCTTCAATAAAGACAACCTTGTCCTGTCTGTTCCCAACCAAGTGAGGTTGACACAACAACCTTTCACTTTTTTTTTGACAACAACAAAGTTCTTATCATTGTGCCTCAGTTACCATCAACACCAATGCCACTACTCACTCGCTCTGAGACAAGATGGAGATGCCAAATTGGACTACCTCCATTCCTTGTCGAAGTAACAACAAACACTACTCCAAAACCAACCTCCTCCCCAACACCTTCACCAAACAAATCTGACTCTTCCGAATCGGAAACAGACACCGAAATGCAGGGAATATACACCTATTTCCCAGACTTAGAATCCCAAGCACCTCCACAAACCAAAATTCCCAGAATGCTGCCACCTGAAGTGACTACATCTGTAGCTGAGGTCAAGGTCAGCAAGCTCAAAGAATGTCTTATGCTGACAGCAGGCAAATACACTCCTCTTGTCCATCAAAGCTTGTCCACTGCTTGTCGACAATACATGAAGTTTGGAGAAAGGAAACCTGAGGAGATCATCAGCTACATTGCTGACGCCATGATGGAACCATGACTCATGGCTTGATACCAGGGAGATCAAGCACACATTGATAAACTCACCTTGGACCAATATCTCGAAGAACTTGCATCCATTACACTGGAGAAAAACTGGGCACATCTTATTTGAGAGAAGATCCTCACAACTGCTCAAGACAACTGGAGGTTCATAGACTGGAAGATTGAGATGGAGAATCTCAATGCAATCCTTAACACCTCTGCCAAAATATTTGCACTGTCAACCACAGCTCTAAAAACACAACTTGAGGTGAACCTGGACAAGGCACTCAAGCACAATTTACTTGTGGAACCTGTTCTTGCTACAGACCTTGCTGCCTGGACTAGTGAGGTCAAGGAGCGAGATGAGCGGGTTCATGAACAACAGGAAATGGTCCAAGAGCAGATTCTTGCTAACAATGCTGCTCATACCATTCGTCGCAATGAAAGAAAGGATTTAGCATCCTGACTTTCTGATCCACCTCCCAATTCAGCCAATAAGACCCCAAGTGTCAAACTTCCAAGACTGACAGATGAAGAAAGGAAACTCCTTTTAGACCATGAAGGATGTACCTGCTGCTGAGTGTTCCATGCTGGACACAGGTCCAATTCCTGCCCAATGAAAGCCAACAACTCTTGGCCAGATCCCGTGACATACAAGACACTCACCAAATCCATGGCCCAAGCAGCTGCACCATGTACCACAGCTGGTCTTGGCATAGCGAGGGTTGAAGAATGTATGGATGAAGATACTGACAGGTGTGTCACTCCTTCCCACACACCCCATACTCCATTCACTGTCCCACACATCTACACACCTGTAGAACTCACAGGACCCCTCATCTCTGATTTTCCCCTTTTTATAAATGCACTGCTTGACATAGGTTGCCCATCCACAGTGATTAGTGATACCCTAGTATCCAAATTAGGTCTTCAACGATACCCTCTTCCAAAAAAAAGAGGACAATCTATCATCGCTATCAGACACACCCCTAAAGTGTGGAGAGTTTGTTAAATTGAAAGTGACTTCGGGAAATGGGGCATGGCAATCAGGGGTATTCAAGGCTAAAGTAAATGTCAGATTACCTGTGTCACTTAATCTTGGAATGCCATTCCTCTCCTCAAATCCCATTGTTATTGATGCCATTGACCACACTGCATGTGATAAAAGGGTCAATTATGACCTTGCCAACCCAAGAGTCCATAGAGGGATGACACCAGCAGTCACTCACAAACAAGTTGAAAAAACATCATCACTGAACCAACATAATCAAACATCGGAACCCCCACTGGCAGGATACCTACTACCACAGCCAATCATGGCAATGGTACGTGAACACATTGAGGACCTTGCTACACAAGAAGAACTCAAAAAGAAGGAATCAGAATTTAAGGAAAGATTTGCTGATTGTTTCCCACTGCAACTGCCTGATGCAGCAGACATACCCACACACATGTATCACCGTATTTGCCTTAAAGACCCCTCCAAGGTAATCACAGGGCAAGGGTACTCTGCTCCAAAAAAATTCCATAACTCCTGGAAACAGCTACTCGAAGAACACTTGGCAGCAGGCTGAATACGACCTTCATCCTCTGAATATGCTTCACCAGCCTTCTGCATCCCAAAATACCGCAATGGTGTCCCTGTTTTTGATATCCCACCACAATGGGTCAATGACTACTGGGAACTGAATCAGAACACTATACGAGATAATTATCCCTTACCATGGGTTGATGACATCCTTTCTGATTGTGGACAATATATTTGGGAAGCTAGACATGACTAACTCCTTCTTCCAAACTACAGTCACAAAAGGACATGTCCCGGCATCAGATGCATTGGTCCATGTACCTTGCCGACTTTGACTTTGACCTCATATAGGTCCAAGGAGAATATAACACTGTTGCTGATTCCCTATCATGCATGCCCATCTGTGATCCTGATGCTGCACATGCTGCATGTGCCTTAGCTTACACCCGTTCCCCACCTAGAAAGCCCACAGGGGGAACCCTTAGCATCACTACTGATACCTCCCTGTTGGAACAGATCTGACAGGCCTACCTCACTGACAATTTTTGCCAACAACTGGCAAGTGATATCACTGCTGGGAGTATTGAGGGTGCATGGCAGGACTCAGGACTCCTTTATGTAGGACAGCGGCTTGTGATTCCTCGGGATATACACATTTGGGAAATGTTGTACCACTTAGCACACAACACCTGGGCCATTTTGGCTTTGACAAGAGCTATGAGTCCCTTCGCTACTCTTACTATTGGCCTAATATGTGATGGGATTTAGAATTGGCATACATACCCTCTTGCACAGAGTGTCAACACAATAAGGACCGGACTAGTAGCCCTAACGGTCCTTTATATCTCCTGCCAGTACCCAATGGTCGTTTCGACACAGTGGCCATTGATTTCATTGGGCCCCTTCCTGAAGAAAATGGCAGGGACACAGTCATGACTATGACTGACACCTTGGGGGCTGACATCCGCCTAGCTGCCATTCACTCTTCATATACCGCTGCACAGGTTGCCGTGGTCCTTTTTGATGAATGGTATTGTGAGAATGGGCTAATGCTCCATATTGTTTCTGACCGTGATCCTCTCTTTACATCTGACCTCTGGACTGCACTGCACAAGTTATCAGGAGTCAAGTTGAAGATGTCTACAGCATATCACCCTCAGAGTGATGGCTCCAGTGCCCATGATGAATACCATAAATGCATCCACGGGTTTCTCTCCCTTCCAACTCAAGACTGGCCGCTCTCCACGAGTCATTCCCCCCCTTCTACCAGTGGCGATCGACGCAACCCCCGCAGAGGTCTCTGCGCATGACATCCTGAGACGCCTGGAGTTAGATGTCAAGGAGGCACAGGACAATCTCACCGCCGCCAAAATCCGCCAAGCCTACCACTCCAATGAACATCGTGCCGCTGAAATCACATACAAGGTTGGCGAATTGGTGATGCTGTCTACTACACACCGCCGCCGGAATTATAAACGCAAGGGTAAGAAACGGGTTGCTAAGTTCATGCCCCGGTTCGATGGCCCATATGAAGTTACTCAGGCCTCATCCATCAGGGATTGTCGTCACCGAAGATGGATCTGAAGAGACCCTCATTGACCGGATCGTGGATGCCCGCCGGCGTGGCCGGGGAGTCCAATACCTGGTCCGTTGGGTCGGGTTCGGGAAAGACTATGACGAATGGCTTCCCAGGAGGGCCCTCGAGGACACCGAAGCCTTGGATGTTTGGGAAAACGAGAACGGTTTGGATGTTTAACCGGGACCTGGTTTCTGAGGGGGGAGGGGTGCAATCCTGGCCGTCTTACCACATCCGTCTCACCACATCTGTCTTACCACAACATGGATTACTCCACCATTGTCCATCGATTTCTCATTCCTTTTGTTCCCCCGATCCGATCCCACCATTGTCTACTCGATCTCGATTGCTCGTTCCTCTTGTTCTCCCTCACCCTCAGATCTCTTTTGTTATACAAGCCTCATTGTTCCATTCCGATATAGAGGTCTAACCTTTCACAAGAAAGGGCATCTTTTACGCTCCCGCCGAGCTTTACTGTAAATCTCTACATTTCACTATCTTCAATAAAGACAACCTTGTTCTCTGTTACCAACCGAGTGAGGTTGACACAACAACCTTTCAGAATTCCCCCCGAAAATCATTATAGATAGTAGAAAGACTATCAAATTCCTCATACTACGTTGGAAATATTGTTTGTTGTATGTTGCAGGCCTTATCAAGATCCGTTTACTACCGACCAGCAGAAAGATATCTGACCCAAACAGTTAGTATTTCTGAAAGTGCCTTAAACTAAACTGGCCCCAAGTAGTCAATGGGATATAAGTAATGACACTCATGACTGAGGGAGGGGGACAACAATAGAGACAGACACAATCGCTGTCACATCGCAGAGGTAAGAGCATGTTAGTGCTACTGAAGCCCTTGGCCAGGAAACGGCTAGATCTAGACAATGGATGAGGATAGCTGAAGCCACTTCCCCCCAAAAATTACAGTCTGATGTTTGATTCACTTATGTGCACTATATAATACGGACAGAGTACTTTTGCGCGAGCTTGTAGTGCCGCAAGGCATGTTACAGATGTGTATTCACGTGGTAGTTTTTACACGAAGAAGAAAAGTACAGTAAAGCGATAGGATTGCCCTTCAGCGTGAAGAGATGCAACTGTAAGGGGAGGCGCTGTCTAAGAAAGACGTGTTATAGTGATGACGTCTCAGTACTCCCATATGTCCTTCTGTGACAACGCTAGAATATACTGTTTGACCTTTGAATCCCAAACCTCTCCAAATGGCTGCTTCGTGAAGGATGGCGCTGTCTCCTCCGGCACAATAAAAATGAACATCCAAGGTTGTTCCTTAGAAGGTCGAAGGTTAGAGGCGGGCCCCTTCAGCTTTAGCCCACGTCGAATGCGTTGGAAGCCGGCAATTTTGCTAGGGTGATTCTTGGCCACTGTCATTTGAAGAAAGTCGAGACGGTCTGGCCGATATATCAAAGAGTCCAGGGTTGGGTAAGAGGCTGGGAATGGTTGAAAATAGGTCGAAGTTTTACGTTGGATTTGTGCCTCAAGCTCGGTTGAAAACGAAGCGGATTCAAATGCTTTATACTCGGTACCGCCGGGATAATCCCAGGTAATGGTTTGACTGGGATCGTCGAGGGAACGTAGGTTGAAGGAGCGGGAAAGTCGAAGGGATCGGAAGAACCTGTGACACTGCCGCTCCCAGATGATTCCGCTGGTAGGGGCGAGTGCTGGTTCCTTTCGGATGAGATCGTAGAGCTGGCGCGCAGCGCTAGCCTGCCGTTCCTCATATTGTTCCAACAAGCGCCCAAACACCCAGTCAGAAACAGGTTTGATCAGAGAATTCGAGAAAAAATGACGATGATCGCGGTTGTATATTTCAAACAGGTGATGTGAAAACTCGCCACCGCTGCGGGTGTCGTGGATGAGGGAAATGATGCTGGTCGATGAGGGCACAGCTGCGATCAGGTTTTCGAGGGAAGCAACCTCATCTTCCAAGAAATCGCAGCCAGTACTTGCAACGAAACATAGACGAGGGTTAATGCCCAGACTTGTCCTAGAGGCATCGAGACGGGCATAGGTAAGATCCTGAGGATGGAGGAATATCCTATAAACAACATTAAGACAAGCAGAAATTACGACGTAAATGCACAAACCCAACCAGGAGATACTCTCGGAGGGTGAAAGGATCCATCATGTAGGCAGTCGCTACATTTCCGTCAGGTAGATGTTTCATCCACGAGCGAGCTTTCTTGTCCTTGGGTGACGTTACTACAATACGAGCCCCTGACTGTTGGACTTCGAACGTCGGGGAGGGATGGTTCTGATCTGCATCGACGAGAGCAACTGCGTCATTGTGGTTTAACACCTCTGACCGGGACAGTTCTTGCACAATGTTCGATATTTCGTAAACTACGCCCGATGCGCTCTGAAAAATGGTACGTTCGCCACGTAAAAGACGGTGAATGAGAAGGAGAAAGAGGTAGGAAGTCTTTCCTATGCATTGATTAATGCCAAGTCAGTTAAGGTAAGTGCACTGGAGTGGTTTACACTCGCCACAGCTTGGTTGGCCGGTGATAAGGCAGCTTCCGCGTGTACCCTTCTTCCTTTTATCCAGTATGGAAGATAGAGCCTCGTACTCGTCGCGTATAAGCAGGGGGAAACGAACGGGTGGGAGATTTGTCAGATTGAGGGGCGTGATATCAATATATCAAATCCTGGTTGGGAGGAGTTCGAAAAGGCCGTCATGGTTGAAGTCGTCACCGGAGGAGTCGTCCTCCACGTCGGCATGGGCATCGGAGACGTCGGAGACAGAGACGTCCTTCATGTCGACATTAGGATTGAGTTTGTCTTCGGCGTTGAAGTAATCGTCATCGCTGGTGGATGACTGGACAGAAACAAACGTGTTCAGGGCATCCAGTTTTATGGATAAAACGTCCGCCGCCTCATAGGTTTTCGAATTGCGTGACGGGTGTGCGACGTCGAGCCGTGCTTGTAATTCAGAGTAATGAGCACGCGTAACTTTAACACTGCGGAATATACTGGCTCGCAATGACTCTTGTTTCCAAAGCTTCTTGTGAAGCTCAAACAACCAATTTTCTGACATAGCTTCCCAATGCCATTGATGGGTGGTTGTGCGGTGTCAGACAATAAGCGCCAAATGTAGATAGTATCATCACAGAGCGCTAATACATAGTGGTGGGGACCTCCGCTTAGAGTAACCGAGGTCCCCACCCAAAACCACCAGATAGTAGAGAGTATTTGCAACTAATGAAATATTAGCAAACTGAATTGGTACCTAATATTCATATCAGGAGTACCATTCAGTTTGCTAACATATATTAGTTGCAAATACTCTCTAGTGGACCCATAACCAGACCCAGATCACCATAGCTGACTAAGAGGTGCTAGGTACAACCTTCTACAACACTCATCCATCTCCAATATGTTCGCAAAGCCAGAGATGGTACTGTTGCCTGCTTTTGAGGGCTGGTGGATTGGGATGTCTATGCCTCACATATTGTAGCTTTCTTTGATGGCTCACATTTTTGAAAGTTGGTCTGTTGGAGTATGCCAAGCATTTCCTCAGGGATCCCATTTTTCAAAACAACTCTTCAAAGCAACATCTATTACACAGAAATGTGTGCTCATCCATATTGTAGCTCTCTTTCTTGAGGGGTTGGGTTTTGAAAGACATCTGTTCCAAGCAGAGGTTTTTGTCTCAAGGCAGCCTCAATCTATGACAACCTGTGTTAAGCTCAGGGCTTATGGGCAGGGTTCCAGGGAAAAACCAATGGAGGTTCCAGGTGGACCTGGCTTCAGCTTATATATTGTATGTATGTTAAGATCTTCACCCTTTTGGGCCCCAACAACTTGGTCTTACCTTGATAACCTTTCTGGGACCCCAACATCAGTGCTTTGGGATACAGAGCAACTGTCTTGGGACCCTGATACTTGGTTTATGTTGGGTTCCCTGTCTTTTAGCCCCTCCAACTATCACTATTTAAAGATGGAGTTTTGTAAAAATAAGACTTTTATTAGTAAATATTTGAGATTATAGTAATTATAAACACCCTCTATATATTGCAAATGAACTATTATTAATGATTTCAGTTTCTAGGTATTCCTTCTTGCCAGTTTTATGTAGTGATGGAATTATCTACTGTGATATCAAAGCCAGTGCCTATGATGGGGCTACATTCATTTCTTACATTGAAGATCTCCTACAGCATTTAAATCCATGGCCAGAGCCATGAAGTGTTTTGGTGATGAACAATTGTGCAATCCACCATATTGATGATATCAGGTATTTATGTGAGGAATGGTGTGTATATTGATATATTGTTTTCAGTCTTTCAATTTACTTTGTTTTCAGTGGTGTTATATTATACTATTTGCCACCTTATTTCCCCGACCTCAACCCTATCAAGGAAGCATTTGCTTATATCAAGACCTATTTACAACAACTGACATCCATCAGTTTTCAGTTCTTAACAGCACTTGAAATTGTCATGTGGACTAGGAGTTGCAAGCAGGGCTCCAAGGTCCAGCATTTTTTTGTATACTGGGAGGTTGGGGGAATGCATTCTAGGAGTGAGGATGCTCTGAGGTTCAGTTCAACACCAAATGTACCAGACAGATATTGTGTCTAGTGGGCACAGCGGGTTTCTCAAAATTTTCGAATGGATTCTGTATCTAGTGGGTGCAGCGGGTTTTGGTGTCAATTTTTGGATGGATTTTTCAGATGGATTTTGTGTCAAGTGGGCACATTTTTTTTTTTTGTGTTAAAAGGATGTTCAATTTCTGGCTGGTATGTATGGATCTACTATGGGCTCTCAATGACATGCAAAGTGGGTGTGTTAGAAGTCATAGTGTTGCACATCATTGATGCTCGGCTATTTTACAGTAGCTTAGTTATCATAAATAAACTTTGTCCATTTTCGTTATACCGTCAACATTTAACAGATCAATCATGGAAATTGAAGTGACATTGCATGAGGAAGGTGGAAAGTTTGTTGGGATTGGAACTTGTGAAAGGTTCCAGAGCATTGACTTTGACCACAGAGGTTCCAGATCCTTTTTCTTGTTTTCTCTGAGTATGTGATCCGTCATTTTATCTAAAGTGATTGCCAATAACCCAGAAGTGGGATCTTCAAACTACAGTTGCTCATTAGACAGGGAAATTTTGACACCCTTGCCCTTGTCAGGGGCCATGGACTTGTCCTTGTGCTCAGAATTGTCTGGGTTTTCTGGGACTTCTTCAATATGGGGTTCATATGTAGCATCCAGCTGGTTTGAGAGTGTGTGGTGTACAAAGTGAATGGGGAATAAGAAGTTGAGGGTCCAGGTGATGATTCCTGTATGGGTGCTTTTCTTCTTGGTGGCATATTGACACAATCTGTGAGTCTAGGTCAGAAAATACTGTTAAGAGATGCAGGGAGCTTAGTGGAGGGCTTCCAGAGAAACCCACAGGTAATCTGGTAGGACTTGGCTTCAGCTTATAGGCTGTGCCCTCTGAGATCATGGTATCCAATTTCAGACAGGCAGATGGGAAACCCAGGGAGTCTGGGAAGGTGATAGGTCACATTGTTGCAACAGTTGGTAAGTCAGGTGGTTGGAGCCTGCAGGCTCTGACAAGGTTGATAGCATAGTTTGACAAGGCTGCAAGGTGGGGAAATAGAGTGGGATATATGCTTAAGTTACTGGGGGAGAACTAAGTCAATTTTCTGACTGGATTGTATGTAAAAACATTGCTTAGATTATATAGACTGTGGAATGTATGCAATACCAAATCTGGTAATAATAAAAACAAAACAAGTAATCATGAAATGGGACAAGTAAACACCAAACTAGGTGTTAGGGATGGAACAGAATGGAGGTGGGGTCTGAAAACATGACAGGTCATTTGACCATAATGGGAATGGAGCAGGAGTGGGGTCTGAAACATGACAGGTCATTTGACCATAATGGGGATGGGGCTCAGTTTGGGAGCTGATGGGTTGTCCAGGTGCATAAAATGGAGTTGGACATAGACAGGTGTGACATGCGTGGGTCCCAGTGAGTTGTCTGATAACTGATGCACAAGACACAGAAGTCAGGTGCCTATAAGGCAGGGTCCAGAGCCTGGTGGGTTTTCCAGGTAACTACAACCTGATATAGAGAGTCAGGTGCATGTAGGATGGGATCTGGAGCCCAGTGGGTTTTCTGATCCTAACAATCTTTGGCATTGGTGCAAATGTTCTATCATATGCCATAGCATTGAGGTGAAGGGGATATGTTTTATGTTACATAAATGCCAAATTGACATGTCATGTGAGGTGACAGTCACAAGTGGTTACTGCTCACTGGTCTAATGATCATTTTTTAAGATGTATATGCTCAGAAAAGTACATATAGTTAAATAACTAATAAAGTATTTTGTTGAACTACCTTACTTTATCTTTACTTCAATAGGCTAAAATAAGTCACTCGAAGGAGAGTTCCAGCTGGTACTTTCCTCACTCCATGTGAAGAGTGGTAAGAGTTCTGACCGTTCTATATATGAAGAAATAAGTAGAATGGAAGAATATTGACCTATTCGGTGCAATATAAGAGAAAGTGAGAGAGAGAGCACGAGATGATACAGTAGTCAATGAGTGCAATGGATTGAGTGGAGGCCTCGACTATTACAGTTCGAGGCCAGAAGTGGTAGATAGTTCAGATGTTGCTACCTATGTGGTAGCTGACACAATACCCTGATCACCGCTCGTAGTAGACCTAGTTTATGTCTTACAAGTGGTGGTTCTTGGGTAAAAGTGTGTCTGAGTTCTAATTGGTGCCAAGTGCACCCACAAGTATACACAATGCTTCGAACTAATGAAATGATGGAATATTTGAAGAATATAAAAGATAGATAAATATGAATAGAATGTGTAAAATATAAATAAAATAAAAGGAGTGTTTTACCACAATGAAACTGTGGTAAAAGCATACTCCTCATACTCCATAGCCTACATTAAGTGTCCATATTTTCTGAATATTTATATAACCTATCTAATATGATGTATGCAAATTACTATGCCCATACATGCAAAATTTGGGGTGGGAGAGCTAACAGTGTTTTTGGCATAAATTTTAAATACTGAGTCATAAGCTATATTGAAGCTACATATGAGGACAATGCCCTATATTACTATTTTCAAATTCCAGATTTTTATGTCTTCATCACATGTGGTTTGAAAGATACAGCATGATCCATCTGGCGATTTGACAGGAATTTTAGTGAAATTGGAACTCTGCCATCAGTACCTGGAACAGCCGTAATAACATTGCCCCAAGAACTATGTGTGCAAGTTCCTTCAAATGAGAAGAGAGGTGAGTATTAGGTTTGTACCAATGAACCACCTTAGTTCAGTAGAACCATGTGCCATATCCACCAGTAGGACAACTCCACACATGCATGCACCAATCTCCTGGGACTTGTAGTGCTTCCACATCCATCATATGTTTTTTCCAAGTGTTAAGGATGTGCACAGAGCTTATTGGAGGGTTTCTGGAGAAACCTGCAGGAAAGACAGTAGGACTTGGCTTCAGCTTATAGGCTGTGCCCTCGTGAGATCATGTTGTCCAATTTCAGATGGGCAGATGGAAAGCCCGGGAAGTCTGGAAGTGGTTGGTGGGTTGAGAGGTCAGGGAGTTGACTGTGAGAAGTCCACAGAGGTTGAAGGGTTGGGCTGTGATGAGTTGGAGGTCGAGTATTAGATAGGTCAGAGTCTGGTACATATATGTGATCGTCAAGTCTAATGAAACCATGCTGGTAACCACTGGGGCTGACTGGGGTCCACCAGATTGTCAAGGTGTGCTTTAGTTATCAGATCCAGCAGAATTGCTGATAGAATATCTTGATGTAACTTCTCAATATCCATAATGATAATTCCACGGATGATGGAATGGATGAGGAAAGTCATGCGGACTGATGTGGTAAGCTGCTGATTTGTGAAAATGGGTTTCAAGTTGTGCAGGTTTACCGTGGCATAGTCATTGCTCCCCTCTTTAGGATAGACATCCCATCATCTAGTTAAAGTGTTGGGTTTGCTACCAAGGTGACCGGGTCAAAAACAGATAATCATATTAGGAGGATATCTGAAAACTATTAAGTATACCAAATTCTAATATACTCTAAAGGTCATTTAAACATCTGGGATGTGATTCAAACATAATTTGGTTTTTAAAACTTTCAAAGAGTTTTAAACTCTCTCATACATTACAAACTAAAGAATCTTTCCGGACACAAGTAGACAATAAAAAAAATTAGTAGTTTGAAACACTGATACTTTTAAAAAATAGATACCTTTAGATAGTCCATTCCATGCATATGTATATCATTGGCACCTCTAAATACATATGTATTACTTCAGAATGGATCTGTTAATCTAAACAGATTTCTACTTGGTTCAATATACTCAGAATATATAGGGGGTTTTACTTAATAAAGACAGCTGTGGTATGAAAAATTTCCAATAATATTTTGCATATTTTACATGAAAATAGCTACATTACAACTTTTAAAAAACAAAGTACTAATAAAAGTATTAGTAGGCATCTGTAAAAGGAAGGAAATTATATACAATGGAATTTGTTAAATAACTATGGGTTGTATAAGATGTAATATGGAGAACTATTTCTGATGGTTGTTTTTTGATGATATAATTGTTTCAGAATAGATATCACTATTTAAAGATGAAGTTTTGTAAAAATAAGACTTTTATTAGTAAATATTTGAGATTATAGTAATTATAAACACCCTCCTTAAAGGCTGACAGGTATTCAGACCAGCGGGCCTGCTGACAGGTCAAAAGTTTCATAGTAGAAAAGTATTCCAGGTTTTTGTGATCTGTTACAATGTCAATCAGAATTCCAAGCCTTCCAAATAGTGTCACCACATTTTGAAAGCTGAAAAAATACCTAGGAGTTCCTTGTCATGAACATCATGATTGAGCTCTGCTCCAGTGAAAGTCCAGGACAGAAAAGCCATGGGTGGACTTCTCCATCAGAGTCCTGGATAGACAGAATGGCTCCAAGTGCATAGTCTGAGGCATCCATCTCAACAATGAGCAGAAAGTCTGTTTCCAATGCAACAGAATTGGAGCTGAAGAAAAAGAATCTTTTAAAAGATTGAAAGCTTTTTGACACTTATCATTAAAATTCCACAGAGTATCCTTGCACATAAGACAAGTAAGGGGAACCGTGATTTTGGAACATCTGCAGATCAACTGTCGGTAAAAATTGGCAAAGCTGAGGAAGGATTGTATATCTTTGACTTTTCTGGGTTCTGGCCAATCTTTGATGACTTGTACTTTTGCTTCATCCATGCGGAGTCCACCAGGTCCCATTATGAAACCCAGGTATTCCATGGAGTCCATGTCAAAAGTACATTCTTTACCATTCCTGGGGAGTCCAGGCGGGGTTTGTGGGTTGAGAGGTCAGGGAGTCAAGATAGATAAGTTGGAGGTTGAGTGATAGGTGGGTCAGAGCCCATGGGCTCCAATGAGTAAGACCGGTGTGTTTCAAAGAGGAATTTAGAGCAGAAAATATACTAAGATTACTGGGGGGAATCTAAGCTGATTTTCTGACTGGATTGTATGTACAACATCTGCCAGACTACATAGACTGTGGAATGAATAACATACCAAATCCAGTAATAATGAAAACTAAACTAGCAAACATAAAATGAGATAAGTAAACACCAAACTTGGTGTAGGAACAGGACGGAACGGAGTGGAGTCCAAATCATGACAGGTGTCAGGGGACAATCTTAAGTTTTCCAATTTCACTTCTGACTCTCCTTAATATAGTTTCATAAGTAAAGACTGAGGGGGGCACCTTGTTGTTATCACATTTTTAAACTCCACTGCACCTTTAGTTAGTCACCTGCTAGCCAAGGATTCCAACTTTTCTCTTCAGATTTCCTTTGCTAGGTAAGTAATATTGTATTCTACATGTATGTAATTAAGAGGGTGTTTATAATTACTATAATCTCAAATATTTACTAATAAAAGTTTTATTTTTACAAAACTTCATCTTTAAATAGTGATATCTATTCTGAGACAATTATATCATCAAAAAACAACCATCAGAAATAGTTCTCCATATTACATCTTATACAACCCATAGTTATTTAACAAATTCCATTGTATATAATTTCCTTCCTTTTACAGATGCCTACTAATACTTTTATTAGTACTTTGTTTTTTAAAAGTTGTAATGTAGCTATTTTCAGGTAAAATATGCAAAATATTATTGGAAATTTTTCATACCACAGCTGTCTTTATTAAGTAAAACCCCCTATATATTCTGAGTATATCGAACCAAGTAGAAATCTGTTCAGATTAACAGATCCATTCCGAAGTAATACATATGTATTTAGAGGTGCCAATGATATACATATGCATGGAATGGACTATCTAAAGGTATCTATTTTTTAAAAGTATTAGTGTTTCAAACTACTAAATTTTTTTATTGTCTACTTGTGTCCAGAAAGATTCTACAGTTTGTAATGTATGAGAGAGTTTAAAACTCTTTGAAAGTTTTAAAAACCAAATTATGTTTGAATCACATCCCAGATGTTTAAATGACCTTTAGAGTATATTAGAATTTGGTATACTTAATAGTTTTCAGATATCCTCCTTAGACAGGTATAAACTCACTTTGGATTTCCTCTGCTAGTACCCCAACTCAGTCATAGTGCAAGTTAGTGCAGTCTAGAGAGTCACCCTTACAAAAGAAAAGTCTCTCATCGAGTGACTGGAGCTACCACCACAATTTTCAAGCTATATTCAATATCACGAGTTCGACATCTCTACAGATCTAACTAACTTCAAGTTTGCGCACGGTTCTCTCCCCTCACTTTTACCATAATGTCGGCTTCTATGACCAACCCTCACCAGGTGCTGGAACAGCACAGTAATGACATTTGCGAACTCCAAGCCTCCCAGAAACAAAACATGGACTTGCTGCAACAAATCCTCCAGTGACTTACTGTACAATCACAACTGCCAGCAAGTCCTCCACAACTGACAGCGTTACCTACATTGATCCCTTCTGCCACTTTGATGAACTCAGGTCTGAAGGTCCCACTCCCAAATGCATATGATGGCAATCGATCCGGCAGATGTACCTTTTACAATTTGTGTCTCTTATACTTCAGCATGAACAGATCGAAATTCCAAATGGACGAGACAAAAGTACAGTGGGTGGTGTCATTCATGAAAACCGGTCAAGCCGCCCTTTTTGTGAACTGGCTCATGAAATCGTGGAGCCAAAGAGAGATGGTGGCGTCATGGGAGACCTTTGTGTGGACCTTCGAATGTGAATTTTTCCCAGCTGATGAAGCAGCTACAGTGTTAAGAACTAGAAACTGACTAATGTCGGTGGCCGACGGGGACCGATCGGGAGGACTTGGCTTCAGCTTATGTGCTGCGCCCTCGCAAATATCCGTAGGTTGTCCTTGAATTTCGAACGGGTGAAGACTAAACCATAAGAAGAACCTTTCGGCGAGATACCGATCGGAACCGAAGGACAAGTCAAGTGTCGGGCCAAGGGGTCGGGGCCGAGAGTGGGTGAGCGTACGCGAAGGCGGAAGGGGGATTCTTTAGTATGAGACTGCTACAGATGTATGAGGGTATTCTGAGTCGATATTCTGATTGCCTAGTAACTACAGCTACAGCGGCTCATATACAAGTAACAGGCGTCTAGAAAATACTAATGGGGAGAAGGGCGGAAAACGGTATTAGCATTAAGCTTGACTAGGAACGGGAAGTTTATGATTAGTTCGGAGGCCGATGATAACCGAGAATGGAAATTACGATAAAAGGAAATAGTTTGAGGACTACAAATATAGATAGACATATGTGAAACATAGAGTGGAACGGATCAACATAATGAAAGGGACGTATCAAAGCATAACCAGACAGAAAGGCGTAGTCGGGTTTGATTGACTGGAGAGCATACATCAGCGTCGGGGGGCCGACGGCTTCCGAGATCTTGTATTGTCAAAGATGTATAACTAGGGTATACGATCGGGGACCGTCGGCGTGCGAAGGGTTGCGACACAGTCGTAACATACAGCTTGCATCAAACTAGAAGGGGCAACTACCACCAAGCCAGAAGAACGGTTGATGAATACACAGATGACTTTCAAGAACTCATTGACCTTGCAGGTTACAAGGACCCATTAGCTATTGTCATGAAATTTTGACACAGTCTCTTACCGAACATCCAAACTCAAGTTGCAACGATGCAAAACCATCCAAAAGATGATGACAAGCAGGGCTGGTATGATGCCACTTCCCGCTTCGACCGAAATTGAAATGCAAACGAGATATTTCACTCATCAGGCATCATGATGCGACCGCTCACGTTGAAACCCCAATGCTCCCACACATCATCCTCCCACATCCCCCACACCCAATGCTGACTCTACCTTTCTCAAAACCGATTGACACAATGGACGTCAATGCAACCAAAGGCCATGGCCTTCCTTCAACCCTCTGCTTCAAATGTCATCAACCGGGTCACTTCAGTCGAGACTGCCCTCATAAACTGCAGAGGATCTGTTTGTTACTCACTAGCCTTGATCAGGAAGGACAGGACATGGCCATGGATATCCTGCTTGCTGAAGCAGATGTCCAAATTGCTTGTAGTAGGGTGGCCGAAACTGATGATTCTCTATGAGGGGCTGATCTACAGCCTGTTTCAGGTTTTCCCAACAGCAGCGAGTGAGGGTATGCCCTTATTCCCACTTTCAAATAGATTCAGTGTCCTCTCAGTTGATGATGTATGTACAGCTAATACATCTGAAGTTGGACCTCCATTGAGTGAGGACACTGGAATTCAAGTCATACCTACTCCATCCAAGCCCCCTTCTGTCCATTCACATCGTAGAAGACCAGTTTGGGAATGCCATCTTCCAAAATCTTTCATTATTGCCTCAACTGCAACTGCCAAATCATTATACCTAAAAGTTGAACTCCAAACAACTGACACTGGTCTCCTACGATTGACTCGTGCATTGGTTGATTGCAGTGCAACTGGTTTGTTCATTGACTGAGACTATGTGCATGAAAATGGAATTGCCACACGATCACTCCTTTACCCAATCCATGTACAATGTAGATGGGACATCCAATGAAGCAGTTTCAATCACCAAAGTTGCTGAACTAGTCCTCCATTACAAGGACCACTCAGAGAAGGCATTATTTGCAGTCACCAAGCTTGGGAAGGAATCCCTTTTACTTGGCTATACCTGGCTTCGGGATCACAATCCTGAGATAAGGAGGATATCTGAAAACTATTCATTCCATGCATATGTATATCATTGGTACCTCTAAATACATATGTATTACTTCAGAATGGATTTGTCGATCTGAACAGATTTCTACTTGATTCAACATACCCAGAATATATAGGGGGTTTTACTTAATAAAGACAGCTGTGGTATGAAAAATTTGCAATAATATTTTACATATTTTACATGGAAATAACTACATTACAACTTTTAAAAAACAAAGTACTAATAAAAAGTATTAGTAGGCATCTGTAAAAGGAAGGAAATTATATAAAATGGAATTTGTTAAATAACTATGGGTTGTATAAGATGTAATATGGAGTACTATTTCTGATGGTTGTTTTTTGATGATATAATTGTTTCAGAATAGATATCACTATTTAAAGATGGATTTTTGTAAAAATAAGACTTTTATTAGTAAATATTTGAGATTATAGTAATTATAAACACCCTCCTAAATTGGCAGACACAAGAAGTCAAGATGACTCGTTGCAGCCCACACTGTAAAGAGTGTAAAATCTCAACCCTCCAGGCACGTGAAGAGATCAGATGTTTACAAGCTTGCAGAGATGCCCCAGCCCCAATCTTCACATCTGAGGAAATAGAAGAGCCAATTCCTGACTTGCTACCTGATCAGCCTGATGAGGTGGAGGACCAAATGGATGACTCAATTGAAGATGGAGATCAGGTATTTGTCACAGTGCTGCACCTGGAACTGACTCCAAGTCAGATTCAAGCATCTGCTACAGTGTCTCAGCGATTAGCAGAGGTTAGTGCAAGGTTCAACACACTGAGTCCAAAAGGTTTCTGAGATGTTGTCCTAGAGTATCTCCACACCTTTGAAGATGTGTTTTCTAAGGAGTCATTTGATTCACTACCAGATCTAAAACCTTGGGACCATGCAATTGGACTAATCCCTGATGCAAAATCAACCAATTGTAAAGTCTACCCTATGTCCCTCAATGAGCAGACAGAGCTGGACATCTTTATTGCTGAAAACTTGGCAACTGGTCAGATACATCCTTCTAAGTCACCCATGGCATCCCCAGTTTTCTTCATCAAGAAGAAAGATGGCTCTCTTTGACTTGTCCAAGATTACCATATACTGAATGACCAAACCATAAAAAATCGATATCCACTCCCACTCATTTCAGAGCTGGTAAATTGATTGAAAGGGGCATGGTATTTCACAAAGCTTGATGTTAGATGGGGCTATAACAATGTTCACATAAAAGAGGGGGATGAGTGGAAGGCTGCCTTCCAAACAAATAAAGGGTTGTTTGAACCATTAGTCATGTTTTTTGGTCTCACTAACAGCCCAGCAACCTTCCAGACTATGATGAATGATATCTTTTGGGATTTGATTGCTGAAGGAGTCATATATGTCTACCTGGATGACATCCTCATCTTTACCAAGACACTTGAGGAACATCACTGTCCTATTACTGGTCCTTGAGCATCTTCATGAGTATAAGCTCTACCTTAAGCCAGAGAAGTGTGAGTTTGAAAGAACAAAGATTGAATACCTGGGCCTAGTCATATCTGAAAACCAAGCAGAGATGGACCCAATCAAGGTGTCAGGTGTGCATGATTGGCCCACTCCAACTAGCTGGAAAGAGGTACAAGCCATCCTTGGGTTTACCAACTTCTATAGGCGATTTATAGCAGATTTCTCCCACCATGCATGACCACTGTTTGACCTCACAAAAAAGGAATCAGCTTGGAGGTGGATTATAACAGAGAACCAAGCTTTCCTTTTCCTCAAGGATCTGGTTACAAATGCACTGATTCTGACAATGCCCAATGACTCAAAACCATTTTGAGTTGAAGCTGACTCATCAGACTATGCCACTGGAGCAGTCCTCTCACAACATCAGGATGATGGAAAGTGGCATCCTGTTGCCTTTTATTCAAAAAGCCTGTCAGCTGTTGAATGCAATTATGAGATCCATGACAAAGAGATGCTTGCAGTGATCTGTGCCTTTGATGAGTGGAGACATTTCCTAGAAGGGGCACGACACTCAGTGGAGGTGTGGACTGACCACAAAAACCTTGAGTACTTCATGTCCTCAAAGAAATTAAATCAAGCCAGGCCCAATGGTCCCTGTTCCTGGCACATTGTGATTTCCAACTGCACCACTGACCAGGATGCTCAATGGGCAAAACTGATGCACTCTCTCGCCGGCCTGACCATGGCTCTGGTGAGGGTGACAACTCAGACATAACCCTACTTAAACCAGAGTTTTTTGAAATTCGAGCCATGAAGGGTGTGTCAATACATGGGCCAGAATGTGAATTCCTCACTGCTATTCGTCAAGGAAATGAGAAGGGTGAACAGGAGGAAGCAGTGATCACAGCAGCTCCGAAAATCTGGTGGCTGATCCATCAGATTAATGGAATGGTCAGAGAAGGATGGACTGGTATTGGATTGGGGAAAAATATATGTACCAACTGACCCAGAACTGAGGTGTAGAATTGTGGAACAGCATCATGACTCTCGGGTCACTGGCCATGCAGGATGATGGAAGACCTTAGAGCTGATCAGTCGCAACTTTTGGTGGCCAGGCATATCATGATATATAGGGCAGTATGTCAAGACTTGTGACATTTGTATGCACACCAAGTTCTAGCGTCAAATGCCAATTGGGGAATTACACCCAAATCCCACAACAGAAGATCAATGGGATACAACTAGTGTTGACTTCATAGTTGACCTACCTGAATCCCAAGGGTATGATTCAGTGATGGTGATTGTAGATCTCATGACAAAGTGTGGACACTTCCTACCTACACATAAGACTGTTGACTCTGTTGGCACAGCTCGGACCTTTTTCAAGGATGTGTGGAAGCATCATGGACTTCCACAGCAAGTTATCTCAGATCATGGATCACAGTTTGCAAGTCAATTCACTCGGGAATTATACCAACTCCTTGGTATTCAACCAGCCCATTCCACAGCTACCACTATCAGGCTGATGGGCAGACTGAACAAGTCAACCAAGAGTTGGAGACATATCTACAAATTTTTGTACATCAGTGCCAATCAGACTGGGTTGATCTTCTCCCACTTGCAGAATTCCAATATAACAACCATATCCATGCATCTACACAACAGACACCATTCATGTTAGACTGTGGACATCATCCACGAATGGGTTTTGAACCAGACTTTCAATCCAACAAGGTAGAATCAGTAAATGATTTTTGAGATCAAATAACTGAAACTCTTGAAGAGGCAAAAGCAGCATTGGCTAAAGCAAAGGATGAGATGACAAAGTACTATAACCCTCGGTGAACCCCAGCACCAAACTTCAAGGCAGGAGACCAAGTTTTCCTAGATGCCAGTGACATTCAAATGGCCCAACCCTCAAAGAAGCTTTCACACCTTCGATTAGGGCCATTTAAGGTATGTACTTGAACAGGTCTCACCAATTGCCTATAGGTTGGAACTGCCCAGGTCAATGAATAGACTTCATTCACCCAGTCTTCAATGTGGTGAAACTGACACCAAAGATTGAGGATCCGATCATTGGCTGCCATGCTAAACCACCACCAGATCCAATAGTGGTGGAAGGAGAAATTGAGTATGAGGTTGAGAAGGTATTGGACAGTAGATGAAGATATGGGCGAATTGAATACCTCATACAATGGCAAGGTTTCGGCATGGAACATAATAGCTGAGAACCAGGACATAAGGTATTCGCCCCTGCCTTGACAGCAGACTTCCACACACAACATCCAGAGGCAGTAACAATCCAGGGCCCTATTCGAGGATCAAGGAACCTCCAACCACCACAGTATGAGTGACCCAGATTCCAGGGTTTTGAAAGGTCAAGCCTGGACTCTACTGGCAGCAACACCATGTCGGGATGCCATACCTTAAAAGGGGGAGTGATGTCAGGGGACAATCTTAAGTTTTCCAATTTCACTTCTGACTCTCCTTAATATAGTTTCATAAGTAAAGACTGAGGGGGGCACCTTGTTGTTATCACATTTTTAAACTCCACTGCACCTTTAGTTAGTCACCCACTTTACATAAAAAATTGAAAAAATGAATTTCTCTTCTTCTTTATTACCCCCATCATTGACATAATGGGTCCAAAACCAATGCCACACAAACCTATGCCAACCACTGGGCCCTCCACAGGCACTCTACATCAGGCACCTCTCACCACTGCCCAAATATTGAAACAGTGGGAGGAACAATGTTGACAACAAAAGGAGGCAGAGAGGGAGGCCAAGGAGGCCAAGGAGCAACTAGACAGGAAGTACCAGGTGGCACTGACTGTGGAGGAAGCAGCTGAGAGGCAAAGGAAATGGGATGAGGAGGAGGCTTTGCATGTTGCCGTGGAGAAAGCCAGGGCAGCTGCAGATAGGGCTTCAGTTGCCACTGGAAAGGTAAGTCCCATTGAATCACCATATCACGTAACTGACTTGGCATTTTCAGTGCAAGGCAGCAGAGGTCGAGTCCAAGTCCAAGGGGGAGCCAGAGAGCCCCCCAGAAGGTAAGTCTCAGGTCTGTGGGTAATCTGGGAAACTAACCACATCAACAGAAGTCAAGGAAAGTGGCACCAGTCTGCCTACCAGCAAGGAACAACCCATGGTGTTCTGGTTGTAATGACCAGAACACTGACTGCAATTGAAAGTCTGGGCAGGGACCGGGCTGCTGGCAATGTGTGCACCTCAAAGTGAGGTGCTCACTCATTCACGAGCAGCCCACAGGGTCTGTGGCTGTTAGGATACACACACAGGGCGGGTCTCGTGAGAAACCCGCGGGATATCCGGTAGGACTTGGCTTCAGCTTATAGGCTGCGCCCTCGCTAGATCATGTTGTCCAATTTCGAACAGGCGGACGGGAATCCCGGGGAGTCCGGGCGGGGTTCGTGGGTCGTAGGTCGTAGGTCGTGAGGTCGTGAGGTCGTAAGTCGAGATAGTCGAGAGAGATAGATATGCCGGAGCCCGTGGGCTCTGACTAGTGTGAGCGGTGTGATTAGAGTAGGGAAAATATATTAGATTACTGGGAGGGAATCTAAGCTAATTTTCTCACTGGATTGTATGTACAACATCTGCCAGTTTAAATAGACCATGGAGTGAATGAACATACTAATCCGGTAATAATGAAAACGAAACTAACAAAACACAAACGGGGAATGTAAACACCAATTTTGGTGTTAGGAACGGAACGGAACGGAGCGGAGTCCGAATCGTGACAAAGCATAACCCATAACGGGAAACGGAGCGGGAGCGGAGTCCTAATCGTGACAGGTCATTTGACTAAAACGGGAACGGGGCTCGGATAGAGCGGTGACGGGATTCTGAGCGGGATCCGGTGACTGATGCGTGGGGCGAAGACGGACATAGACAGAGACGGAGTCCGGGGGAAGTCCGGTTACTGATATGTGTCATACTGAGGTCGAACGTAACGAGTCTTGACGTAACGGAGTCCAGGCGGGAAATCCTATAAACAGACGATTGGTGCTTGTGGCGCGTGGGGGCGTACGGGTTAGTGCCCGGAGTCCGGCGGGATTTGTCCGGGTCGTAACAGTGGCACAGGATGCAAGCAGGTCAGACAGGATTTTGGGTTTGGACAAGGTCCTAGGGTGGATCGTTAAGGGCATAGAGGCCCAAAACAAGTTGCTTAGGAAGAGCAACAAGGTGCAGGTGGTGGTGGTGAATGAACTCCATGGGCTCCGCTTGGAGTTTTGGAAGTTCCTGGCAGAGTATGGTAGTTATGTGTAATGAAGAACCACAGATCTGGAGTTCCAAGGATGCCAGTTCGGATAAGGACAGGGTGCCTGTGGAGGTAGCGGAGCTCCCTGAGGAGATGGCTGAGGTGGGGAAGAAACACAGCCCCAACAATGTAGATTGAAAAATAATAAAAATTAATAATTGAAAATAAAAGTAAAATGTGAAAAACATAAAAATCAAAGTCTGCAGAGAATCTGCTTAGGACTTGAAAAACATGTCAGAAACCTGTAAAAGCAAGGAGAGACATAGGGTGACAGGGAAAAGTGAGAATGAGTCCAAACATAACATGGGGTCCGTGGAGTGCAGTCAGAGAGAATATAGTGGTCCAGGTTTGAGCGGGTAAGCTGTGTGAAAGTCAGTAATGATTTCCGTGGCACTACTGAGTTCTGTGGCCAAAATTTATGAAGTCTCTTCATCGGTGCCCTCGTAACCTGCCCACTTGACCAAGCAGAGCAGTTTACATGTGTCGATGCTTGTCAATTTTTGAATCTAAAATTTGTGAGATTTCAAACTCGGGTTCTCTGTTAAGTTCATGAACTGAGATCTCCAGTCCCACAGATTTCTCCAGTAACTATATTCCAAACACACACTTTCTGGGTAATAGTCCCACAGAATCTTGGGTAATAAGTCCAGGGAGTTTCCAGGAATATTAATAGTACAAGTCAGAATAATTACCAGAGAGTCAGTACTGATACTGAGACGAATGGACTTGGCTTCAGCTTATGGGCTGCACCATTGTACACTCATTTGGATATCCATATTTCAAGCTGACAGAATGCATACAGGAAGATGTAGGTTCCGGAGTTCCTGTGGGAGTTCTGGGAATCAAGCATGCAGACAGACAAGAGGACTAGAGACTGGATCAGGGGTGTAACTTGTTCATGGGAAACTTATTTGAGGGAAAACTTGTTCGAGATTGAAACTGGGTTGTAAGTACATGAATATAGCAGACTTATATAGGCTGTGAAATGTAATAATACCAAATCTGGTATTAATGAGAGGCAGAACTATTAAACATAAAATGAAACAAGTAAATACCAAACTAGGTATTAGGGACGGAACAGAATGGGAGTGGAGAATGAATCATGACAGGGCATTTAACCATAACTGGAGCGGGGCTCAGTTAGAGGGGTTCCAGAAGTCTGGTCGGAGTCTGGTGACTTGGTGCACAAGATAGTGTTGGGTATAGACAGGTTTGATGTGCAGGAGGTCCAGTGGAGTCCGGTGGGTTTTCCAATGACTGGTGTGTGAGACACAGAAACAGATCATAACAGGAATGGGGTTCTATGCTCTGTTAGAGGGGTTCCAGGAGTCCAGTCGGAGTCCAGTGACAGGTACATAAGACACGGAGTGTCGGATGTATATAGGGGGGAGTCCGGAGTCCGGCGGGTTTTCCGGGTATAGAGAGTTGGGTGCAGATAGGGTGGGGTGCATACAGAGAGTCAGGCATAAATGAGCTGACATGTGGGCTCTGGTGGGAACTCTGGTTGTAACTATACAATATAGAGGGTCAGGAGCATGTAGGATGGGGTCTGGGAGCCCAGAGGTCAGTGGGGTTTCCAGTTACTGACATTCTCCATCAATGATGACCAGAGGAGGCAGAGATTGTATGTGATTTCTAAACCTGCCATTCATTTTGGTTCTTGGAACCATGGAAATCTCATTTTCTTGCGACAGAGGGATCCCACTGCTGGCCTCCCAGCGGTGGTCAAAACTCCCCGTGTCTCCAGTGCAGAGCCCATCCAGATGGGATACAGCGAGGACAAACTTTGGTAGAGATATCTGGAAGGGGAGTAGGCTGTGACAGAGAGACTGGAGTGTGGGCTGGGGAAGTGAGGAAACAAGGTTGTTTATCTGACTCAATTCTCAGCTTTCTTTTGACCTGTCTCAGATTAACATCATTGATAATGTCATTGATTAACATTGAAAGGCATAACAGGGCAACAAAAGGAGCAAGGGAAGGTAGTCAGAAAATCTGTACTATAGTCCATTTCCCTATTCATTGGTTCTCTTGTACTTTCTGATAGAATTTGAATCCAAATGTGAACACAGAACACCCCACATGGCACACATGGTCTACCTTCGTGCCCACTGATTCACTGGCAGGCCTGGGGTACCTTCATGGATTCTACCATAGCTATACTATCCCATAATGAATATCACACCTCATGATCACCGGTGCTGGCATGCCTCAGTCTTGAGGGTTTATTGACATCATCACGGAAGAGATTCCGGAACTGGAAGTCAATTTGACTTGGAGCAGCTGCAAATGTCCGAAGCTCTCTCAGGCTCTCTGGAAATCTCAAGTTCAACTATTATTCATGATATCATACTCAGTTTCCTTCTCTCTTCGTCCTCCTCTGATCGGCCTCCTCTCTTTTTCCTCCAGGTCGTGCGTATACCGTTTCCTTCCCCCTTCGTCCTCCTCTGATCGTCCTCCTCTCTCTCTCCTCCAGTTCGTACGTGTACCGTTTCTTTCTCTCTTCGTCCCCCTCTGATCGGCCTCCTCTCTCTTTCCTCCAGCCGGTGCGTGTACCGTTTCCTTCTTTCTTCGTCCTCCTCTGATCGTCCTCCTCTCTTTTTCCTCTAGCGAGTGCGTGTATCGTTTTCCTCCTCTGATCGTCCTCCTCTGATCGTCCTCCTCTGATCGTCCTCCTCTGATCGTCCTCCTCTCTCTTTCCTCCAGCCAGTGCGTGTGCCGTTTCCTTCTCTTTTCGTCCTCCTATGATCGGCCTCCCCTCTTTCCTCCAGGAGGTGCGTGTACCCTTTCCCTCTCTCTTCGTCCTCTTCTGATCGGCCTCCTCTCTCTGTCCTCCAGTTCGTGCGTGTACCGTTTCCTCCTCTCTTCATCCTCGTCTGATCAGCCTCCTCTCTCTTTCCTCCAGCGGGTGCGTGTACTGCTCCCTTCTCTCTTCAACCTCTTCTGATTAGCCTCGTCTCTCCTCCAGCGAGTGCGTGTACCCTTTCCTTCTCTCTTCGTCCTCTTCTGATTGGCCTCCTCTCTCTTTCCTCCAGCGAGTGCGTGTACCGTTTCCTTCTCTCTTCGTCCTCCTCTGATCGGCCTCCTCTCTTTTTCCTCCAGGTCGTGCGTATACCGTTTCCTTCCCCCTTCGTCCTCCTCTGATCGTCCTCCTCTCTCTCTCCAGTTCGTGCGTGTACCGTTTCTTTCTCTCTTCGTCCCCCTCTGATCGGCCTTCTCTCTCTTTTCTCCAGCCGGTGCGTGTACCATTTCCTTCTCTCTTTGTCCTCCTCTGATCGTCCTCCTCTCTTTTTCCTCTAGCGAGTGCGTGTATCGTTTCCTTCTCTCTTCGTCCTCCTCTGATCGTCCTCCTCTCTCTTTCCTCCAGCCGGTGCGTGTGCCGTTTCCTTCTCTTTTCGTCCTCCTGTGATCGGCCTCCCCTCTTTCCTCCAGGAGGTGCGTATACCCTTTCCCTCTCTCTTCGTCCTCCTCTCATCGCCCTCTCCTCTCTTTCCTCCAGCGAGTGCGTGTACCGTTTCCTTCTCTGTTTGTCCTCCTCTCATTGGTCTCCTCTCTTTCCTCCAGTCGGTGCGTGTACCCTTTCCTCCTCTCTTTATCCTCCTCTCATCGGTCTCCTCTCATTCCTCCAGTCAGTGCGTGTGCCATTTCCTTCTCTCTTCGTCCTCCTCCAATCATGCTCCTCTCTTTCCTCTGATCATTCTCCTCTCTTTCCTCTGATCGTTCTCCTCTCTTTCCTCCAGTCAGTGCGTGTGCCATTTCCTTCTCTCTTCATCCTTCTCTCATCGGCCTCCTCTCTCTTTCCTCCAGCTCGTGCGTGTCCCGTTTTCTTCTCTCTTAGTTCTCCTCTGATCGGCCTCCTCTCTTTCCCCCAGGAGGTGCGTGTACCGTTTCCTTCTCTCTCCATCCTCCTCTGATAGTCCTCCTCTCTTCTTTTTTCCAGGACGTGCGTGTGCCCTGTCTTTCTCTCTTCTTTCTCCTCTAATCAGCCTTCTCTCCCTTTCCTACAGTTGGTGCGCGTATCCTTTCCTTCTCCATCCACCCTAACTCAATCACATATCTTCACAGCCATTCCATGATATATTTTTGATGGGTTTGCTTCCCGCCTATAACAAGCACAACACTGGGAATATAAGGTATTGTTTTCTCTTGGCATTGGAGGCCATTCACTGACAGCAATCTCCAAACTCGCCACCATTATGTGTAACATGCAGCTTGAACTGAGGGTCGTTTCCTTGCACCATTTTTATTTTGCGTTTACATCCGCTGTGAATCAGCTTAATCAGCATCTCTCATGGACGTCCCCCTTTCAAATGCTGCTTCAGAGGGTTTCGAAGCTGCACTTCACCAAGCGGACTATTGGAGACATTAGCATTTTGTATATTTATTCTGTATATTTAGGATGGCAATACTATTGGCTAGCAGAGACATATGGATTGGAGATGGAAGATTCACAAAGGTTCAGTGAGTGAGTTGAGCATGTGGGTACATGTACAAAGATCAAAGATCCCTTGTAAGTACTCCGATCTTAAAAGCACAGGCAATAGCAGTGTGAATCAGAGAACCTCCTGGATACCAGATGGGCCCCACCTTCCTATGTCGAAGTAAGACAGACCATCCACACAGGCCTTAGCAGGGTTTTATAGTCTCCACAGGACCACGAATGGACTCCTTATTTTAATTGCTTGGGCCCTAGGTATTCTGTCAAGCCATCACCAATTTCCCTCCGCTTGGCCTTCATGGCGTTTCGGCACTGCCCCAATGGATCAAAGCTCGTACACCAATCATCAATTGGCTAATCAACTGCTGGACTCTGGGTTTCTGGGATGCCTTCGGGGAGGTCGAGGTGAGAGATATAGGGTCCCTAGCTTTGGGAGATGTGGGCTACCGGGACAAAATTACAAGCCATTTTGTAGCATCCGGCAATATACATGAGTGGTTCTCTGAAATCTTGGCCGAGGAGCCCGAAGTTTCTGCCTACACTAACCTTAACCTCCCAGACAACGTAGAAACCTTTGAGAGCATAACATCGGGATTTGTATGTCTCACATGGCCCTTTATTAATGTCAGTGTCTGAAAAAGTGATTGAGGGACCCCCGAGTCTTCATCTTGTTTGAACCCATTTCTCCACTTTGCATTTTTGGCCCCTCAGGTGGACCTATCCTGGATGTGCTATTGCGTGCTTCTGATGTGGCCTAAGTTGCGTAGATGACATCGATGATGCAACGTGGCCGGGCACGTCAATTGGTAAGCATTGACGTTGTCCTTATTTAATCCAAGTAACCAGCCTGGGAACCCTTGCTATGCTGCGGGCTCTGGCTTGTTGGGGGGCTTCACCCCCCAAACCCCCCCGCGTCAACAACTCTTAAGTGTTTCTGAGACTCATTGTCAGAGACCAAGGAAACTGCTCGTAGAACGTAAAGTCTTGTAGAACATAAAGTCTCGTAGAACATAAAGCAGTGGTTACAACAGGAAGCAATGGTTACAAAGGGAAACCCCCACATCAACAAATTTTAACTTATCTGAGGCTCATTGTTGTTTGAGAAAGGAAATTGTTTAAAAGTGGAAAGTCTTCAAAGAATGGAAAGCCTTGTTAGAACAGATATTGTGTTAGAACAGAAATTGTGTTAGAAAGAAAAGCATTTAACAGAAAGTCTTTAAAGGACAAAATGTTTTTAAAGGAAGGAAAACTGTTCAGAGAACAGAAACAGTTACAAAGGCAACAAAGATAACAACCATTATAAAAGGAAACAACGGTTACAAAGGAAACAACGGTTACAAAGGAAACAACGGTTACAAAGGAAACAACGGTTACAAAGGAAACAACGGTTACAAAGGAAACAACGGTTACAAAGGAAACAACGGTTACAAAGGAAACAACGGTTACAAAGGAAACAACGGTTACAAAGGAAACAACGGTTACAAAGGAAACAACGGTTACAAAGGAAACAACGGTTACAAAGGAAACAACGGTTACAAAGGAAACAACGGTCACAAAGGAAACAACGGTCACAAAGGAAACAACGGTCACAAAGGAAACAACGGTCACAAAGGAAACAACGGTCACAAAGGAAACAACGGTCACAAAGGAAACAACGGTCACAAAGGAAACAACGGTCACAAAGGAAACAACGGTCACAAAGGAAACAACGGTTACAAAGGAAACAACGGTTACAAAGGAAACAACGGTTACAAAGGAAACAACGGTCACAAAGGAAACAGTCACAAAAGAAAAGAATGGTTACAAAAGGAGGAACATTTTCAAAAGAAGCAATGGGTAGAAAGAAGCCATGGTTTCAAAAGGAGTAGCAATTTCAACAGAAGCAACCAATTGATATATTGTATTTTAATTTAATTTATTGTAATTTATTTCAGTTTATTATATTTTAATTTAATTTAATGTATTTTATTTGGATTTATTGTATTTTATTTGATTTATTGTATTTTATTTTGATTTATTGTATTTTATTTTGATTAACCTGGAAAACCATGTAGACCTCCCCCAGGGATTTAACATCATTCTCCGGGGAAATGGCTTCACAGGGGCATAGGAAATACTTGTGCGAAATGTGGGGAGAGTGAGGGTGTGGGAAATACTTCCGCAAAAGGTGAAAATCGGTCCATGAAGGGTGCAGAAAATTCTCCCGGAAAGGTCGTGGGAAATGTGTCGCTGGGGGGCACGGGAACTGCTTATGTGAATGGCGCAGGAAATGGTCCCATACACGGCGTGGGAAATGCTTACATGAACGGTGCCGGAAATGAAATGAAGGGCGTGGGAAATGCTTGTGCCAGAAATGACATGAAGGGTGCGGGAAATTCTACTTGGACAGTCATGGGAAATGTCTCCATTAGGCTGTGTGAAATGGTACCACACCTGTGAGAAATACTCCCGCAGTGTGACGAAATACTCCCACCCGTTGCAAAAATGCTCCCACACGTGTAACAATACTTCCGTGCATGTGACAAAATACTCCCATGCATCACGAAATACTTCCGCGCCGGTCACAAAATACTCCCGTGGTGCCACAAATACTCCCGTGAATGCAGAAATGCTCCCGCGAATGCCAAATAGCCTCCAGGTTTGCTCCTGTGCTGACTTAGCTATGGGCTTCCTGTGTTCTCATGTCGGCAAAGAGAATGCTCCCATGGCATTGAAAAAGCTTCCGTGCCGTTACAGTCACGAAAGTACTTCCGTGTTTGTGACAAAAAACTCCCACGGTGCTAAAGAAATACTCCTGCAACTGCACAAAAGCTCCCACTACTGCACAAAAGCTCCCACTACTGCACAAAAGCTCCCACTACTGCACAAAAGCTCCCACTACTGCACAAAAGCTCCCACTACTGCACAAAAGCTCCCACTACTGCACAAAAGCTCCCACTACTGCACAAAAGCTCCCACTACTGCACAAAAGCTCCCACTACTGCACAAAAGCTCCTGCGACTGTGTTACGACCGGACAAATCCCACCAGACTCCGGGCACTAACCCGTATGCCCCCACGCGCTACAAGCACCAATTGTCTGTTTATAGGATTTCCCACCCGGACTCCATTATGTCAAGACTCGTTATGTTCGACCTCATTACGACACATGTCAGTCACCGGACTTCCCCCGGACTCCATCTCTGTCTATGATCTTTGTCCCACGCATCAGTCACTGGATCCCGCTCAGAATCCCGTCACCACTCTAATTGAGCCCCGTTCCCGTTTTAGTCAAATGACCTGTCACGATTAGGACTCCGCTCCCGCTCCATTTCCCATTATGGATTATACTTTGTCACGATTCGGACTCCACTCCATTCCGTTCCGTTCCTAACACCAAACTTGGTGTTTACTATTCCCGTTTATGTTTTGTTAGTTTCATTTTCATCATTACCGGGTTAGTATGCCATTCACTCCATGGTCTATATAAACTGGCAGATGTTGTACATACAATCCAGTCAGAAAATTAGCTTAGATTCCCCCCAGTAATCTAATATATTTTCCTCTATAAAACCCTACTCTAATCACACTGCTCGCACTAGTCGGAGCCCACAGGCTCTGGCGCATCTATCTCTCACGACTACCTCGACTCACGACTCACGACCTCACGACCTATGACCTACAACCCATGAACCCTGCCCAGACTCCCCGGGATTCCCGTCCACCTGTTTGAAATTGGACAACGCGATCTAGCGAGGGCGCAGCCTATAAGCTGAAGCCAAGTCTTACCGGATATCCCACGGGTTTCTCACGAGACCTGCCCTATGTGTGTATCCTAACAGACTGCACAAAAGCTCCCGCGGCAGCATGAAATACTCCCGTGAACTCAAGAATGGTCCTGCACTGACTAATAAGAGGGTTCGGGCACTCTGCACCCTCACGCATGTGGCCTGTGGCACCCAAGAACGCCCACGGACCAACCATGCTCCTTTCACTTATTTGACAAGCTTAGGAACCCTTGCTACGCTGTGGGCTCCTTATGACTTTTGTCTTCTTCTTCAGCTTGTTCATGCTGCTGTGCAGCCTGGGGCTGCCAATTGTTATTTGCATAGGGAATGTCCCATGACCAACCACGCTCACCCCTGGGAAAGAGCATGACATAATGAAGGGGTGTACAAATGGCCTGTCCTTCATACAATCAATGGAAGGGCCCCCCCCTTCTCTGAACAATAATATCCCTTGGGTCACCCTGACCTGTATCACCATCTCCAGGCACAATGACTGCAAGTTCATCACCAGTTGGAAGGTTGTACCGACGGGGATCAGTAAAAGCCTTGTAGCTCAGTCTAACATATAACCTTGGAGTCTCTGCCTGTGTCCTCAATCGCTCACGTGCCTGGTGATAGAGTGCTATAAGGGATTATATTGCTCCATCATATCCTGCAAGTCAGAAAAGGTTTGATTGTTTAGGTTTCAATTTGCCCTGTGATTCTGCCTTATCTGCAATGCATTCCCCAGTGCATCCTCACATGCCAGTGCAGGATCATGAATGTAAAGCTGAGCATAACTGGGTGATACATCTTCCCCATATGGGATTAAGGAACCATGCTCATGATACAATCCACCATGTATTTTAAAGACATATGGGCCCCGACCACCTTGCAAGACAGACTCATCCAATTTGACACCAAGTGATATAAATGCAAATGCATTATTATATGCATGAATATTTTTGCGAAATTCCTTGGCATTGTCTGTATTATCCTCGAGAAGAGACTTTAAGGTATGAGGGACTGGTTCAAGTATTGGAAGAATGATCTTTCCTTGCTTGCAACACTTGCCAAACTTTGGTGTTGTCCGAGAGCTAGCTGATAGACGCTCATCCATCCAGTGTAAAGCTCCACAGTGTGAACACTGTATGTTCATATGTCCCACATCATGTCTTGGAAACCTGGCCTCCACAACAGGCTGCCATCCAATGGGTGATTGTGCAACAGGAAGTGGAAGTGGAGGGATGGATGCAGGATGTGGAATGGCTGGGGGTGGCACATTGACTGCAGGTGGGGCAATAGCTGGGGGTGGGGCAAGTGGGACAATAACTGGAGGTGGAGGAATAGCTGGGGGTAGGGCCAACTGTAGCTGTTGCTGTGCATTTGCTGCTGGATAAACAGGAGCATGGTGATGCTGTGGTGGTGCTAGCTGCAACATGGGTACCTGTTGTTGTTGAGCTGGATTTCCAGGTGGATGGTGAAGCTGTGGTGTTGCCCACTGTACAATAGGTTGTTGTTGTTGTTGTTGTGGAACTGGATTTCCAGGTGGATGGTGAAGCTGTGGTGTTGCCCACTGTACAATAGGTTGTTGTTGTTGTTGTTGTGGAACTGGATTTCCAGGTGGATGATGAAGCTGTGGTGGTGCCCACTGTACAATAGGTGGTTGTTGTTGTTGTGGAACTGGATTTCCACCTGGATGGTTATGCTGTGGTGGTGCTAACTGCAAAATGGGTACCTGTACCTGAGGTTGTGGAATAGCATTAATATGTTGCTGCTGTGGAACTGGATTTCCAGGTGGATGGTGGGGCTGTGGTGGAGCTAACTGCAAAATGGGTACCTGTGCCTGATGTTGTGGGACTGGATTTCCAGGTGGATGGTGAAGCTGTGGTGGTGCCCACTGCAAAATAGGTTGGTGTTGTTGTTGCTGTGGGTGGTGATGCTGTAGTGGTGCTAACTGCAAAATAGGTAGCTGTGCCTGGACTGGTGGCTGCAGTTGAGCAGGTTGGTGTAATCGTGGTAAAGCATCATACTGAGCATACAGAGCAGCTACTGCAGCAGAGCCAACTACAGGCTGGACAGCTTCAGGTGCTAATTGGACATTAACTGCCTGTAGTTGAACAGGTACATTTGCTGGCTGATGACTATGCTGGGTATGTGGTGCTAATTGCAAAATTGGTTGCTGCAGTGGAGCAGCTACAGCTACATTACCTCGTGTACGACCTGGTGCCTGTGGCTGAATAGGTGCATTTGCTGGGTGATGACCCTGCTGTATATGTGGTGCTAACTGCAAAATTGGTCTCTGCATTTGAGTAGCTGCATTTCCTTGTCCACGCCTCTGCCTCTGCCGAACAGGTAGTAATGGTGGCAAATCTCTATACTGATTAAGCAAGTCAGTCATTGCATCAGAGCCAACTGGAGCAGAGCCATTTGCAGCAGAGCCACTTGCAGCAGAGCCACTTGCAGCAGAGCCACTTGCAGCAGAACCACTTGCAGCAGAACCACTTGCAGCAGAACCACTTGCAGCAGAACCACTTGCAGCAGAACCACTTGCAGCAGAACCACTTGCAGCAGAACCACTTGCAGCAGAACCACTTGCAGCAGAACCACTTGCAGCAGAACCACTTGCAGCAGAACCACTTGCAGCAGAACCACTTGCAGCAGAGCCACCTGCAGTAGAACCACCTGGCTGAGCAACCAAAAATGGATTATCAGGTTGACCTCTACCAACAGGAAGATCTCCAAATGGTCGAGGAGGGAGTGGTATATTAGAATGTACAGCTAAACGCCGATGACGATCAGAAGGAGATGTCATTTGTAATTGTGCCCTATGCTGGCTTCACTCCTCCTCCCTATTATGCTCAGGTGTTTGATCCATAATAATACAGCAATCTCAGCAGCAGCAACAACAGAGGAGGAATAGAAAATTGGAGTGAATTAGGCTAAAATAGGTCAAAAATGTGAAAATTAAATTATGAATAAATCTTTACAGCATCAGAGAAGGTATCAATACTAACCTGGAGTTGTTTTGTATCTCACAGGGTCACAGGGGGATAGAAATAGCAATAAAGCCAAAGGCCACAGAATGGGTGGTCAATTTTAACTGTATAGATTATATCTAAGTAAAACCTGGTAAAACTAATTACAGGGAAAGGACTCACTTTCAATACTCCACTTATACTTATAGGGAGCAGTCACAAAAGCAGTAGAGAGTGCCAGGGAAAAGGAATTTAGACAAAGGGGTCTAAAATAGCCCAAAAATGCGAAAAATAATGCATAAATAATTTTTAACAGCATGAGAGAAGGTACCAATACTAACCTGGAGGTATGCTATCTGTTCCAGCAAGAATAGAAACAGCAATCAAGGCAATGCAGCACAGAATAGAGGAATGTCACTGTAAGAATAATATTTGAGCAAACAAAAGTAAGGTTAATTAGAGGGACAGGACTCACCTTCAATACTCCACTTATACTCACAGAGAGGAGTCAACAAAGCAGTGGAGAGTCCCAGGGAAAAGGAATTCACACAAATGGGTCTAAAATAGCCCAAAAATGCAAAAAATAATGCATAAATAAATTAAAACAGCATCAGAAACCCCAAACCATACCTGAGGTTATAGGGCAGGCTTCAGATTGTGTGTTCCAATGAGATGAACACCTGGGAAAGAGCAATTTGACTGCAAATAAATTATTTAATCATTAAAAAAAGCGAAAATTAAATAATAATAGATAGGAGCTCACCACACCTTTTATATTGCTTGAGGAGTTGAGGAAAGCTTCAGAGATAATAACTGTGCAATATGGGGGGTCCAGGGCCAGTGGATGGCCAGACTCTAACTGCAGAATAATATATTTAATTATTAAAAAAGTGAAATTTAATAGAATTAAATAGAGGCCTCAACACACCTTGGTATGGGCCCAAATCCCTTGAGAAATATTCCAAAGAGCAAACTCTCACAATTTAAGGAGCACCAAGCTGGGGGAGAGGGGAAAGGAGAGAGTATGGCAGCCTCAAGGCTTTGCAGCGGGTTTCCGGGCTTCCTGCGGCTATGGTGCAGAATGTTCCCACGCATCGCGGGTGTGTCATAAAAGTCATGGAAAAGCTCCCACGCACGTCACATGGCATCACACAATGCTCCCACGGCACCAAAATACTCCCGCGGCATCAGAAATCCTCCCGTGAATGGCAAAAAGCCTCCGGATTTGCTCCCGTGCTGACTAATAAGAGACTTTGGGCACTAATGTGCCCTCAGCTTAGTCACACAGTCAGGTTCGGGCACTCTGTGCCCTCACACATGCGGCCTGCGGCGCCTAGGAACGCCCACAGACCCACCATGCTCCTTTCACTTATTTGACAAGCCTGGGAACCCTTGCTACGCTGGGGGGCGGTCACTTTGTGACCTGCCCCACAACTTCGCTGTGGGCTCCGGCTTGTTGGGGGGCGAGGCCCCCCAAACCCCCCCGTGTCCATGACTCTTAAGTATTTCTCAGCACTTCTAAGTATTTACATATCACAATCACTGTTAGAAGTTAGAAACGTTAGAAACAATCAATCAAATACATTAAAACTTCAATCTAATAATACATCTTTTTACACTATATTTGCTGTTTTCTTTGTCTCTTTTAATAATATTTTTATCCTACTGTGGTATACCCGACTCTCCCCAGGGAATTTATTCAGAAGTTCTGAATTAATCTCATCAACCTCTGAATTCCTTGGACACAGAATTGCCCGGTCTAAGAAGTCTTCATCTTGCCAATCTCTTTGGTCTCTATCCACATGGATGTCTGGATATATCTCAGCAATTAGATCTGACATTTCTGGACCACAGATCATATGAGGAGGGATATCCATTGTATGATCCAAAGGTAAATCCTTTCCATGGCCTATATCTAATAGCCACTGAGAAAACTGTTGACTGTCTGGATCATCCTGGTCCACCCGCATATTCTTTTTCAAGAAGAGTACCTTGATATGCTTCCAGAGTTCTGATTTCTGGATACATTGTCCAATGATCTGTTCTTTTGAACCCTTTGGTACAACAGGCAAAGTCTGCTGGAAGTCACCTCCCCAGGCCACAGGAATCCCTCCAAAGGGAAGATCCTCCTTGTCTAATAAATCCCTCAGGGTTCTGTCAACTGCCTCACATGTGAAACGTGACTGCATTGGAACTTCATCCCAGATAATCAGTCGGACATTCTTCATGAGCTCTGCTTTTTCTGAACCTTTTTGATATGACATAGAGCATCCTTCTCACAGGGAACAGGGATTGAAAATGTACTGTGAGAAGTGCGACCACCCTTGAGAATCATTGATGCAATTCCAGAAGATGCCACACAAAGCACAATGTAGCCCTTGGCCCTACATGCATGTGCCAGAGTATTCCATACAAAGGACTTGCCAGTACCACCTGGACCATTCACAAAAAACAATTTGCCCTGCTGCTGCTCATCCACTGCCTTCATGATAGTCTCAAAGGCAGCTCGTTGTTCAGGATTGCACTTTTCAAGATTGGCTTGGGCACTGGCAAGCTCATGTACAACATTATAATTCTTTTGCTCCTTAATGAGACAGTTGCCAACAATCCTATCCCAATCATCAGTGCAGTTTGGCATGGTTGGATAGTGTGAGAGGGACTTTCTAGAATAGTGTAGGATCCTATCAATTTCATAGAGACCAAAGTCATAAACTTGGTTTGGTGATGGATTGTCAATGCCATGTGCTTGCTGAAGTATGAACTCCAAATCATCACAAAGAAATGCTTTAAAGTCATTCCAGAGTTCATGGGGTTGTGCAGGGGAGGACATGGTCAAAATGATAACAAACAATCTGCGAAGTTGAAACCCAGACTCTATGTGACTGGCTTCTGTGAGGCACATGTGCCACTGACGGTCATCTTCAAGCAAACCACGTGCTACACAGGCTTGCTGAAATGTAGGATAGGTCTCACCCTGAAAGGTCCTGAGCTGTTCGAATGAGGTGGCACCTTTGACAACAGTGAGCAATGTACGGAGGTGGAATCTTTCCCCACTGGCAATGTTAACAAAATGAATGCGCCCTATGGAAAAGCCACTTTGACATGGCTTCCATGATTTCTTCTTGGGTACATATGTGAAATACTCAGGAAAGTCCATATAAAATGTGTCCTGGGCACGCTGTCCATTATAACCAATGAGACCCTTGGCATTAGCTTCAAAATAAGCCATGAGAGTTGTCCCTGAACGCTCTGCCCTTTGTAAAGCCTCAGCAGGACCTTGATCACCATCAAAAAGTACAGTGTTTTCTCCAGGAAGATGGACCCCAAGTGCCATTACTGCAGGAACCTGGGTATGGAGTTCATTACGCATTAATTGCCAGACAGACTCATGTGCACTGACATAATGTGCATCAAGGTACTGTTGAATCTCATCTGGTGTTGTTCCAAATTCCATAGTTGTATGATCATGGCCCTTGTAACAATATTTATGCATGTACTTCATTGACCTATTGGTAAAGGTCAATTCTACATTGATATGGCATTCAAAGGTGAGAATCAAAATAGGGGAGAAAGGGACAACATGTCTGTTGTCATATGTAAACTTGGGAGTTTCATAAACCCTTCCATTGTTGGGGCGAGCATATGTTGGATAGCCTTCCTCATTGACAATGGTGGCTTCACACCAATCCTTTGGATAGTATTTACTGCACTTCTTATCAACCATACAGGCAGCATTTGGATGTTCAGCTCCACAGGGGCCATGGGTCATGAGTTGACCTACTAAATTAAATAGTCTGGGATGTGTTTCAGGATCTGGAAAACAGGCAGAAACAAATGAGTCAACATCTTCTGATGTCCTTGGCTTATTCTGGTCATCAAACCATATGAGGCAGTGCATGTGTGGAAGACCCCGCTTTTGGAATTCAATGACATGGATATGGGCTACAGTTCTACCAAAGATGTGGTCCTCTGTGATCATCTTGAGCAGCTTAGCCTTCTTGGCAGCAAAGACACGGGAGACCAAATCAGGATGATCAGCAGCAGTCTGTCCAGGAAGCAATTCATCAGTAACCTCCTTCCACTTGGGATTAGCAGTCATAGTGATGAAGCAGCTGGCATTGCCATACTTGCGCGCAATTGCAAATGAATTTTGTAGACTTTGTCTCATATCTCTTGAACTGCCAGTAAATGTAGAAGGGAGTATGACCCTCTGACCAATACTATTGGCATCCATGTTGACATCCTGATTTGTAAATGCATCCACCACCTGGTTGTAGAGTTCTGCACATAGCCTTGGTTGATTATCCCTGAGAAATCTCAATCTGCGCTGCTCTGTTACTGCCCCAGGCATTGACAATATACTGCTGGAATAGCTTTTGTGCATAAAAAAGGGTCATGGCTTCATGTGCTCTGGGAAATAGGCGATAGGCATAATATTCACATTGGGTCACTTTCCGACTTTTATCTTCTTCTTCACCTTCTTCATCCTGCTGTCCAGGCTGGGGCTGCCAATTTTGATTTGCATAGGGAATGTCCCATGACCAACCACGCTCACCCCTGGGAAAGAGCATGACATAATGAAGGGGTGTATAAATGGCTTGTGCATCATGGACATGATGGAACTGGCCCCCTCTCCTCTGAACAATAATATCCCTTGGGTCACCATGACCTGTATCACCATCTCCAGGGAGAATGACGGCAAGTTCATCACCGGTTGGAAGATTGTACCGTCTGGGATCATTAAAAGCTTTGTAGCTCAGCCTGACATGTAGCCTTGGAGTCTCTGCCTGTGTCCTCAATCGTTCATGTGCCTGGCGATAGAGTTGTATAAAGGGATTATATTGCTCTATCATATCCTGCAATTCAGAAAAAGTTTGGTTATTTAGGTTTCTATTTGCCCTGTGATTCTGCCTCTGCTGCAATGCCTGCCTCAGTCCATCCTCCTGTGCCAATGCAGGATCATAGATGTAAAGTTGAGCATAACTATGTGATACACCTTCTGTGTAAGGAATCAAGGCACCATGCTGGTGATACAATTCACCATGAATTTTGAAGACATATGGGCCACCACCACCTTGTAAGACAGACTCATCCAAATTGACACCCAGTGATGTAAATGCAAATGCATTATTATAGGCACGAATATTCTTGAGAAATTCTCTGCTATTGTCTGTATTATCCTCCAGGAGAGACCTTAAAGTGTGAGGGACTGGCTCAAGTATTGGAAGGGCCACCTTTCCTCGCTTGCAACACTTGCCAAATTTTGGATGTGTCTTAGAGCTATTTGAGATACGCTCATCCATCCAGTGCAAAGCTCCACAGTCTGAACACTGTATGTCCATATGTCCCAAGTCATGTCTTTGAAACCTGTCCTCCACAACTGGTTGCCGTCCAATGGGTAATTGTGGAATGGGAAGAGGAGGTGGAGGCATAGCTGCAGGCTGTGGAATGACAGGAGGTGGGGGGGCCATGGCAGGAGGTGGGGGAATAGCAGGAGGTGGTGGTAACTGTTGTGGTTGTTGCTGTTGTGGAGCTGGATTTCCAGGTAGATGATGATGCTGTAGTGGTGCTAACTGCAAAATGGGTACTTGTGCCTGAAGTTGTGGAATGGCAGGAGGTGGGGGAATGACAGGAGGTGGTGCTAACTGTTGCTGTTGGGGAGCTGGATTTCCAGGTAGATGATGATGCTGTAGTGGTGCTAATTGCAAAATGGGTACCTGTACCTGGAGTTGTGGAATGGGATTAATAGGTAGATGACCATAATGCAGTTGTGAAGCTGGATTTTCATGTGGATGGTGAAGCTGTGGTGGTGCCCACTGCAAAATAGGTAGTTGTTGTTGTGGAACTGGATTTCCAGGTGGATGGTGTGGTGGTGCCCACTGCAAAATAGGTTGAGGTTGTTGTTGTGGAACTGGATTTCCAGGTAGTTGGTGAAGCTGTGGTGGTGCCCACTGCACAATAGGTTGTTGTTGTTGTTGTGGAACTGGATTTCCAGGTGGATGGTGTGGTGGTGCCCACTGCAAAATAGGTTGAGGTTGTTGTTGTGGAACTGGATTTCCAGGTGGATAATGATGTTGTGGTGGTAGTAGTTGTACAGCTGGATTTCTATGTGGATGGTAATGCTGTGGTGGGGCTAACTGCAAAATGGGTCCCTGTGCCTGGAGTTGTGGCATGGCATTAACAGGTGGATGACCATGGTGCAGTGGTGCAGATTGGACAATTTTAGCAGCTTTATTTCCTCGTCCACGACCCTGCCTAAGAGGCTGTAATGGTGGCAAATCTGCATACTGCCTAAGGAGGGTGTTTATAATTACTATAATCTCCAATATTTACTAATAAAAGTCTTATTTTTACAAAACTTCATCTTTAAATAGTGATATCTATTCTGAAACAATTATATCATCAAAAAACAACCATCAGAAATAGTTCTCCATATTACATCTTATACAACCCATAGTTATTTAACAAATTCTATTGTATATAATTTCCTTCCTTTTACAGATGTCTACTAATACTTTTATTGGTACTTTGTCTTTTAAAAGCTGTAATGTAGTTATTTCCTAGTAAAATATATGAGATGTCATTGGAAATTTTTCATCCTATGGCCTTCTTTATTAAGTGAAATTACCTATATATTCTGGGTATGTTGAATCAAGTAGAAATCTGTTCAGATTGACAGATCCATTCTGAAGTAATACATATGTATTTAGAGGTGCCAATGATATACATATGCATGGAATGGACTATCTAAAGGTATCTACTTTTTAAAAGTATTAATGTTTCAAACTACTAATTTTTTTTCTTGTCTACTCATGTCCAGAAAGATTCTTTAGTTTGTAATGTATGAGAGAGTTTAAAACTTTTTGAAAGTTTTAAAAACCAAATTATGTTTGAATCACATCCCAGATGTTTAAATGACCTTTAGAGTATATTAGAATTTGGTATACTTAATAGTTTTCAGATATCCTCCTAAGCAAAAGATCCACTGCATCAGAGCCACTTGCAGTAGAGCCACTTGTATTAGAGCCACTTGCAGCAGAGCCACTTGCAGCAGAGCCACTTGCAGCAGAGCCACTTGCAGCAGAACCACTTGCAGTAGAGCCACTTGCATGAGAGCCACTTGCAGCAGAGCCACTTGCAGCAGAGCCACTTGCAGCAGAGCCACTTGCAGCAGAGCCACTTGCAGTACAGCCACCTGGCTGAGCAACCAAAAATGGATTATCAGATTGACCTCTACCAACAGGAAGATGGAGATCTCGGAATGGTTGAAGAGGAGGTGGTATATTAGAATTCACAGCTAAAAAAAAATGCTGATGACGATCAGATGGAGATGTCATTTGCAATTGTGCCCTATGCTGCCTTCGCTCCTCTGCCCGATCACGCTCAGGTGTTCGATCCATAATAATAGAGTGATCTACTCAAGAGCAAAAAGCCAGTGCAATATGACAAAGAGAGCTATATGGCTTCTCTAAAACTAAGCAGCAGCAGCAGACACAGAAAATCTGTTCCAGAGAGGAAGAGAGGACTGACAGAATAGGTCAAATTGAATTAGGCTAAAATAAATCAAAAAAAGTATAAATCAATTTTCACAGAATAAGAGAAGATATCAATACTAACCTTGAGGAGCTTCTTATCTTCCTGGAGGAATAGAAATAGCAAAAGAGCAAAAAATGCCACAAAATAGGAGTTAATTCCACTTTATGAAAAATCATTAAGCAAAGAAAGGTGAGATTAAATACAGGAATAGGACTTACCTTAATACTCCACTCTACTCACAAAAGGAGTGGAAAGTGTTAGGGAAAAAGAAATCAGACAAATAGGTCTAAAATAGTCCAAAAATGTGGAAAATAAAGCATAAATAATTTAAAACAATATGAGAGAAGTTATCAATACTAACCTGGAGGTGTTTTATATCTCCCAAGAGGAATAGAAACAACAATAAACCTAAAAAGCTACAGAATAAAAGGTCAATTTCCATGTATAAATCATTCTTGAGCAAAAAGCTTGAAATTAATTGCAGAGACATCACTCACCTTCAATACTCTACCTATACTCACAGGGAGCACTCACAAAAGCAGTGGAGAGTGTCAGAGAAAAATAAGCTGGATAATTGGCTTTAAAATAGCCCAAAAATGTAAGGAATAAAGTATAAATAATTTAAAACAGCATAAGGAAGCCCAAAACATACCTGGAAATTATAGGATAGCTTTCAAACAGTGTATGGGAAAGTTATGAATAAGAAGAGGTGCCAGGAAAAGGCAATTTGACTGCAAATAAATAATTTAATCAATTAAAAAACAAGAATTGATTAATAATAGCTACAGACTCACCACACCTGTGATATAGCCCCAAGAATCCAGAAATACTCAAGAGAAGAGCCACCTCTGATATGGAGAGTAGAGGGCCAGAAGGGAGGCAGATTCTGTGTGCAGGATAACCTGATAATAAATAATTATTAATTAGAAAAAGCAACCTTAAATGGGATTGAATACAGTGTTAACAGACCTTGACAAAGGTTTAATATCTTGAGAAATAATTGCAGGTGGCAATGTTGAGGAAAAGACGGCTGGGTGAGAGGGGGAAGGGAGATAAGAGTGGCAGCCTCGAGGCTTGACCACAGGCTTCCTGCATTCCTGCGCCGGCAAAGAGAATGCTCCCACGCCGTTACAGTGTCACGAAAGTACACATAAAATACCTCCGTGCGTTAAAAAATACTTCCGCGCCCGTCACAAAATACTCCCGCGGCGCCACAAATGCTCCCGCGGCGCCATTAAATACTCTCGCGAGTGCAGAAATGCACCCGCGCTGACTAATTAAAGAGTTCGGGTGCTAACGCGCCCTCACCGGGACAGCTCGCCCTCATCAGGATTTCTGGGCCCAATCAGGATTTCTGGGCCCAATCAGGATTTCTGGGCCCAATCAGGAAAAACTCGGGCGCTCCGCGCCCTCAGCCTGCGGTGCCTAAAAACACCCACCACCCACCGTACAACTTTACTTTCTTTGATGGATGGATGGATATTATAATAATAAAATATTATATTTATAATTAACTAAAGGTAAATATAATAATTATATAATAATATAAAATCGGCCACCTGGTGCTTATTACACAGTGCATGGGAAAAAGCCATCACAATGAGTGACAGCCATTACAACAGGTGACAGTTGTCACAAGGGCGCACGATGGTCACAAAGGTGTGTGACAGTCACAAGACACAAAGGGTGTCATATGTGCGCACAGGCACGAGAGCATTATGTCATCATATATGCTACTACAGCAAAAACCGGAAACTCTTTGGAACATTCCAGTGGCTTCCAATGGAACAGTAGTTAATAGGTACTAATAGTAGATAGAATATTGTAGAATATTCTATAAGATTCCAGAATGTTCTATTGTGCCAAGAACATTCTATAGTGTCTTAAAAGTAGTTAGAACCTTTTACAATGTTCTAGAAAATTCTAGAAAATTCTAAATGACATCATTCCTTCCAGAATGACATCATTAAATCTTCTAGAATCTTCTAAATGTCTCAGACTAAAATGTATATAAGGAGCTCAGCTCCAGCCTTGAAAATAAATCAGATCATATCATATCATCTCACCACATCTGTGTGTCACTGCAGCAAGCAGGCTACTCCACCCCTATCTTTGGACATCTAATTCCACCTCTATCAGAGCTGTTGGAAACCCTTACCACCTCTATCAGAGTTGTTGGCCCAATCAGATCCCTTGTCACCTCAATCTGAGCTGTTGACTGATCTGCTGTTCCCCTTGTCACCTCAATCTGAGTTGTTGACTTTTGTTCCCTTTGCCACTTCTTAATTGAATAGCTGGCTATCTTTTATATATTATTTCCACCTCAGTTAGAGTTGTTGGTTATCAACCAATAATATATAAATAATCTTATACTATAGTCATCTCTTAATTGAGTACTGATTATTAGTTTTCTCTACATTGTTATTTGTACTCTAAGACTTCAGTCACCTCTAGTTGAGTGATTTGACTGTTTATTGCATTACAAATAATCCCTGTTCCATTGCTCATTTATTGTGAATCAGTAAAGCATATTTATATAAACAAATACTGAGAATATCCTTGCAGAATCCTTAAGACTACATTAAGATCCTGATAAGTTAGTATCACAGTAGACCCTGTAGGTTAGTGTAAATAAAGCATATATTAGCCAAATAGTGTTTTATTCTATATCTAATCTTTTGACCTGTTTATAAATATTTTTACTGTTTGACAAATAGTATAAAATATATATAAACTAGCTAGAATCGAAGTTGAGTCTAGATTCTGAATCAGTGAATTGTTATTCATATTTTAAGAACATACTTTCACAGAAAAAGAACAAGCTTGCACAAGCAGCTCTCAAAACCTTCTTTGCGAAGTAGGCATATATTCAAGTAAACTCCTGACTTCAGGGGTTCTAAGTCTATTCAGGCTGCCACTGATTAATATCAAATACTTAAATTATTTTACCTTGCAGTGAATTGAGTATTTGCACATTTTGATAGAGCATTGGACTCCTTTTTCAGAAGATAGTATTAAAATAAGGCTAATACATCACACCACCTCATGCGCACCTATTTCTCAGAGATGACTCGGTTCCAATTTGAGACACTGCGACAACAAGGACTCATGACCGAACAATTGCGACTATTGGGCATCAGGTTGGAAAAACAGCCCAGTGCTATTGAGTCACTCAGGGAACAGCTTGAGCAGTACTTGGAAGTGTCGAGTTGCAATGGAGTTGGGCCTGGGGTTAGTGTATCAGAGAAAGTTGGTGAGGAAGTGTCGGTCACCATTGGTCAGGGGGAAGGTTCAGAAGCTGGGGAAGAGGGAGAAGTTGTGGAAGAAACTTTTAGATAGCCAATATAATGATTTTAAAACAAAAGAAACAAAGCGTGAACATATAAGGCATAGTTGGAAAAAGTTCAGTCCTGTGTGAATGACTTATAGAGAATTTAGAGGACCGGGTTTATTCGAATAAGCTTGATGAAACCCTAAAATGATTTCCGATGCATTGCCAAGCCCTGTAGCTAGGATCCATGAAGTTTCTTCATCTGTACCTTCATAGCCAGCCCATTTAACTAAATAAAGTAATTAGCATGAGCATCGGCGATTGTCAATTTTTGAGTCTAGGATTTCCGATATCTCAAATTTGGGTTCTCCATCAATAATCATGGGTGGAGGTGGTGGTTGTATGTGATCTGGTATATTGTTAGCAACACAAGGTTCTAACATAGATACATGAAATACTGGGTGCACTGCACGCATGTTGTCAGGAAGCCAAAGTGTCCATGAAAGTGTGCCGGCTTGTGTTATAACTTCAAAAGGACCTAAATATTTTTCAGAGAGCTTCTTAGAAGGTCTAGTAGTTCGGAAAAACTCGGCTTTAACGAATACTCGGTCTCTGATCTTTAAATCAGGAGGTGGAAGTCAATTCTTATCCACGGACCATTGGTATCATTCTTGGGCCATTGCGATAGTTTTACGAAGTTCTTGATGTAGCTCATCAAGGTTTGTAACAAAGTTTTGAGTGCAGGTGGATGTGAGATCGCATTCTGGGTGGATTGCGATATTGGGGTTGTAGCCTTTGTTTGCAAAGAAAGGTGAAATGCCAATAGTGGCACTTGGTGCATTGTTATATGCAAATTCAGCTAGTGGTAGTAGTGATTTCCAGTTATCTTGTTGATAGTTACAATAGACACGAATGTACTGTTCCAAAGTTTGATTCATGCATTCAGTTTGGCCATCCCCTTCCGGGTGATAGCCCAAAGTGAAGTGTAATTTCATGTCTGGTGCTTTTCCAAGTGACCTAAAGAAATGAGAGACAAACTCGGATCCATGATCAGATGTGACATGTGATGGAACACCATGCTTGGAAAATACATGGGTGACAAATAATTCGGCTAACTGTACAGATGTTATTGTGTCATATGTTGGAATGAAAATACTTTGCTTTGTGAGCCAATCCACAACAACTAGGATCACTGTATGACCTTCAGATGCCAGTAGGTGCTCAATGAAATCCAGACAAATTGAGTTCCAGGGTTTTCACGGTATCAGTAATTGTTTGAGTAGGCCATATGGTTTGTGTCACTGTGATTTAGAGTGTAAACACATTGTACAAGATTTGCAATAGTGCTTAACGAAATCTCAGATGCCGGGCCATGTATATTCTCTTCTAATGAGCGAAAGAGTTTTATTGAGGTGGAAATGTCCTGAGATCGGGTGATTATGCTTATGTCATAAGATTCACAGCCGAAGGGTGTCAGAATCTGGTACATAAATGTGGTTGTCAAGTCTAATGAAACCTTGTGAGTCTAGTGACCATTGGGGTTGATTGGGGTTGGATGGGTTATCGAGGTGTGCTTTGGTGACTGGGTCTAATGGAATTGCCAATAGTATATCTTGATGTAACTTTTCAGTATCCATAAGAATAACACTTTACAAGACTGGATCAATGAGGTAAGTGGCTCGGATAGATGCAGACAGTTGTTCAGATGAAAACATAGGCTTAAAATTATGCAGATTAACTGTGGTGTAGTTGCTACTGCCCTCTTTAGGATAGATGTCCCATTGTCTAGTCATAGCATCAGGTTTTCCACCAAGGCAGCTGGGGGAGAAGCAGATTACCATATTGAAAGTGGAGAGGTATTTGGACCATTGGGCTTGCTGATGGGTGAGGAGTTTTGTGGTTGAAAAGTAAACCAAATTTTTGTGGTTGGTAATAACATCTATTGGGTGAGCTGATCCTTCCAAATAATGTCACCATGTTTTGAAAGCTTCAAATATCACGAGTAGTTCTTATCGTGAACATTGTAGTTGAGTTCGGGTGCCGAAAACATGCGAGACAAAAAAGCTACTGGGTGAACTTCACCATTGGTGTCCAAAATGGACAATATTGCAGCAAGCGCATAATTCGAGGCATCAGTTTCCACAATGAGTTGAACATTGGGCTTCCAGTGCAACAAAATAGGAGCAGATGTAAACGCACTTTTCAATTCTCAGAATGCCATTTGGCACTCTTTGGAGAAGTTCCACGGGGTGTCTTTGCAAGTAAGATGAGTGATTGGAATGGTAATTTTTGAGTAGTTGTGAATGAAATGACGATAAAAATTGGTGAAGCCTAAAAAGGACTGAATATCCTTAACCTTTCAGGGTTCCAGCCAAGCTTGAATGACTTGAAGTTTAGAGTCATCCATGCAGAGACTGTCGGGTCCCATCATGAAACCTAAATATTCAACCATGTTGACATCAAAGGAACATTTTTTACCATTTGCAAAAAGACCATGTTTTCAGAGTCTTCAGAGGACTTTGCAGATGTGTTCATCATGAAGTGTAGGATCTTTGGAGAATATGAGGATGTCATCTAAGTACACAATGACAAAGATGTCGAGGAGGTCGGAAAAGATGTCATTGATAAAATGTTGAAAGACCGATGGAGCGTTGGTGAGGCCAAAAGGCATCACTAACCATTCAAAGGAGCCATAGCAAGTGTGAAAAGCCATTTTCCATTTGTTGCCTTCGGCAATCCGAACCAAATGATAGGCATGTTTGAGATCTACTATATCTCTATATAGATTCAGGCCTTCTGAGGGGCATCGAGTAAATCAGAGATTAGTGGTAACAGGTACTTATCTTTTCGAGTGATCACATTTAGTCCTCAAAAGTCAACACAAAGCTGAAGGGAACTGTCTTTTTTCTGAACAAGGCTCCATAAGGAGACTTTGAGGGTCAGATAAAACCTATAGTGTTCATCCAAGAAATATCAGATAGCTGATAATTCAGACTGTGAGAGAGGATAAACTGGGCCTAAGGGCAGATGTGAACCTTCTTCAATATCAATTTTCAAATTGTAGGGCCTGTGAGGGGCAAGTCAATCAGCTTTTTGTTTACTGAAGACATCTGCAAATTCGTGGTATTTTTCTGGAACACCTTCCAAATCTGCAATCGGTTCAGTCGCCGGGGATGCAAAGCAACCGGTGACTTTGTCAACTTTAAGATTGACTATAAATGCTCGGGAGCCATCCAACTTGATGGCTCTCATAAAAGCTGTGGCATTTATTAGAGAGACAGGCGGCAGAGAGCTCAGATTTGCCATGGGGGCCAGAGGTGCTGTAGAGGCCATATTTGCCAAAACAGGCAGAAACAGACCTGTCGTATTGGGCACCAATGGGGTTCGGAAATGGATACTGCCCAATACCCAATCAATCAATGGATTGTAGTGGGTGAGCCAGTTATGTCCTAGAACCATGGAGCAGCTCAGGTCCAACTGTGTTACAAAAAATGTAACTGTCTGAAAGGTTCCACATGGGAACTGAAGTCGGAGTTTGCAGGCTTGCAAGATTACGGAGTTTGAGGTACCATTGAAGAGTCGGAGTGGAATTGGATCTATTGCATAGGTTTTTAACTGATTTTTTCAGGAAAAACTTGTATCTATAAAACAATGGGTTGAACCTGAATCTACGAGAGCTCAAAAAGTAAGACTCCTGAGGGGTTCCAAAGTAAGATTTATGAACAAGTAATTGGGATCATACAAAGCGGATGCGTTAAGATGACAATTTTCCGGTGTGCGAGGAGATTCAATGCAACTCTCCAACTACACAGAATCCAGAGAGTTGCTTAATCTTTTTTTGACTCAGCAGCTGGCTTAGCCAGTTGTGATGTCATGGCCATATTGGCCAATCGGGCTTTTGTGGCTTTCGGGCATGCAGCGACTTGGTGTCTGGGATCTGCACACAACAAACAAAGGTTGTTGTCCATTCGGCATTGCATTTCCTGTGGTAGAAGCTTGCCATCGGACCCAAGTTTGCCAGTTAAGTCGGGTTTGTCTTTATCTTGAGACTTATTCAACTGTTTGCCCTTGCCTTTTTTGTCATTAGAACCCTTGTTATTGGACTTCTTATCAGAGTTCAAGTTGCCTACTACTGTTGGTGTTTTGAATACCAGACTTGTTGGCATTCTTATTGTCTGATGATTTTTTGTCTGATGGGTTTTCACGACTGATTTCCGAACATCATTCCCAGTATCAGGCATCCGTGCTTTGGGCCTTTAGATGCATGAGGGGGAGAGTCTGCGGTTTGCTGGTCTCTCCTTTGGAAACTTTGTCTTTGAGGTGAGATGGGAGGCATAAAACTGGTAATGGAGGGCCAAATTGCCCCAGTCGCAATGGACAATGTAGTTGGTGATGTGCTGGGTGTCTTTCATTTTGAGATTAGAAAGTGCAGTTTTGGCATTGCCAGTTTGGTCGTAGGGACCGAAGTTTGTTTTGAGTTCCTCAACAAAGGCATCCCAATCATGAAGCCAATTGGGATCTTTGGAGGTGAGGCCGGAGAATGTGGGTTCAAACCAGGCTGCTTGGAATCCTTAAGGTACGAGAGTGCGAAATTTACCTTTCGGTCATCTGTTGCAAAAGCAGCTGGGCGGTCCTGAAAGTTGAATCAACATTGTATAAGAAATGTTGGCAATTTCTTTGGGTTTAAGCTGGTAAATGGTTCAGATTTGTTGACTTGGGTTTGCCCAGGTTCTTTTTCCTTGGTATTGTTTTTAAGGAAGTCACTAAGGGATCCTAGGGTACCTGAGAACAATTCCCATGTCTTGTCAGGGTCGAAATCCGGTTTTTGTTTTGCAGACTTCTTAGGACCACTAGTCTGAGGTATGGGTTGGTCGTTATCCTCAGGTTCAGGTCCCAGAGCTGATTGATTGTTGACCTCTTCAGGTGCTTTGAGTTCAGTTGCTTCAGTAACTTCTTCAGTGTTGCTGGTAATTTCCATGAAGCAGGATTCTTCAGAGGTCTCTGGTTGTGGGGTTCTCAGAGTACCTCAGGCTGTATACAGGAATGGAGACTTGAGAGTGGAAGATTCTGCTTTGCCACTTGGCTTGGCATCTTTTTTTCTCAGAGGCATGATTAACGGAAAGTGTGAGTGTGAAATCAGAATATACTGTTAAGAACTGAAAACTGACTAATGTCGGTAGGCCAACAGGGACCAATCGGAAGGACTTGGCTTCAGCTTATATGCTGCACCCTTGCAAATATCTGTCGGGTGTCCTTAAATCTTGGATGGGCAAAAACTAGTCCTGACGAGTACCTCTTGGCAAGTTACCAATCAGGACCGAAGGATAAGTCGAGTGTCAGGCCAAGGGGTCAGGGACCGAGAGTGGGTGAGTGCATGTGAAGGCGGAGGGCAGAATACATAGCATGAGACTTCTAGAGATGTATGAGGGTATTCTGAGTTGATATTCTGATTGCCTAGTAACTACGACTGAAATGGGTTCATATACAAGTATTCAGCATCTAGAAAATACTAACTAGGAGAAGAGCAGAAAACATTATTGACAAATAAGCTTGACTAGGAACAGGAAGGTTACAATGAGTTCAGAGGCCATGAAATAACCGAGAGTGGGATTACAAGAAAAGGAAATAGTCCAAGGGTTACAAGTATACATATATAGACATATGTGAAACATAGAGTAGAATGGATCATCATAATAAAAAGGGGACATATCAGAGTATAACCAGATAGTATGAGTATATTTTGATGGGTGGTGTAAATGGAGTTTGATCGCTGTGAAAGCATACATCAGTGGTGGGAGACTGATGGTTTCCGATGCGATGACTTGAACGATAACTTGAAATGTCAATAGGCAGTGATAACCTCAGGGACTGTTGGGTTGCGACGCGGTCGTAACAATCCCACTGGACTATACAAAATTGAAGGAGTTTATATTCCATAATGTGGTTGCATCTGGCCTTTGGAGAGGCTGGAGATACAGCTCTATACCTGCTATCCATTTTGGTTCTTGGAACCATGGAAAACTCATTCTCTTGCAATAGAGGGATCCCACTGGTCCCCCAGTGGGCCTTGCAATAAGCATCAACGCAACCTCCACAAGACAATAAGCACAGCACACCTTGCATAGTTGTGTGAGAATAACCCAGACTCGCATTCAGCTCAAATTTGCATTTTCATTGATTCAAGGTATGAAGGTGAAATGGAAATAATACAACTGATCATGCTACAACTACAATTGGGATGGGAGGACATTGGCTCATCATATTAATTCAATTGTTCTTGGCCCAACTTTTTTCATATTATAATGATACATAGCTATTGTTCATGGAAGTGGTAGTGATATCAATGTCACCTGAAAACACCTAATGTGGACTTATTTATGCACTGTGACCTGTATGTTGATGGAGCTGATTTATCAGATTTAGACCATAGGTCATTGAGCTGCATTGTTCATAGTTTCATGTTATTCCTTAATTATCTATTTTTTAAAGTATGTATGTGGATCAAATTGAACATTTGAACACCAATCACTGGGAAAACCCCTCTCTCCAAAAGATTTTAGGATCTGTAGTAGAGCCTTATCTTATATAAACTCCAATAATCTCTATCGCTTAAAAGATCCTATGTACACCTGATCACCCTCCATCTACCTTTTGAATCCTTAACCAATTTTGGATTTCATTCTGGATGTACTGTAATATTTGGATTATATCCTTTATTTGCAAAGAATGGGGAAATGCCAGTAGTGGCTGAGGGTGCATTGTTGTAAGCAAATTCTGCAAATGGTAATAAGGATTTCCAATTGTCCTGTTGATAGTTGCAATATACACAGAGGTATTGTTCCAATGTCTGATTGATGTGTTCAGTTTGTCCATTGCCTCCCAGGTGATGTCCAGACATGAAATGTAATTTCATGTCCAAGGATTTCCCGAGGGATCTAAAGAAGTGAGATATAAACTCTGATCCTCCATCAGAAGTTATGTGGGATGGAACTCCGTGCTTGGAAAATACATGGATAATAAAATGTTCTGCTAACTGCATGGATGTATTGGTATCATATGTAGGAATGAATATACCTTGTTTTGAGAATCTGTCAACAATGACTAGAATGGCAGAAAAGCCTTCAGAATCCAGTAGGTGCTCAATGAAATCCACAGAGATAGAATTCCAAAGATGTTGTGATACCAGGAGTTGTTTCAAAAGGCCATATGGCTTGTGTCGCTGAGATTTAGAACATGGACAAGTAGTGCAAGATTTACAATAGTGCTTAACAAATCCATGGAGTCTGGGCCAAGTATATTCTCTTCTTATTAATGATAGAGTTTTGTTGAACCCAAAATGTCTGGAGAGTGGATGATCATGTTTGTACTGAAGGATCCTGAGGCAGAGGCTGTTGGAGTCCAGTACATAGATGTGATCGTCAAGTCTAATGAAACCATGCTGATCAAGAGACCACTGGGGTTGACTGGGGTCCATGGGATTGTCAAGGTGTGCTTTAGTTATCAGGTCTAGTTGAATTGCCGATAGAATATCTTGATGTAGCTTCTCAATATCCATAATGATAATTCCACGGACAATGGGATGGATGAGGAAAGTTGCAGGGACTGATGTGGTAAGTTGCTGATTCATGAAAATGGGTTTCAAGTTGTGTGGGTTTACCATGGCATAGTCATTGCTCCCCTCTTTAGGATAGACATCCCATCATCTAGTTAAAGCGTCAGGTTTGCCACCAAGATGGCCAGGTCAAAAGTGGATAATCATATTGAAAGCTGATAAGTATTCAGACCAGTGGGCCTGCTGGCAGGTCAAAAGTTCTTTAGTAGAAAAGTATTCCAGGTTTTTGTGATCTGTTACAATGCCAATGGAATTCCCAAGCCTTCCAAATAGTGTTGCCATGTTTTGAAAGCTGAAAAAATTGCCAGGAGTTCCTTATCATGAATGCCGTAATTGAGGTCTGCTCTGGTAAAAGTCGGGGACAGAAAAGCCATGGGGTGGACTTCACTGTCAGAGTCCTGGATAGACAGAATGGCTCCAAGTGCATAGTCCAAGGCATCCATTTCACCAATGAGCTGGAAGTCTGGTTTCCAATGTGACAGGATAGGAGCTGAAGAAAAAGAATTTTTTAAGAGATTGAAAGCTTTTTGACACTTGTCATTAAAGTTCCACGGAGTATCCTTATGCATAAGATGGGTAAGGGGAACTGTAATGTCAGAATATCCATGGATAAACCGTCGGTAAAAATTGGCAAAGCTGAGAAAAGATTGTATATCTTTGACTTTTTGGGGTTCTTGTTAAGAACTAAAAACTGACTAATGTCAGTGACCGACAAGGACCGATCGGAAGGACTTGGCTTCAGCTTGTGTGCTGCGCCCTCACAAATATCCGTAGGTTGTCCTTAAATTTCGGACGGGCAGAGACTAATCCTAAGAAGAACCTTTCGGCGAGATACCGATCGGAACCGAAGGACAAGTCAAGTGTCGGGCCAAGGGGTCGGGGCCGAGAGTGGGTGAGCGCACGCGAAGGCGGAAGGGGGATTCTTAGTATGAGACTGCTGCAGACGTATGAGGGTATTCTGAGTCGATATTCTGATTGATTTTGTAACTACAATTACAGCGGGTTCATATACAAGTAACAGGCATCTGGAAAATACTCATGGGGAGAAGGGCGGAACACGGTGTTAGCAATAAGCTTGACTAGGAACGGGAAGTTTATGATTAGTTCGGAGGCCGATGATAACCGAGAGCGGGATTACGATAAAAGGAAATGGTTCAAGGACTACAAATATAGATAGACATATGCGAAACATAAGATTGAACGGATCAACATAATAAAAGGGGACGTATCAAAGTTTGACCAGGCAATACGAGTTATTTTGACGTGGGCGTAAATGGAGTTTGATCTTCGCGAAACATTCGTCAGCTTTGGGGCCGATGGTTTCCGAGAGGATGACTTGAAACATTGACAAGTGGCGATAACCTCGGGGCCGATAGGGTTGCGACACGGTCGTAACAGTTCTGGCCAATCTTTGATGACTTGTACTTTAGTTTCATCCATGCGGAGTCCATTGGGTCCCATCATGAAGCCCAGGTATTCCATGGAGTCTGTGTCAAAAGTACATTTTTTACCATTTGCAAATAAACCATGTTGTCTGAGTCTCCAGAGAACTTCACGGACCTGTTTGTCATGTTCTGCAGGGTCCTCAGAGTAGATAAGAATGTCATCCAAGTAACAATGATGCATACATCGAGCATGTTGGAAAAAATGTCATTGATAAAATGCTGAAAAACAGATGGAGCATTGGTGAGTCCAAAGGGCATCACCAACCACTCAAAGGCCCCATAACAGGTTCTAAAAGTGGTTTTCCATTCATCACCCGCAGCAATCCAGACCAAATGATATGCATGTTTGAGATCTATTTTGGTGTAAATCTGGGCATTCCGTGGAGCATCGAGGAGGTCAGATATAAGTGGAAGTGGATACTTATCCTTTTTTGTGACAGCATTGAGTCCTCTGAAATCAACACATAGTCTAAGGGATCCATCCTTTTTCCTGACAAACAGAACAGGTGCTCCAAAAGGAGACTTTGAGGGTCTGATAAAACCTATGGACAAATGTTCATCCAGGAAATCACAGATTGCACAGAGTTCCATAGTTGAGAGTGGGTAAATATGTCCTAGGGGTGGCTGGGCACCTTCTTTGAGGTCAATTTTTAAGTTGTACTCTCTGTGGGGTGGGAGCCGGTCAGCTTTCCACTTACTAAAAACATCCATGAAGTCATGATATTTCTCTGGAACACCTTCTAGATCAGCAGCTTGCTCAGATTCAGATACCAGGGTTGAAAAATGGCTGGTTGCTTCATCAATTTTTAAATTGATAGTGAATGCCTGAGACCCATCCATTTTTGTAGCCCTAATAAAAGCTGCAGCATTAATCAGAGAAATAGACAGAGGTGCCATGGATTCTGGGGAAGCCATGGGATCACAGGAGTCCTTGAGACTGCAGGTGCTGTGGAGGCCATGTTGGGTACAGTTTCCTTGGCTGCCATGGGTGTCTGGAAAGTGATACTGTTAGCTACCCAGTCAACCAACAGATTGTAGTGGGTAAGTCAGTTGTGTTCTAGGACCACCGAGCAACTTGAGTCTAACTGGGTCATGTAGAAAGTGACCAACTGAGATGTTCCACACAGGAAACAGATGGATAAATCACAAGTGCTTGGGTGACAACTGAATTGCTTGTGCCATTGAAAAGGTGGAGGCTGACAGGATTTATCAGGTAAGTTGACAACAGATTTTTTTGTGTGAATTTTGTATCTAAAAAACAATGAGTTGAGCTGGAATCTATGAGAGCTGAAAAAATGAATTTCAGAATCATATTAGACATAAGTTTAATAAAAAATGAATCAGAATGTGAAAGAGCAGATGCATTGAGATGGGTAAACTCTTGAATGTGCGGAGAGGCAATGCAACCCCCAACCCGCACAGAGTCTGTGGAGGTCTTGGCTGTTTGACCCTTTGCAGAGTTTGCTTTTGCCAGTGGACATTCCAGGACTCGATGACCAGTTTTTCTGCACAAGAGACTAAGGTTATTGTCCATACTACGTTGCCTTTCTTGTGGGGTCAATTTGCCATTGGGTCTGAGCTTGCCTGTGAGGTCAGGTTTTCCAGTTTGCTTGCCGGACTGCTAACCTTTGTTGTTGTTGTTGTTGTTGTTGTTCGAAGACTTTTTATCGTTCTTCTTGGGAGGATATCTGAAAACTATCAAGTATACCAAATTCTAATATACTCTAAAGGTCATTTAAACATCTGGGATGTGATTCAAACATAATTTGGTTTTTAAAACTTTTTGAAAGTTTTAAACTCTCTCATACATTACAAACTAAAGAATCTTTCCAGACACAAGTAGACAATAAAAAAAATTAATAGTTTGAAACACTAATACTTTTAAAAAGTAGATACCTTTAGGTAGTCCATTCCATGCATATGTATATCATTGGCACCTCTAAATACATATGTATTACTTCGGAATGGATCTGTCAATCTGAACAGATTTCTACTTGATTCAACATACCCAGAATATATAGGTAATTTCACTTAATAAAGAAGGCCATAGGATGAAAAATTTCCAATGACATCTCATATATTTTACTAGGAAATAACTACATTACAGCTTTTAAAAGACAAAGTACCAATAAAAGTATTAGTAGGCATCTGTAAAAGGAAGGAAATTATATACAATGGAATTTGTTAAATAACTATGGGTTGTATAAGATGTAATATGGAGAACTATTTCTGATGGTTGTTTTTTGATGATATAATTGTTTCAGAATAGATATCACTATTTAAAGATGGAGTTTTGTAAAAATAAGACTTTTATTAGTAGATATTTGAGATTATAGTAATTATAAACACCCTCCTTGTCGGATTGTGTGGAGTTCTGGTTGCTGGTTGAGGAGTTGTTGTTGTTGGTTTTATCAGCCATAGACTTGTTCACTTTGTCTATGGAGGTCTCACAGGCAACTTCTGCATGACGTTCCCAAAATCATGCATCCGTGTTTTGAGCCTTAAGGCACATACAGGACAGGGTTTTTGACTTGCCATCTTCTCCTTTTGAGACTTCATCTTTAAGGCAGGACGGCAGACTGGCATAGAATTGGTGGTGGAGAGTGGGATTGTCCCACTGACAATGAGCTGCAAGATTATTGAATTGGATGATATAGTCCATGATGCACTGCGTGTCCTTCATGTGAAGATTAGTGAGACTATTCTTGGCTTCCCTGGTCCGGTCATACGGGCCAAAGTTGGTTTCAAGCTCCTCAACAAAAGCATCCCAATCTTTGAGCCAAAGCAGCTCTTCCTCAGAAAGTCTGCTAAAAGCTGGTTCAAACCATTTCAATGCAGATCCTGACAAGTATGAAAGTGCATAGTTGACTTTTTGGGAGTCTGTGGAGAATGCAGCGGATCGATTGCAGAAATTGAAGTGACATTGCATGAGGAAAGTAGAGAGTTTGTTTGGGTTGGAACCTGTGAAGGGTTCCAGAGCATTGACTTTTGACCACAGAGGTTCCAGGTCCTTCTTTTTGCCTTCTCTGAGCATATGATTCATCAACCTTTCTAAAGTGATTGCTAAATACTCAGAGGCAGGATCCGAAAGTGGCGGTCAATCATTAGATGGAGGATTTTCAACACCCTTGCCCTTGTTGGGGGCCACAGACTCGTCCTCATGCTCAGATTCATCCTGGTTTTCTGGGACTTCTTTGATACAGGCTTCTTCCATGGTGTCCGGCTGGTTTGTGAGTGTCTGGCTGATATACAAAGTAAGTGGGGAATGAAGAGTCGACAGTCCAGATAATGATTCCTGTACATGTGCTTTTCTTCTTGGTGGCATATTGAACAATCTGCGAGTCTTAGTCAGAAAATACTGTTAAGAGTGTATACATGGAGGGTTTTCGGAGAAACCCACAGAAAAGCCGGTAGGACTTGGCTTCAGCTTATAGGCTGCACCATCACAAGATCATCTTGTCCAATTTCAAACAAGTGGACGGAAATCCCAGGGAGTCCAGGGAATCGAGATAGATAAGTTGGAGTTCAAGTGATAGATGGGTTGGAGCCCATGGGCTCCAACGAGTAAGAGCAGTGTGTTTCAAAGAGGAATTTAGAGTGGAAAATATACTAAGATTACTGGGGGAAATCTAAGCTGATTTTCTGACTGGATTGTATGTATGTACAACATCTGCCAGACTATATAGACTGTGGAATGAATAACATACCAAATCCAGTAATAATGAAAACTAAACTAGCAAATATAAAATGAGATAAGTAAATACCAAACTTGATGTTAGGAACAGGACAGAATGGAGCAGAGTCCAAATCATGACAGGTCATAAAACCATAATGGGAATGGAGCAGGAGTGGAGTCTGAATCATGACAGGTCATTTGACTATAACAGGAATGGGGCTCAGTTAGAGGGCTGATAGGTTTTCCAAGTGGGGTCTGGTGACTGATGCATGGGACAGGGTCGGAGATAGACAGGGATGGAGTCTGGTGGGTATTCCGGTGACTGATACATGAAGTAACGAAGTCAAATGTGGACAAGTCTGACATACAGAGTCTGGCAGGAATTATGGTAAACTGACAATTGGTGTATATAGGGTGCAGGTGCATATAAGTTAGTGCCCGGAGTCCGGCAGGAATTCCAGTCATAACAGTTAGTATGTTCAGGTATATCTGAGAATATTTCCACAATTTTAGGAAATTTATTTGACCAGTAATAAACCATTTAATCAGAATTAACAAAACATTGGGACAGTTTTGTCCCCTACTGTACCTTGCAGTCCTGGACCAATGGCAGTGTCAAGGTTCTTGCTCTGAGTCATTAGCAACTTTATTTGTAGGGTCTTCTATCTCAACTGAAGCCTGCTCTGTTGTATGCCTTTGTGCAATTGTTGCTGTAGCCTTTTTGCCTTTTTTTTTGCCCTTGCACATTTCCATTTATTGGAGTTACTTGGAGTCATCAACTCAGAGTGTTGAGAATCTGATTGTACCAGCCTGGGTGTTGAGACAGGGGTGAAATTGCGAGTCTATGAAAATATTAACAGCCATAAGCTGGTACAGAATGTATGAACCATTTTTATGAGTATTGTGTGGGGCTTGTTCTTCTGGAAAAAGAAGGAGAATTGGTAAGTGTTACAACCCGGACAAATCCCGCCGGACTCCGGGCACTAACCCGTACGCCCCCACACGCTACAAGCACCAATTGTCTGTTTATAGGATTTCCCGCCCAGACTCCGTTATGTCAAGACTTGTTACGTTCAACCTCATTACAACACATATCAGTAACCGGACTTCCCCCAGACTCCGTCTCTGTCTATGTCCGTCTTCATCCCACGCATCAGTCACCGGATCCCGCTCAGAATCCCATCACCGCTCTATTCGAGCCCCGTTCCCATTTTAGTCAAATGACCTGTCACGATTAGGACTCCGCTCCCGCTCCGTTTCCCGTTATGGGTTATGCTTTGTCACAATTCGGACTCCGCTCTGTTCTGTCCCATTCCTAACACCAAATTTGGTGTTTACTACTCCCGTTTATGTTTTGTTAGTTTCATTTTCATCATTACCGGATTAGTATGTCATTCACTCCATGGTCTATATAAACTGGCAGATGTTGTACATACAATCCAGTCAGAAAATTAGCTTAGATTCCCCCCAGTAATCTAATAGATTTTCCTCTATAAAACCTTACTCTAATCACACTGCTCGCACTAGTCGGAGCCCATGGGCTCCAGCATATCTATCTCTCTCGACTACCTCAACTCACGACTCACAACCTCACAACCTACAACCTACAACCCACGAACCCCGCCCAGACTCCCCGGGATTCCCATCCGCCTGTTTGAAAGTGGACAACACGATCTAGCGAGGGTGCAGCCTATAAGCTGAAGCCAAGTCCTACCGGATATCCCACGGGTTTCTCACGAGACCCGCCCTGTGTGTATATCCTAACAGTAAATACCTGTGAAATTTACAAGTTGGAAGTAGAGTGGGAAGCATATCAGAGGACACCCTCCTCTGCTAACTGAAACAGGTGCCCTTTTAGCTGTGGAAGATCCTTGCTCCTTGCTCCTCCTTGAGCTTGGGTCCTATTCTGGAATGAGGTGAGGATGAACATACACTACACTATGGACAAGAAGTTCCACAGGGCACAGATCCACGAGCACACATTGTAGGGTGGCTATAGTATGTGAAAACACATATATAATTGTGTTAGTATTCTGATAATGTTGTGACGACGTGAAGGACGAACAGTCAGACATCCAACATGTTGTTTGGTTGTTTGGTTCAGATTGTTTATATTTGTAACAATTTCTTTTTTTGGCAAATGTCATAGTGGGGGGTGCCTGTGTTCGTTGTTTTTTGCAGTTGAAAAGTCAAAGGATATCGACAAGTGGGCATCCGTTTAGGCGGCGAGAGTGTCGTTGAGGCACACCGAAAGATCTGTCAGCGCACGCAAACAGTGCCGCTGCGCATTCGCACACAAAAAAGCGGACTCTTCTGAATCATGGGGTGATGATGCATTGGATCTCACACACGAGTGCTAGACTAGTTTATTAGTTACTTTGAGTGAATGCTGTTGATGCTTGAGAGCACGTCCATATCGTGCGTAGTCTATGAATGGGGGCGCGGAATGTGAAAGCCGAGATAGAGCGGTGGGTGGTGGTGGCGATGCGTGAGAGGAACGAACGTCCAACGCGTGGTTGTAGAATGAGGGGGAGGGGGTGTGAAGACGAAAAAAAAGGGGAGTACGAAAATAACGGTGGTGGTGTGACAGAAGAAAAAACGAAAAAGAAAAAAAAAATGCAACAATGTCCATGAATGCCAGTATATACGAGTCCAAACATGACTATGATCGAAGAACGTTTGAAACAGACAATGCAGCGAGCGACGGGAAAAAACCGACATTTTTTTTTTTTTAAAAAGCACCCCTCTTCCCAGCAGCCCTTCCCTTCCCTCCACCCGACCCGAAGAACTACTTCCTATTCCCATCCCCTGTAGCGCGCGAACACGTCCTCCTGCGGCGACAAGTCGACGATGCCCATGAACGGCGAGGACGGATAGGCCTCCGCGTGCGTGTCCGCGGCGGAGTAGAACGGCAGCCGGTGCGCATGCGCGTGGCGGAGCGCCGCGTCCGGCGCGCGCGCGGGGGGGGACGACGGCGCGAGCGTCGGCGTCGGCGCGAAGTGCGCCGCGAAGGGCCCGCGGTCCAGCGCCGACGCGGGCGGGGGCGGGGGCTGTGCCGGCCGCGCGTAGGCCAGCGTCGGGGCAAAGTGCGCGGGTGTCAGTGTCGGCGTGAAGTGTGCGGGTGCGGGTGCGGGTGCGGGTGCGGGTGCGGGTGCGAGTGCGGGTGCGAGTGCTGGCGCGAAGTGTGCGGGTGCGGCGAGTGTCGGCGTGAAGTGTGCGGGTGCGGGTGCGGGTGCGGGTGCGAGTGCGGGCGTGAAGTCGTAGACGTGGTTGGCGAATGCGGCCGGCGACTCGGCGAAGCGGGGGTCGACGTGCGGCAGCTCGCACACGGGGAGGAGCCTCGGCGTGGGTTGCACTGATGCAGGCCTCGTCGGGACGGGCGGGCCAAAGACGTCCTCCAGCATCGCATCCTGTTCCTCGCCCGCCTCCTCCCCGTCGATCTCCTCGAACGCGCCGGCTTCGTCAGGCGCGAAAGACCCGCGCGGGGGGGTCGGCGGCGACAACGAGCTGTATCATGCATGTGGAATAAGCACCGCGGCGCACACACGCAAAGCCGCACAAAAAAAAAAAACTGCGCACAATATATGCTCATCCAGCTCGACCACCCTCCTGTAAAACTCGCACCCCGGCGGCGTCCTCGTATCGTCCGCCACCCCGCCGTCACCCCCCATGTGCAGCGTCTCCAGCGCCTCTCGCGATATCCTCAATGCAGCAGCAAAATACACCAACGCCGTGTATACCGATGGATCTCTCACACAGCGACAGGGCAGCGCTGGGGCACCGCGGCAGACTGGGGATTCAGGCGGCGGCGACGTCTGCACGGCGATGCTCAGACGGTGCGGTTCCCTCCCATACAGCGAGAGACCAAGCTGGTTCGGCATCAGTTCACATATCCCATCCTCCTGGTCCGCGTCCGCCGCCTCAGGCTCATATCCAGGATACAGCAAGGCAAGTGGCGGGCCGTCCTCTGAGGAGTCAGATGCCGCAGGACTCAGCAGGCTGCCCATAGTCGCGGGATCTCGCAAGCCTTCGGGAGACGGATCCCGCTCGAACGCAGGTGGCGGCGATTGCAGCGCCGGGCTACCACGGAGGGCGCAACCCATCTGGAACCGCAGCGACTCGTCCGAGAAAGACGGAGACGCGGTGGCGCTGGACGGCGTCGTGGTGCCAAACTGCGCGGCGCCGATGGCCCCGAAGCCCACGGGGGGCGACAGGGGCGCGAGGGACGACAGGGGCGTCAGCGGCGACGCGAAGTCGCTGGGGGCCCGCGCCGTCCCGGCCTCGGATGCGGTGAACTCGGGCGTGTGCGTGTCCTGCTCCACCTTGACCCGCCGCGCGCCGGGCGCAGGCTCCGGCGCGGCGATCGCATCGAAGAAGTCGTCGACGGAGGGGTGGGGGGAGCCGCCGCACCGGGGCGTGGGCGTGGGGACGCGCGGCGCGGCACCGCGGCGCTTTGGGGCGCGGCGGAAGGCGACGAGGCCGGGGTCGTGCGTGACGCCGCCCGGGGAGAACCAGCGGGGGTGGGGGCGGTTGTTGAGCTCGCGGATGACCGATTCGAGTTCGGCGATGCGGTTGCGGAGGTGGGTCAGTTCGTCTTCATTGGGGTCTCTGAACGGGCATGAGGTCAGGGAGTCACGGTGCGGCACAGAAAGACAATCGGCTTGCCTGGCTGTGGGGTCATCGAGCTCATAGATGCAGAGACCAGTCTATGAACATGTGCATGTTAGAAAACAGATATTAAGGAAGACGGGTGCCGGCAGGGAATGCATACCAGGCCATGCTTGATGCAACGTGTACACGGGCGTTTTCTGTCGCACTAATGGCAAATGTCAAAAAAGAGGAAAAAAGGAAAAAAGGCCATAGAGAATCGAGAAAGAAAGACACCTTTCTCTTAGACGCATAGCAATTAAGACACGAGACACGCATTCTGTTCCGCCTACGCTTGCGGTGGTTCGATTCGACTGAGGGGGAGGGAGAGTAGTCCATGTGAACGAGGCAAGAGCACGGTGGCGGCGGTGCAGAGATCTGGACTTGAGAGGCATGAGGCGGCGCTGGGCCTATATAGCTTGCTAGGCCAGACGATTTTGTTGTCGTTCCTTCCTCTAGCGGACGGATATGATTACCTGTTATAACGTTGGATGGCTTGGGTGCGTCGGGCAGGATGAATTCAGAAGGAAACTGAAGGCCGGAGAGCAATAACAGAAGCGTAGCCTAATTCCCAAGGCCCAAATGGGGCAGAGCTTCGAGTTCTGGCTGGGGGCGATTAATGACCATATGGAAAGATGAGAACGCCAGAATTTGAGAAGAGAACGGCGTCGTCAAGGTCTAGGAACCGTCGCATTGATATATTTCATCTTGCTTTCAAAACATAGTCTAGTATCCGTCCAAATTTCCGCGGTGATCGTCATCCCAGGCTTCACACCGAAGCTGGCGGGAAACTCACTTGGACACGGCGTTGAAGCAGAGTCTGGGCACCGCCGCCAGCCGTTTAAAAAAAAGAATCCAGCACCAGTCTTCTCAATCGTGCATAGATGTCTCTCCCCGTTCTCAAATAAGCATGCTCGCTATCCACGGAGCGCGCGTGAGCAATAGCGTAATTGGCTTCTCGACGCTCTCGGAAGGAAAATGAACAACCTTAATCTGCAGATCGACCGCGAAAAATCAGCTTCAACGTTTAACCAGGAAGTTCCTACATCAGAAGCTTAAATCGTGCCCTTCTTAATCGATCCCGTCCGCTCATGAGCTTCGTCTAACATCTCCGAGTCCCATCAAGGCACTTGCCGAGTCTTGCAAATTGACCCAAATACACATTGTTGGCCATATACATGTATCGTCTTTTGACGGCATGAGAAAGGTACAATAGTCACCATTGATTGAGTACTGTAACCGATTATAGTTAGCAGTCATAGACGGCGCAGTGCGGGGCGAATTACGGATCCTGGCAGAGGTGCGGTGCCGACGTATGAACGAAGGCCCTCGGTCGAGGATCGATATAGAGATTCCGCTTCCACCCATAAGACGCTGTTTAGCATCCCAGAATCTGCACTCGTTATTAGTCCTAGAAAGTGACCTGTCTTACCCCGAGGTACCAGTGTCATTTTATTACCGCAAGCACTTAAGTCCAGCCATATCGAACAAAACGACCACCGTGTTTAATACTTGAGTATTTTATCGCGTTGGCAAGAAGCGAGCATTCCCAACACATTCGTTTGTCACATAACTATAAGCAACCCGGGACGGCTATGCATTAAAACCAGCTAGCATTAGCGTACTCCAGCTAGTTGTAGCCAGCTCACTATAGGGAGAAACCACACTAAATATTAAGCTTTAAAATGAACACCAAGTAGAAGAATTTTGGAAGAATCACGCCGGCTTTTGTGGCCAACTCGATCTCGGAGGAGAATCGGTCGATTGACTACCATATTCAAAACTCATTAGATGCTATCCCGGGTCCTGACCGACAGTGCATCCCCTTTGGGGCTGTTCTCTCGACTGCCGCAAGATCTGGCCCACTCAACGCCGCCACCTGACTACCCAGACCTGTCCAGTCCCGTGATTGTGCCTTTGGTCATAGTAGTGGCAGATATTGTCAGGCTTGCCAGGCCAGTATGATTGTGAATTTGGTCATAGTAATGGCAGATAGTGTCAGCTTGCCAGCCCAGGCAGCGAATGGCGTGCGCACGAGCTAATGGCGTGTGACACCTCCATCGTTGAGAGAGAGCAGGACACCTTCAATGGCCCTCTCCCAGCTTACACCGGCCCGTCCAGCACAAGGGTCGCGTTCAGGGGCTCGATGCATCTTCGCTTGCGCTTATCAAGCGTCTCGATCTCGCTATGGAGGTTATCGAGTAAACAGCCTGCTTATCGATCCGTTGCCAAAGCAGGTCTTTCCCGGAATTACATGTCGGCACATTCCCACGACTTTCCATATGCTATACTCTTTCATCATTCAATGTCAACGAGAGGTTATTTAGAAATACAATAAATCGAGTAGGACCAGAGAAAATAAGGCTATACGTTCCAGATTTTAAGATGAAATATAATGGTTCCGCGCTATGATAGTTGTCCTTCGCGCGGTTTCGAGTTCGCAAAGAGCGTACTTTATCACCACATGACGACCCGACCGCCGTGGAACGCAAAACCCATCACATGGTTGAAATTGACCATTATTTTACACCGATGAAACATCATATTGATAATATTTAGTGCAGTCACGCTGCCTTTGCGCCCTCGCGTTACCCCCGGCACCCAATTACCATAGCCCCGGTCACCGCATGGCCGTGTGATGGTCATCTAAGCTGGGAGATGACCATCGCATGGCGACGATGGTCCCGCCGGTCATCCCCTGACCGTGGTGTGAGCTTAGATTGCCGGAGGGAACATAAACTCCCTACAAGTTATATTATTTGTCCACTTTAAAAATCTATACGGTCTGTGCTTGGTAACAACCTACAAGACCATGTGCATGGATGGTACACCTGACCAGAAGTCCTTATCACCCTCTCAACTGATACGTGTGGAGCTATCCAGATCCCTGTGAGGAAAATGATGGTATTGCCAACGTATCTCGGACATGATGCATCCATAAAAGGGTGTGTAATCAATGGCTTGAGTGTGGCTGCAAGAAATTATCAGCGGGATCGACTGGCCTTGATATCCATAAGAGGCACATCATCCAGCTTGTGGCAGGATATATCACTTGTAAATATGAGTAAATTAGATCTCATTGCTCTAGATGGTAACTAACAACGGAAGACTGACACCTAGAATACTGGGCTGTAGTGGGATGGAACGCAGGCTTTGGATGTTATTTTTTGTGGTAAGACTTCAAATTCATTGACCAAATGCCTACCTAGTTGACGAGACAATGCCATTGAAAGCCTGCCATACTTGACAATAGTTTGTTTTTAATTATGCTTCTCCATTTCACTATAGTTGATGTATTTCTTCTGTCTGGTCCCGCTTCTGCTTTGCTCCTACTTACTGTAATATTCCGCCTTGATACGGTTACCAGCGGGGATGGAGTACCGTTAGCAGGTATCCCCAAGTCCTTCTCTACCCCCTTTTCCCGAGTCGTCTCAAGGGGTAATTGACTTTACATTTTACTTATAAGCGTAGTTCACGTAGTGTTAGAGGCCAGTCTTCTTCACAGCACCAGAGCTATACCCAACGCTCCAACCCTCGTCTCTCGTTTAAACGATCACACTAGCAACCCGCTAGTAGAATATTTACACAGCTGCTCTGGAGCCTGCTGCACAACAGTTTCACTAACAATATTAAACATACCAATATGCAGTGGTATCTATCCTTGTCCTTGCTGCTTGCAAGCAACGTTATTGCTTTTACGCCATCGACCTACAAGAAGAGTCCGGCACATCCTCGTCATGTTTCAGTATTCTCCAGGTACACAACTCGCCCACATGACGAGTAATGTCTGTCTCACCAACTTCTCACAGAAAACCTTCGAGACTTGCCCGTGCAGATGGATGTGAACCCGCAGAGCCTGCCAATACTGTCACAGACCGTCTTAATGGCCTGTTAAGCTCAGGCGGAGATGGCTACGTCCTGAGTCTTTGTCCTAATCAGAACTATAACATCACCGGCCCTTTGCTATTTAATTCACCAAATCAGGAGATAAGCACGCAGGGGTTGCCCAGAGATAATTCACGCGCCATGCTGACTGTCAGCGGGCCCTTGCACCCCGGGCAGGAGGACAGCCATACCACCGCCGTCTGGGGACAGTGCCAGACATGCGATGGCGTCAAACTCCGAAATATCCAGGTAGGTCGCCGCTTACGTGCGCGCATTGCCCGTTCTGACCGCGTACCAGATCAACGGCGCCCGGAATGGCGGGGAAAAAGTGAATGGCGGGGCGAACATCGAAATGGGCGGGTCCAACAGCGGACAGCTCATCGAATTCGTCCGCTCCTTCGATCCCCGCTCGTGGTCGTGCCTCCATCTGTTCGAGGGCTCACTGGACTGCGCGAGTACGACCGTGCAGAATAACGACATCGGCCCGTGCGGCTCGGATGCGCCTGGACAGTGGGCAGATGGCATTTCTGTCGCCTGTGCCAATACCATTGTGCGGGACAATCTTATCAACACCCCGACGGACGGCGGGGTCGTTTTGTTCGGGTCTCCGGGCTCTCTCGTAGAGAATAACACAATCTGGGTCGAGACGGTGAGTCACTTGATGACTATAACTGGCGAGGAGCTTTACTAACGTAATTTTTATATATAAGACGACGCTTCTGGGAGGAATCGTGAGTGTATTTGGTGCTCTCTCGTCAGGCAAGTGCTCAAGTCTTCCAGAACTTGGTCGATGTCCAACCGTGGGGCGGTGACTATACCGGAACTATTGTGCGAAATAACCATATCCTTGGAGGATTTGCAACCGACACCCCAAGTGGTGACGGAGATACCAAGGGTGTCAATAGCGGGTCTGCGATCATCAAGTGAGTCGTGTATATTTTCAACGGAAGAACCTATCCCGAATAATATGCAGGATCGGTATTGCAATGGGCCCTCGCGTCTGGTTCGGCGATTACTTCCAAAATAATATATCACACGGCGCAGTGGTGACCGGCAACCAGTTTGAAGGCGCGGTAAGCATGTTTCAAGATATTTTCCCGGCCCCTTCTCTCCGACGCTCATACCCGGTTCTGACAGTTCGCGTATGCGATGGCCATATCCACGGCGTCCAATTTCACCGTGCAGGACAACGTGCTAGTGGGGAACGACACCGCCTTCATCGGCACCATCGCCTCCGACTGCTCGAATCCCGACACCCGCACCGCCCCGGGGCCGCCCTTCGTCGTGGAGCAGTCCCGGGTCACCGACTCCAACCTGCAGTCCGACTTCGTCAATATAGTCGTGGGGGACAATCTGCTCTGCATTCGCCCGCCGACGGGCGGCGAGCTCTGGCCCTTCAAGAGCACCGTGGATGGCATACCAGCGACACCCGCTACCCTCGTATCTTCCCCCCGGCACTGGGAGTGCAACGTCACAGACGCAACGTGAAGCGGAGCGACTCGACAACGTTCCGCGACATGCGTCTTTTTTTTTCCTGGGGAATGGTTCTACTTTCATCTACTGTACCGCTTTGGGCGGGGTTTCATTTATAGTTATTACGCCGATTGGGAGATCAAGTCGTAGCACTGTTTGTAAGACAAATATTGACTGGATACCTCATTCAGGGAATGGGTAAATACACGTTCTTTACACGGTGTGCTGTCTGGTCTATCCGAGTCGGTTGTCCCGCGCGTTTATGCCTATAAGTAATTCTTACATTTCGTAAAGTACCGATGGAATTGGTCCCTTACTTAGGCTTCGTCCTTTGGGGGGCCGAGCCAAACATTATTTAGAAATTCACTTACGGGCAGAATTCAGTTGGGCTGATTTTGTTGGAAGCATGCGGTCAGTCAGGCATTTCCTGGAACTCTGTAAGACTCAGGAACATGACGGATGGATGATACTCGGGCCTCATTGTCCATTTTGATGAGAACACTCGGCCCAGTATTCTAGGGCATCATCCATTTCTGTAAGAGCCCGGTTGAGAGTAACATATATACTGGATATTGCATTCTGTTTAGAAAGCAATCCCAGAGGATATACTCCCCGATCGAATTCGAAGAGTTGTCAATTAGAATCCCTCGGCTGTAAGGTTGGCGCCCCAAGCATATCAGTGCACCTTTAGTTACCGACATAATTATCCTGTTTTTCCTGCTGGCCAGCCATGTATCCTGTTCGTTAGTTCGTCGAGCAATACACCGTAATCCTATCAACCTGTGCGACCCAGACCCAGTAAGCCTATTTGACGACAGGCTTTTATCGGCCCTACAAAGAGCGGTCATCCACACGGTTCTTTCCTCAACCCATAACTGCAACGAATGATAATTGATAAAGGTTCACACGACGGGTCCGTGTCCCTCGACCTTACTATCTTAAACCTCCCTGGTCTCAGAGCTTTCCTTCCGACCATATAACGGCATCGATAAATACGCCAAATTAAAATTGCCAATTGTACTTCCATTCTCTTTTCGCATGACATGATCACGGCACGACGCGCGATTCTTGTCTCACAGCCCTTCCGTCTTCAATTCCTCGGTTAGACCTGACCTCCCTTTTCCAGGTCCACCTCTAATGTCCTCTTCAAGCTAGGGGATAAAACGAATGGTGTGATCCCAAAGTTCGTCACTTGCAGTGACTTGCGCGGTGAAGACAGTTTGACATTACGTGTTGTTTCTGTGTACCTGACTGTTATTGCGAAGATGAGGACATTGAAACAGCCTGGAGGATTAAAGGAAACAGTAAGATATGAAAAGAAAGGACAAGAACTGGACTTACCGTTGAGGTTGAAGAAAAAGTCGGCTGATATGGTGAACCAGAAAGGAACTTCCATGCCACTGAAGTCGACAAACCGTGCCACTGCAATTGGGATGACGATAAGTGTGTATGCTAGCTGATATATATTTAAAAAATATCAGTAACCACCTCCTATCTCAAAAAAAAGGGATATACACGAACCGGGTACCTGTAGTCGTTGCAAAATGTCGAATATATTTAATCCGGAGTATATGCATCAATAGTTAATCCCACTCACAATATAAGCTGCTTCGCAAGCTTGTACAGCCTGCTATCAACCTCATCCCTCGATAGCTTAACAGCCCATCTCTCCGACTTGGGTATTCTACGAAGGCGTAACGACCATCCTGACCCGCTGATGTTCCCCCGCAAGCGGAGGTATATCAGGACGTATATAACGCCACAGAGGCCGGCAGAGGTGAACATCTGGCACAATACAAACGTATATCAATGACCATTCGCAACATCGGGAAATGGCACACGCCCGGACATACGTATGCATACTCAAGCCACAACCTCGCCCTCGGATAACTCTTCGTGATCCAGCACCAGTATCCCGAAATACCAAAGAACGGCCCGTCGTTCGTGTTTTGCAGAATGACGGGGCCGAAGATGTCTGTGCAGAAAATGAGGGCCCATGACCCGACTAGCGTGGCGATGAGAGTTGCGCGACGTTGCGGGCGCCGGAGGAAGAGGACGTCAAAGGCGTGGAGGGCTACGACCTGCACATGCATATGAGTGGTCAACGGAGCTGCTCGTATATTCCACTACATACCAGAGACCTTCAAGAGAAATGATTTCAAATAAGTTAGAAATCAACCGAGACAAAGGTCTCCCAGTGCTGCCCAGAGAGAAAACGGGAAAAGACTCACCAGACCGCTGTTCCCACATTCCCCACGTTCTTCGTGACGCCCTGAGTTACGCAAACAGGTCCGAAAACCGTACCCTTCATGCTCAGCCAATGGATATTCAACAGCGAGCCGATGGACTGGGTAAAATTGGAGAGGAGAAGGGATGCGAAATACGGTGCGAGGTGTGTTTGCGAGAAGAGCTCTTGGCCGTTTCGGATTGATCGGCAGGATTTACACTATGTGTGTGTGTGGGGGGGAAAAAGTGATGAGATGTGGAGTTAAACTTGACTGTAGAAGAAATGGGACTTGCGATCATGACACCCGCAAGAGCCATAATTGAAACCGCTGAGATAAACCCTGCTATAACCAACAACTTTTAAATATTTATTTTAACCCAATGTAAAAGGCACAGCGGAAAGTCGCGGGGGTCAGAAGCACGACTCGTTTTAGTAAAACATTCATACGCACTATTACGCCATGAATTTCCGCATTCATGTACGGGACCGTAACAAGTGCGGATAGCACGTTGTTGCTGGGGTTATTCATGTTGACGGACATCTCGACGAGGTAGGAATAATGTACAGCGTGAGTTTATTAGTAGTACAGCGAATTTGATATATCAGGAGAGCACAAGGAGAGGAATGAACAACAAGACTGCAAAAAACACGAGGGCTCAGCCAGTCGTGGTAGATCGACGTCAACGTCGTGGACGAAAGTCAAGAAGACGAGTAGCCCCGAGTCCAAGGCAAACTGAATGATTTGAGCTCAAGAGTGTAATGAAGATGGATCTATGGCTAGATGGGGTGATACGGGGCACTTCCCAACATGCACCTAGTAGTAAGAATTGACCTGGGCTCGATTGGCCGTCGCCACCATGGAAGAGCCGCTAATTATAGTGCAAATCTTTGGTCGTGGTATTAAGGGCGAACAGGGATGTGAACGCGAGAAGGCTAATATGTCGTGTATCAGACGTCTTGTGAACGGATAAAGACGCATATTTCACATCGGTCGCGTTTCGAGGTGCGTTTCACTAGACACAGATGTTGATATGGAAGTGTGAGTATAAATTCCTATCATCGTCATAGTGGACGTTTGTTGTAGAAACGAAAAATGGACAGACCTAGAAATGGCTGTACCTAGATCAGATGCAATGATGTTTTATGATTGGTGCTTTAGCTGCTTTAGCCAACTAGTATATTCTCATCAACAGAAGAATGATCACCACATGTTAGAACTGCACATAAGTTCAAGTGAGAGATGAACTGAGACTCAAATTCTCAGTCTCAAAGTATCCTCTAAAATATGTGAAGTTCTCTCCGAGAAACCTTTCTGTGCGCAGGAAATTTAATCCATCCCTGATGGCTAATTTGAACTATATGAACGGCGTTAATAACCAAAGTTCCTTCACTTGCTATGTAGGTAACAAGACAATATCTGTACTCAATTCTAACTGAACACGGTGGATCAGGCTCTTGGGCATTTGTGGTCGAACCTGATTGTAGCACATCGAGTCAACTCGCCAATACTAACCGAAGGGGAAATCGATCGCATCAGCCTTTTACTGCATGGCTCGAAGACGGGACCAAGCACCTCCCGATCGCCGAGTTTAACCCTATTATCTGCCCTATCCCCGACGTGCAGATAGGTAAAACCCCTACCGACATTGTACTATTCCGCAAGACATATCGTCCCTCGTCTAAATTGGTCGATAGCAAAACCGGGAGAACAAGGGCAGGAGAACAAGGGCAGGAGAACGAGGTCAAGAGAACAAAGGGAGGAGAACAAGGGCAGGCGACAGGATCCTCCCTGGAGAAACCAAAGCAGAGTTTTGGTAATAAAATTTCTGGGCCACACTCATTGCCGGGATACGTTATCTCGGGCTCAAATAAGTGATGTTCTTAGAATAATCCTCGGAATTAAACATTAAACAAAAAAGCAGCAAGGCCCATGCGTGTGCCTGTCCCTCAGGCTTTCAGGTGTCTAAAGGCTCACGGTCCATATGAAATGCGGCATCGAAAAGTTGAAATTTGAAACAAAGTATAGAGCCTTCAACAAATACAAATGACCGTCATCGTCCTACTTGTTATTTAGGAAACAAAGAGTGATCGCCTTTGAATTCACGGTATATATTCAATTGCTCCGCCGTGACGTGACATACCGTGACATCTAAACCTCACTGTAACAGCCTAGCAGGCAAAAAAAAAAGGACAATCCCTTAAGTCCTCGATGGTCAGTCTCATCATTATGCTACTTACACAAAGACTTGACGAATCCGCCCGTACAGCGTCCAATTCTCTTACAAGGTGCATCAGGACGGGCTGCATGTTGCGGGGGATACGCTTGCTAATGCAGTCGCTTTTGGCAGGTCATGAGCGATCGCTCACACAGATAAAATATAATGCAGAGGGGGACCTGCTCTTTAGCGTGTCGAAAGATCAGCTTATTAATGTCTGGTATACCCATAACGGTGAGCGGCTGGGTACATATGATGGGCATAATGGGACAGTGTGGACAGTGGACGTTGACGGTGCGTTTTACAACTCTCTTGGTTTCTTTTCAAGCGACGTGCGGCATTTTCCTGATTGACGTTCTACCCCCATAGCTGATACGAGATTTTTGGTATCGGGGTCTGCGGATAATACCATGAAGTTGTGGGAGGTGTCGACCGGAAAATGCCTGTACACGTGGGAGTTCCCTACGGCTGTAAAGCGTGTTGCATTCAGCGAGGATGATGCACAGGTCGTTTGTGTAACGGAGCAGCGGATGGGGTTTCAATGCGCTATCCGTGTCTTTAACATCAACCGTGAAGGGGATGGTCGGGATCGTGCGTCGTCCTCCTAATGTGTCTTTCCACGCTCGTTCTCACGTTTTGCGCCACCACAAACATAGAATCTCCCGAACCCGTGCACATGTTTAATCCCATCGGTTCAAAAGCCACCGTCGTCGCCTTTGCGCACGATCCATCCCTCATCCTGACAGGCCATGAGTCCGGAAAGGTAGCCCTATGGGACGCGAAGACGGGCGAAGAAGTGAACAACAACGAGCACGCACATAGGGATGTAGTGACTGACTTGCAGTTACACCCTGACCGGACTTATTTTGTTACGAGCAGCAAGGATAAGACCGCCCGGGTGCGTTTTACGTGTCACGCGGCCGAGTTCTTGATCGTTGACTTTTGGAGTTTGGATTTTCAGTTACATGACACACGGACGTTGGATGTCATTAAAACCTACCCTACCGAAACGCCTTTGAACAGTGCATCGATTGCATCTATCCGACCATTTGTTAGTGGCTTCCGTGTATACTCGGGATCGCTCTCTTACTCATTCATTCTTGTAGATCCTGCTTGGCGGTGGTCAAGAAGCCATGAGTGTCACCACAACTTCGTTACGGCAGGGCAAGTTTGAGACCCGTTTTTGGCATAAGGTCTTCGAAGAGGAAGTTGGACGTGTAAAGGGGCATTTCGGGCCAATCAATACGTGCGTTTTCTCTCATTAGTCGTTGTCCAACACTCGTAACGTTGTTTCATGTAGTATTGCTGTTCATCCGTCAGGCAAGAGCTACGCCTCGGGTGGTGAGGATGGGTTCGTGCGGGTACATCATTTCGACGAGAGCTACTTTAAAACCAAGTTGTACGGAGACTTAGAACCGGATGACTAGATGGGGTTTAAATCACCATGTTATTTTTTTACAAATTAACGTAATGTAACTGTGCACTTGCAACCAGTTTGGACCTTGCCCCTGTTCTCAGGGTTACCTAGGGGATATCAACAAAAATCGACGATAGACCATCCCTCGCCTCATTTAAACGCAATTTGACTGAGTTCAAAGCTTGAGTCCCACACTCCTTGTGCATCTCCTGAATCCCAGAAAGGTTGGGCACTAACCTCAGCACGAGCTCTAACTTGGCTAATACATCTGCTGGGAAACTACTCAGAATAAGCTTCTCTTTTGTAACATCCATCCAACAAGTCTCCCATCTCCGCAGACAATTATACCCATCACGTCTGCATTTCGGAATCGTCGGGGGAGTACCTTGGTATTGTGTCTATTGTTCTACAAGCAGATAATACCCGCTGTGTAGCCTTCCAAGGTGTTGGTGTGTCAGTCTACCTTCTTGCGCAAGAGCAATCCACCTGGAACGACCTTGTAGCATGAGCGCATAGTAAGCAGTACCCGCGAGAGTGTGGAGTTGAAATTCTTCTGCTAGGATGATAAACCAAGGCAAGTCCGGGTTTGGGCGCGTGAGTTCGTCCTGGAGGCGCAGTATGATGGCGGCGTGAAGTTTTTGATCATCGCATAGAACAGCAAGCGCGAGACCACGGCGGAGACGTTCGAGGATGGGCATGCTCACATCGATTGCGAAGACACCCTCCGATTTACATTGCAAAAAAGGGAGCCATCGAAGAATTATACTGAGGGCCCATCTTTCTAGACTTTCAAAGCCGTATTTATGGGCCATGAGGGAGAGATCGCAAAATCTGTCGAAATTACGCCAGTCTCCGTTTGAATTGGGGGTACTGGAGTCGATTATGTCGTGAGGTCTGAAATCAGGATGAACTGTGATCGAACGTGATAATCTATTTGGCGGCGTACAGTGCGTACAGTGCCCATAGGAGACTTCGGAACTGTTGCGGTGTATCACCTTGTAAGACAACAGGGTCAGCATCACCACCTTCGGGTTGTTGTCCTTGATCGGTATTAGGCAGATCGAACAGCGTCTCGAATGTAGATGAATCCCTTGTCAATCTACTCTTGTGTACCTACAGACAAAACATCAGACTGCAATATCCTGTCGTCGATGGCCACACACCTTGAACAGGACACCATCTACCAGAAACACAACACTGCCGTCCTCAATGTAGTAATCTGGATCGTGAACAAGAATCTCTGAAGGCATCTGCTCGCCGACAGTTTCATTAGGGGTATTTGACTGCACCCGTTCGGATTGGCATTCCTCGCCAGTGAAGTCGTCAGGTTTCGCTGGCATCATGAACAACTCCTGAGTTTGTTATGGAACGCGCGTGTCCGTGCTCCAGGGATTGAAATGCCTCTTCTGGACATACAGCGTAGCCTGAGAATTTTCTGGGGTCAGTCGAGGCCCAGTCGTCTAATGCGGAATCTTCGTGTGAGGAGCTGTATGGTTGGGTAGAGCGGAGAGCATCAGCTCTCCGCGTATGCGTGGGAAGACTCGCCGCTCGGGAGGGCGCAACTCTCACTTTACTGTTCCACAATTTTGGTTTGTTTTTATTAATTCTGAGACTAATTACTGTTAAATTACTAGTCCTCAAACTGAGGGTAAGGGTGGGTGGGTAAAGATAAGCTTTAAAAGTATGATGAGATGTCAGTGAGCAAAATTTTAAAGACTGTGGATTGACGGAGCAGTCGTAAGAGAACAAAGGTGTGAGAGTTCTTATGCTGGGCTGGATGTTGAGTGTTGAACTACTCCCTGCAAGCTAGGGGTTGTGTGGCACTCCTCTCTATCCAGCTTCATCTAATGCAGACTCTCTGTGTGAGGAGCTGTATGGTTGGGTAGAGGGAGAGTGTCAGCTCTCTGTGTATGTGTGGGAAGACTCACTGCTCACCCACCAAGCTGCAGTGAGACTACACCACCTACCCAACCCTAGGCAGCTACTCTTCTGACTGAAAGGTTCCCTACATGCCATGATGCAATCTGTTCAACGGCCTTAATGTATGCCTCATATGCTTAGGATCTCCATCTGCCTGCTAATTGTACTATCTTGGGATCTATTCCTTGCACTAAGACAAAGGAAGCACTGTTGATGTGGAATGAGTGGCCAAGGCTGTTTCCCTAACCCCCTGCTCTAAGGTTTGTGTTTATCTGCTTGAGTGCTGCCTTCTTGACTATTGGTCTGATCTTGCCATTACTGTCTTGCCAGTAAAACAGTAGATTGTTGGGCCTGGCCAGGACTACTCTTGTGGCCCAACCAAGGCTACTCTTGCTAAATTAATTGGAGCTTCAATCCCCTTGCTGGTCTGTTAAAAATACTGATTGAGTTTCTCCAGCTTTGGCAGTCTTTGCTGACTGTAAGTCCAAATGTGCATAATGTTTACCACCATTGTCTTGACTAATCAGGATGTCCTTTCACTTTAGATGCTTTTTGGTGTCAAAATATGACTTGGATGATACCCTGATCACACAGTCCAAAGGAGTGCAACACTGAGAAGGATGCTGGCAGCCTCTCTGACTCTGCCACAGAAAATGTCATGGAAGATGTGAAATTTATGCAAGCTAGCTTCTGAGGTTTGAAGTGGGATGCCCATTTCCAAGCAGCCTATCAATCATCCATTAATATGCCTCATCCAAATGATGTACTGGCATCACCTCCCGTTCTATGGAGTAAAGAAATGGTCTTATCCATGGAAAAATGGATGAGACATGTACTGGCTTCCCATGCAGCTTTGCTGCATCACTCACTGAGGGTTGTTCATCATCTACTGTCTATCTTTCACTCAGTTTTGAGTCAATCTCCAGTTTCTCTGCTGGCACTGTTATTGTTTTGGTCTCTAAGTTCCATATGAAGCCTATGGAATATTCCCAGAGTACAGATGGACTTGGCTTCTGCTTATGTGCTGCACCCTCATGCACTGACTCGGGTGTCCATATTTTGGAGGACAGATATATCTGGAGTGTTTACAGAGACGGAAGGGATAAGACACCAAGTTGAGATACAAACTAATTTGAGATTAAAGCTAGAGTGTAAATACATGACAATGGAAGACTATATAATTGTTCCAATAATTGTACTACATATCTAGGAGTATAATAAAACCTATTTGGAACTGTTTCCAAACTAAGTATACAATAGCAAGTCAGATAAACGAGGATGAAAGGATAGGGACAGATCAGGGAATGAGTGCAAGAACAATAAACAAACGAATGAGCATCTGTCAACCAGTCAGTTACCAAATGTGGAACAAAGGAAGTGAGTCAGAATATCTATGGATATCTGATACTATCTAGAAATGGATTCTAACACTATAATGGCTAAGTGTGTGTATTTCTGGGAAAGCCACGGATTCCAGGCAAGTCAGAACATTGGCATAGAGAAGGGTTGACAAGGATGATCTGGTGAAGGTTGGGTCACAGACCAAAGTATCTAGAACAAATGTGGGGTGTCTGGCCAGAGTCTGGGTTAGGAAATGACCAAGGACACTTGAAGATACTAACTAGGGAAGGGTGGAGTCTGATGGGTTCTGGGTTATAACAAGAGGTGTCTAGTCAAGGGCAGAATACCAGAATGGGATTTAAGGTGAAGGGTACTTGAGGGATGAGGATCAGGTTCCAGTGGATTCCAGATCTTGATACTAATCCAGAAGATAGTTCAGAACCCAATATGATGTCCAGGAAATACTCCATGAATGGATCTTCACACTCTGTACTATTGAATATGGTCTCACTTTGCTCCTGCTCCATGGTACTCTGAACTATGCCATTAAGGCTATGAAATCTTCTTCTGTCCACCACTGTCCTGTACAAGGCCAGCAGCATGTCCACTATGCTACCAAACACTCCTGCACTTGGTGCTAGCCCTACCATCACTGCCTGGTCAATGTAGACCAACCCATTCCAGTATATACAAGAGGTTTTTTGCTGGTCCAGTCTATGTGCATCACCCTGTATACCACTGAGATGTTGAATGTGGCTGCTATATAACTTTCTGGTAATGATAAAATGAATGCTGCTGCCTCTGCAAAGGTGCCCCACTCTATTGGGAAATCATTGGAGTTGATAATGCTGTTTATTGAGAAACATGTTGGATCTCTTTGTGGAAAGGAAAGGTCTTGAATCAGTTGAAAAATGTCTGAACTTGATTGGGTACTAGGCCCCAAAGGTGATGTCTGAAATGGTCCATATGTTAAGATCTAAGCTAAAAAGAGGAGGAGGGCTCTAGTTGGTTTGGATTTTCAGTTACATAACACACGGACGTTGGATGTCATTAAAACCTACCCTACCGAAACGCCTTTGAACAGTGCATCGATTGCGCCTATCCGACCGTTTGTTAGTGGCTTTCGTGTATACTCGGTATCGCTCTCTTACTCATTCATTCTTGCAGATCCTGCTTGGCAGTGGTCGAGAAGCCATGAGTGTCACCACAACTTCGTTACGGCAGGGCAAGTTTGAGACCCGTTTTTGGCATAAGATCTTCGAAGAGGAGGTAAAGGGGCATTTCAGGCCAATCAATACGTGCATTTTCTCTCATTAGTGGTTGTCCAACACTTGTAACGTTGTTTCATGTTGTATTGCTGTTCATCCGTCAGGCAAGAGCTACGCCTCGGGTGGTGAGGATGGGTTCGTGCGGGTACATCATTTCGACGAGAGCTACTTTAAAACCAAGTTGTACGGAGACTTAGAACCGGATGACTAGATGGGGTTTAAATCACCATGTTATTTTTTTACGAATTAACGTAATGTAACTGTGCATTTGCAACAGGTTTGGACCTTGCCCCTGTTCTCAGGGTTGCCTAGGGGATATCAATAAAAATCGACGATAGACCCTCCCTCGCCTCGTTTAAACGCAATTTGACTGCGTACAAAGCTTGAGTCCCACACCCCTTGTGCATCTCCTGAATCCCAGAAAGGTTGGGCACCAACCTCAGCACGAGCTCCAACTTAGCCAACACATCCGCTGGGAAACTACTCAGAATAAGCTTCTCTTTTGTAACATCCATCCAACAAGTCTCCCATCTCCGCAGACAATTATACCCATCACGCCTGCATTTTGGAATCATCGGCGGAGTATCTTGGTATCGTTTCCACTGTTCTACAAGCAGATAATGCCCGCTGTGTAGCCTTCCAAGGTGTTGGTGTGTCAGTCTACCTTCTTGCGCAAGGGCAATCCACCTGGAACGACCTTGTAGCATGAGCGCATAGTAAGCAGTACCCACGAGAGTGTGCACTTGGAATTTTTCTCCTAGGATGATAAACCAGGGCAAGTCCGGGTTTGGACGCGCAAGTTCGTCCTGGAGGCGCAGTATGATGGCGGCGTAAAGTTTTTGATCATCGCATAGAGCAGCAAGCCCGAGAACACGGCGGAGACGTTCACGGATGGGCATGCTTGGCTCATCGATTGGGAAGACATGGGCCGATTTACATCGCAAAAAGGGGAGCCATCGAAGAATCATACTGAGGGCCCATGTTTCCAGACCTTTAAAGCCGTATTTATGGGCCATGAGGGAGAGATCGCAAAATCTGTCGAAATTACGCCAGTCTCCGTTTGAATTGGGGGTACTGGAGTCGATTATGTCGTGAGGTCTGAAATCAGGATGAGCTATGATCGAACGTGATAATCTATTTGGCGGCGTACAATGCGTACAGTGCCCATAGGAGACTTCGGAACTGTTGCGGTGTATCACCTTGTAAGACAACAGGGTCAGCATCACCACCTCCTTCGGGTTGTCCTTCATCGGTATTAGGCAGATCGAACAGCGTCTCGAATGTAGATGAATCCCTTGTCAATCTACTCTTGTGTACCTACAGATAAAACATTAGACTGCAATATCCTGTCATCGATGACCACACACTTTGAACAGGACACCATCTACCAGAAACACAACACTGCCGTCCTCAATGTAGTAATCTCGATCGTGAACAAGGATCTCTGAAGGCATCTGCTCGCTGACAGTTTCATTAGGGGTATTTGACTGCACCCATTCGGGTTGGCATTCCTCGCCAGTGAAGTCATAAGGTTTCGCTGGCATCATGAACAACTCCTGAGCTTGTTATGGAACGCGCGTGTCCCTGCTCCAGGGATTGAAATGTTCTCCCATTTGCCCCGTCACTATCACATGTTTAATTAGTGTGCTTCTCGGATAATTATCAAGTAACGTATGGGATCAAAATCATCAGGATCTGGAACAAAGGAAGAATCTCATGATTGAGATGCCCAACTTAATTATGTAATGTGGTGTGTTATCGTCCGACTAGTGTCCTTCAATGCACCTACAAGGCTGTGACCGTGGGGGGGAAGCCCCCATGCTACCACCCCACAACTTTACTTTGCACAATTTTTAAAAGAATACTATCAATCATAATGTCTTTAAACACTACATCAGCAGTTTGTATTACCTTCTGTGACCACTTCTGTACATTCCAGCTTCCCATTGATTCATTCAGAAATTTATGTTAAAGTGATTAAATTTTACATTATTCAGAATTATATATACTATATACTTTTGTAAATTCACCGAACCTAAAAAACATAAGTCAGTCTCCCTTTGGAACCTTGCTGAATACTTACTCATGGATCAATAATAATATCCTTAAACACTACATATTTGGCTTGGAATAGTGTTTTCTGTTGAAAAATGCAACTCTAGTATATATCTCAGTCTCGTATTAGGCTATAATGGACTGATTGTATGTACCTAGTACATGTTAAGAGTCATTCACAGAGCTTATCAGAGGGTTTCCAGAGAAACCTGCGGGAAAGCCAGTAGGACTTGGCTTCAGCTTATAGGCTGCATCCTCGCGAGATTGTCTTGTCCAATTTCAGATGGGTGGACGGGAATCCCAGGGAGTCTGGGGATGGGTGATATGTAGGTCGGGAGTCGGGGAGGTCGATGGTGGGAAAGCCGTGGAGTTGTAGACTAGTCAGGGAGGTTGAGTGATGATACTGTATGTAGGTCAGAGGTCAAGCAATAGGAGAGTCAGAGCCCATGGGCTCCAACGAGGTAAATATTAGCGTTAAGAGTCTAGATACAACAATTAATACTCAGTATTTGCGTGCAGTATGCCAAATAGCTGAGGTGATACTAACTAAATTGTCTTGTATTTAAACTATCTAGTAGCCAAGAGAAATATCCATATAATATATCAGAAACATCTTACAAATATATGATATCAAGACAAGGGTACGAAATGACTATTGTTACCAATGTTTATATCACTGTAAGGCCATATTGCGGCCTTTGCATGACCGTATGACCATGTAGCCGTATAGCCAAATACGGTCATCGCGGACTATTCCATGCTTGTTGATCCAACAGTAAAGCAGTGTGTTTCAAAGAGGAGATTTAGAGTGGAAAATATACTTGAGATTACTGGGGGGAATCTAAGCTGTGATTTTCTGACTGGATTGTATGTACAACATCTGCCAAACTATATAGATTGTGGAATGTATAACATACCAAATCCAGTAATAATGAAAACTAACTAGCAAACATGAAATGGGATAAGTAAACACCAAACTTGGTGTTAGGAATGGAATGGAGCAGAATGGAGTCTGAATTGTGACAGGTCATAAAACCATAACAGGAACAGGGTGGGAGCGGAGTCCAAATTATGACAGGTCATAAAACTATAATGGCAATGGGGTGGGAGTGGAGTTTGAATTGTGACAGGTCATAAAACCATAACGGGAACGGGGTGGGAGTGGAGTCCAAATTGTGACAGGTCATAAAACCATAATGGGAATGGGGTGGGAGTGGAGTCCAAACTGTGACAGGTCATAAAACCATAACAGGAACGGGGCTCAGTTAAAGAGCTGTCAGGTTTTCTGAATGGACTCTGGTGACTGGTGTGTGGGACAGGGTCGGAGATAGACAGGAGCAGAGTCTGGTGGGTATTCCAGTAACTGATACATGGAGTAACGAAGGTCAAGTGTGGACAGGTCTGATGTACAGAGTCCAGCAGGTATTCTAATAAACTGATAATTGGTGCATGTAGGGTGCGGGTGCATATAAGTTAGTGCCTGGAGTCCAGTGGGATTTCTGGTCATAACAGTACCCTCCCTTTATGCCAAAGTCCCAAAGAGGCTCTAGAACTCGATAAGGTTTTGTTGGCTATGTGCATGTGTCAGAAAGTCATATTGGTTACACATATGTGTCAAAGCATCATGTGATCTGGAAGGTAAGGTTCAGAGGCGACAAGCCTATATAAAAAATTGAAAATTTTTTCATTTTTTCTTCTTTATTACCCCCATCATCTAATGGGTCAAAGCCAACACCGTGCAGACCAGTGTCAACAGCTGGGTCCTCCACAGGCACTCCATATCAGGCTGTGCTCACCACGGCCCAAATCCTGGCACAGTGGGAGGAGCAGCGCCGACAATGAGAGGAGGCGGAGAGAAAGGCGAGGGAGGCTGAGGAGGAGTTGGACAGGGAGTACCAGGCAGCACTGGCCATGGAGAAAGAGGCCAAGGAGCAGAGGAAGAGGGATGAGGAGGAGGCTGTGTGGGCTGCCACAGAGCATGCCAAGAAGGCCATGGTAGCCATGGGAAAGGTAAGTCCAGGTGATCCCTCAAAGTTGACTTTACTAACTCTGCCTTTTAGCGCAAAGCGGTAGAGGTCGAGTCAGAGTCTGAGGCAAGTTGGAGAGCCCCAGAAGGTAAGTCTCAGTTCTGCAGGATATTCTGGGGACTAACCACATCAACAGAAAGCAAGGAAAGTGGCTCCAGTCTGCCTTCAAGCAAAGAACGATCCACGGTGTTCCAGTTGTAATGACCAGAACACTGACTGCCATCAGAAGTCTGGGCAGGGACTGGGTTGCTGGTAATGTGCACACCTCAAAGCGAGGTGCTCACTTGTCCACAAGCCCACTGGGTCCGTGGTGTGGGAAGTGGGTGGGTCAGACAGGGCCATGGGTTTGGACGAGGTTCTGGGGCAGATAGCTGAGGGCATAGAGGCCCAGAATGAGTTGCTTGAAAAGAGCAACTGGGTGCAGATAGTGGTGGCAAAGGAACTCCAGAGGCTCTGTGAGGAGTTTTGGAAGTTCCTGGCAGAGTATGGCAGTTATGTGTATAAGGAAGCACACAACAGGAGTTCTGAGGAGTCCGGCTCAGATGAGGACAGGGTTGCCATGGAGATAGCAGAGCTCCCTGAGGAGATGGCTGAGGTTGGGCAAAAACATAGCCCCATAAATGTAGATTGAAAGAAACATAATAAAGTTTAATAATTTTTTTTGAAAATAAAAGTAAAATGTGAAAAGCATAAAAGTCCATGGGAAAATCCACTAGGACTTAAAACATGTCAGAAACCTGTAAAAGCAAAGAGAGACATAGAGTGACAGGGAAAAATGAAAATGAATCCAATTGTAATGCAGGGTCCACAGAATGCAGTCAGAGAGAAGATAGTGGTCCGAATTTGAGTGGGTAAGCTGTGTGAAAGTCAGTAACAATCTCCATGGCATTACCAAGTTCCGTGGCCAAAATCCATGAAGTCTCTTCATCAGTGCCCTCGTAACCCACCCACTTGACCAAGTAAAGCAGTTTACAAGTGTGCCGACACTTATCAATTTTTGAATCTAAAATTTGTGAAATTTCAAACTCAGGTTCTCTATCAATAATGACCGGAGGAGGTGGAGATTGCATGGTATCTGGGATAGTGTTAGCAGTACATGGTTCTAGCATAAAGACATGAAATACTGGGTGTACTGCCTGCATGCTATCCGGAAGCTGTAGGGTCCATGAGACTGAACCTACTTGTGCTATTATTTCAAACAGACCTAAATATTTTTCAGCAAGCTTTTTCGATGGATGGGTAGTCCAAAAGAATTGAGCTTTGACAAAAACACGACCACCAATTTTGAAGTTGGGTGGTGGAAGCTGGTTTTTGTCTGCTGAACGCTGATATTGCTCTTGAGTGGACATTATTGCAGTCTGGAGTTCCTTGTGGAGCTCATGGAGGTCTGTGATGAACTCTTGAGCACAGGTAGAGGTGAGATTTCATTCTGGGTGTACTGTAATATTTGGATTGTACCCTTTATTTGCAAAGAATGGGGAAACACCAGTAGTGGCTGAAGGTGCATTGTTGTAAACAAATTCTGCAAGTGGTAACAGGGATTTCCAATTGTCCTGTTGATAATTGCAATATATGTACATGGAGGTATTGTTCCAATGTCTGATTGATGCATTCGGTTTGTCTGTCACCTTCCAGGTGATGTCCAGACATGTTAAGAACTGGAAACTGACTAATGTCGGTGGACCGATGGGGACCGATCAGAAGGACTTGGCTTCAGCTTATGTGCTGCACCCTCGCAGTTGTCCGTCAGGTGTCCTTAAATTTTGGGCAGGCGAAGACTAGTCCCAACAAATACCTCTCGGTGAGAACTACCGATCAGAATCGAGGGATGAGTCAAGTGTTGGGTTGAGGGGTCAGGGACCAAAAGGAGGTGAGCGCACACGAAGGCGGAAGACAGAATTCTTAGTATGAGACTTCTGGGGGTGTAAGAGGGTATTCTGAGTCGATATTCTGATTGCCTAGTAACTACAACTACAGTGGGTTCATATACAAGTATTAGGCATCTAAAAAATACTAACGGGGAGAAGGGTGGAAAACAGTATTAACAATAAGCTTGACTAGGAACGGGAAGTCTATGATTAGTTCAGAGGCCGATGATAACCGAGAGTGGAATTACGGTAAAAGGAAATAGTTTGAGGGTTACAGATATATATAGACATATGTGAAACATAGGATAGAGCGGATCATCATAATAAAAGGGATGTATTAGAGTTTAACCAGATAGTTTGAATGTACATATTTTGACGTGGGCGTAAATGGAGTTTGATCACCGCGAAAATGTACATCAGCGTCGGGAGGCCGATGGTTTCCGATGTGGTGACTTGAACAGTAACTTGAATCGTCGATGTGTGGCGATAACCTCGGGGACCGATAGGGTTGCGACATGGTCATAACAGGTTTCCAATGCAACAGAATTGGAGCTGATGAAAAAGAATCTTTAAAAGATTGAAAGCTTTTTGACACTTATCATTAAAATTCCATGGAGTATCCTTGTGCATAAGACAGGTAAGGGGAACCGTGATTTTGGAATATCCATGGATAAACTGTCAGTAAAAATTGGCAAAGCTGAGGAAAGATTGTATATCTTTGACTTTTCTGGGTTCTGGCCAATCTTTGATGACTTGTACTTTAGTTGCATCCATTCAGAGTCCATCAGGTCCCATAATGAAACCCAGATACTCCACGGAGTCTGTGTCAAAAGTACATTTTTTACCATTCGCGAATAAACCATGTTGTCTGAGTCTCTGGAGAACTTCATGGACTTGTTTGTCGTGTTCCATGGGGTCCTCAGAGTAGATAAGAATGTCCTCCAAGTAAACAATGATGCATCCATTGAGCATGTCGGAGAAAATGTCATTAATAAAATGTTGAAAAACAGACGGAACATTGGTGAGTCCAAAGGGCATCACCAACCACTCAAAGGCCCCATAACAGGTTCTGAAAGTGGTTTTCCACTCGTCTCCCATGGAGATCCAGACCAAATGGTAGGCATGTTTAAGGTCTATTTTGGTATAAATCTGGGCATTCCGCGGAGCGTCAAGCAGGTCAGATATGAGTGGGAGTGGATACTTATCCTTTTCGGTCACAGCATTGAGTCCTCTGAAATCAACACATAGTCTAAGGGATCCATCCTTTTTTTGACAAACAGAACAGGTGCTCCAAAAGGAGATTTTGAGGTCTGATAAAACCTATAGACAAATGTTCATCCAGGAAATCACAGATTGCAGAAGGTTCCGTGGACGAAAGTGGGTAAATATGTCCAAGGGGTGGCTGGGTGCCCTCTTTGAGATTGATTTTTAAGCCATACTCTCTGTGGGGCAGAAGCCGGTCAGCTTTTCACTTACTAAACATATCCCTGAAATCATGGTATTTTTTTGGGATGCCTTCCAGATCAGTAGTTTGCTCAGATACAGATACTGGAGTTGAGAAACAACCGGTTGCTTCATCAATTTTCAAATTGATAGTGAACACCTGGGATCCATCTATTTTTGTAGCCCTAATAAATGCTGCAGCATTAATAAGAGAAATAGACAGAGGTGCCGTGGGTTCTGGGGAAGCCATGGGTGCCATAGGGATCACAGGAGTCCTCGAGACTGCAGGTGCCAGGAAGGCCATGGGTGCCGTGGAGGCCATGTCAGGTACAGTTTTCTTGGAAGCCACAGGTGTCCGGAAAGTTATGCTGTTTGCTACCCAGTCAATCAACGGATTGTAGCAGGTAAGCCAGTTATGTCCTAGGACAACCGAGCAACTTGAGTCTAACTGGGTCACATAGAAAGTGACCAACTGAGAAGTTCCACATGGGAAACAGATGGGTAAATCACAAGCTTGGGTAATGACTGATCGAAAAGTCGGAGGCCAGATTTATCAGATAAGTTGACAACAGATTATTTTGAGTGAATTTTGTATCTAAAAAACAATGAGTCAGCCAGAATCTATGAGTGCTGAAAAAATGAATTTCGGGATCATATTAGACATAAGTTTAATAAAAAATGAGTCAGAGTTGAAAAGAGCGGATGCATTGAGATGGGTAAACTCGTGAATGCATAGAGAGGCAACACAACCCCCAACCTGTGTGGAGTCCATGGGGTTGCTTACTCTTTTTTCAAGTCAGAAGCCGGTTTGTCCTTCAATGGGGATTCCATGGAGGAAGTCTTGGCTGTTCGACCTTTTGCAGAGTTTGCTTTTGCCAACAGACATTCTGGAACTCGATGACCAGGTTTTATGCACAAGAGACAAAGGTTATTGTCCATACAATGTTGTCTTTCTTGTGAGGTCAATTTGCCATCAGGTTTGAGCTTGCCTGTGAGGTCGGGTTTTCCAGTTTGCTTGCCAGACTGTTGACCTGTGTTGTTGTTGTTGTTGTTAGAAGACTTTTTGTTGTTCTTCTTGTTGGATTGCATGGAGTTTTGGTTGCTGGTGGATGAAGTGTTGTTGTTGGTTTTATTGGCCGTGGACTTATTGACTTTGTCCACAGAGGTCTCGTGGGCAACTTCCACATGACATTCCCAATAATGTGTGTCCACATTTTGAGCCTTGGCACATACAGGACAGTGTTTTTGGCTTGCCATATTCTCCTTTCAAGACTTTGTCTTTAAGGTGGGATGGCAGACCAGTGTAGAATTGATGGTGGAAAGTGGGATTGCCCCACTGACAACGAGCTGCAAGATTGTTGAACTGGACAATATAGTCCATGATGCGCTGGGTGTCCTTCATACAAAGATTAGTGAGACTATTCTCTGCTTCTCTGGTTGGGTCATATGGGCCAAAGTTGGTTTCTAGCTCCATGGCAAAAGCATCCCAATCTTCGAGCCAAAGTGGCTCTTCCTCAGAAAGTCCACTAAAAGCCGGTTTGAACCATTTCAATACAGATCCCAAGAGGTATGACAGTGTGTAGTTGACTTTTCAGGAGTCTGTGGAGAATGTGGCAGATTGATCATGGAAATTGGAGCAACATTGCATGAGGAAAGTGGAAAGTTTGTTTGGGTTGGAACCTGTGAAGTTCTGGAGCATTGACTTTTGACCATGGAGGTTCCAGATCCTTCTTGCTGCCTTCTCTGAGCATATGATTCATCAATCTCTCTAAAGTGATTGCTAACAACTCAGAGGTGGGATCCAAAAGTGGCGGTTGATCATTAGATGGGGAATTTTCAACACCTTTGCCCTTGTCGGGGGGCCACAGACTTGTCCTTGTTCTCAGGTTCATTTGGGTTTTCCAGGACTTCTTCAATACAGGCTTCTTCCATGGCATCTGGCTGGTTTGTGAGTGTTTGGCTGGTATACAAAGTAAGTGGGGAATGAAGAGTCGATGGTCCAGGTAATGATTCCTGTACGTGTGCTTTTTTTCTTCTTGGTAGCATATTGAACAATCTGCAAGTCTTAGTCAGAAAATACTGTTAAGAGTTGTTCATGGAGCTTATCAGAGGGTTTCCGGAGAAACCTGTAGGAAAGCCAGTAGGACTTGGCTTTAGCTTATAGGCTGCACCCTCGCAAGATCGTCTTGTCCAATTTCAGATAGGCAGATGGGAATCCCAGGGAGTCCGGGGATGGGTGATAGGTTGGGAGTTGGGGAGGTTGACGGTGGGAAAGCCACAGAGTTGTGGACTAGTCAGGGAAGTTGAGTGATGATAGGTCAGAGGTCAAGCGATAGCACGGGCTCCGATGAGGTAAAGTGGTGTGTTTCAAAGAGGGGATTTAGAGTGGAAAATATACTTGAGATTACTGGGGGGAATCTAAGCTGTGATTTTCTGACTGGATTGTATGTACAACATCTGCCAGACTATATAGACTGTGGAATGTATAACATACCAAATCCAGTAATAATGAAAACTAACTAGCAAACATGAAATGGGATAAGTAAACACCAAACTTGGTGTTAGGAATGGAACGGAGCAGAACAGAGTCCGAATCGTGACAAGTCATAAAACCATAATGGGAATGTGGCGGGAGTGGAGTCCAAATCATGACAGGTCATAAAACCATAACAGGAATGGGGCTCAGTTAGAGAGCTGTCAGGTTTTCCAAATGGAGTCCAGTGACTGGTGTGGGACAGAGTTGGAGATAGACAGGAATGGAGTCTGGTGGGTATTCCAGTAACTGATACATGGAGTAACGAAGGTCAAGCATGGACAGGTCTGATGTACGGAGTCCGGCGGGTATTCCGGTAAACTGATAATTGGTGCATGTAGGATGTGGGTGCATATCACCCCACCTGTCTGCACCTAACCCTCTATGTCTCATACATACACCAGTCCTCGGACTCCACCGGACTCCAGATTCCACCCTACATACACCCAACACTGTGTCTTATGTACCAGTCACCGGACTCCAACCGGACTCCCGGAACCCCTCTAACAGAGCATAGAACCCCACTCCTGTTATGATCTGTCTCTGCGTCTCACACACCAGTCATTGGAAAACCCACCAGACCTCCTGCACATCAAACCTGTCTATACCTGACACTATCTTGTGCACCAAGTCACTGGAGTGACATGTAAAATGCACCCGGGTGGTCTTATCCTTGCTGTTCGTAACAAAATAAGTCTGGTCAGGGTGTAACTGCAGGTCAATCACGACATCCCTATGCGCATGCTCGTTGTTGTTCACTTCTTCGCCCATCTTCGCGTCCCATAGAGCCAGGGATAGATGGTGCACAAAGGCGGCTTTTGATCCGATGGGATTAAACATGTGCATGGGTTCGGGAGATTCTGTGTTGTGGTGACGCAAAACGTGAGAATGAGCATGGAAAGACGCATGTTAGAAGGACGACGCACGATCCTGACCATCCCCTTTACGGTTGATGTTAAAGACATGAATGGTACATTGATACCCCATCTGCTGCTCCATTACACAAATGACCTTGTGCATCATCCTCGCTGAATGCGACACGCTTTCCGGCTTAGGGAACTCCCACATGTACAGGCATCTTCCGGTCGACACCTCCCACAACTTCATGGTTTTATCCGCAGACCCCAATACCAAAACTCTCGTATCAGCTATGGGGGTAGAAGGTCAATAAGGAAAATGCCGCATGTCCCTTGGAAAGAAATCAAGAAAGTTGTAAAAGGTAAAGTCTCATCTTTTTCTCCAGATTCTTCACAAGCTTTCCCCAAGAACCTATTCTTTCTTTCATATCCAAATTATCTGTTGATCTAAATTTAAAGAAGAATCTACAATGAATGATTTTGCTAGGGAATTTGGATATTGAGGAAATAATAAGTTCTTGGGAAAAAGCTTTTGAAGAATCTGGAGAAAATGATGACACCCTACCAAGTATACTATACTAACAAGTTCCAAATATGGGGATCAAGCCATCTTCCTCCTATGAAATGGACTCTCCAATAGGAATGTGGCCTCTATGACAGGTCTTTAGCAAGTCTACTATTAGTAGAATTGCTCAGGAGATGGATATAGACAAAGAAAATCTGAAAGGAGAATGTCCTTCTGAGCTTTCTCCTACTGACCAAAAGAGGATCATGTATCAAATCACCTCTGGCAAGCTAGGTAATGCTGTTCTGGCCACATACTACATTAATTCCATCAATCAATATCATGTCTCACCTAAATCAGTCAGGAGAACCTTGAAACAGCATGGTTTCAAAGCTGTAGTCAAGGCAAAAAGACCCTTGCTCAAGGCTCAATATAGAAAGTGCTAGGGGCACACTAACAAGGCTACCAAAACACAAAGAGTAAACAATTAACTTTTACTAAATTCCACTGAATTCCAATAAATTTCAGTAAATTCTAATTAAATCAAATCAAATTCCAATAAATTCCAATTAAGCTCAAGTAAATTCCAGTAAATTCAGTGAAACAACATTGTTACACAGTTTTATTCCTGACCATTCTGTTAGATCCTTTGTGGACTGTTAGACCATCCTCATTGATATTTTGAAATGATTTTAAATGATTCGAATGTACAGCACCCAGTATAATTACCAGAAGCTTGGGATACTAAGAGTTATTATTCCATAAGCTTCTAAATGGAATAGAGGATCAAGCAAAGGAATACAAGACCATAGAAAAAAGATCAATACTCTGAGGTGGCAAATGATGTGGTGAAGTGATACAAGGAATAATGGAATACAGTGATGTATCCAATGTTTTGCAGTTTCAACTTGTATAGCTTATACCCCAGTAGATAAAATCATAATAATCACCAAAATATTTGCCAACATGCTCTATCATGTATAGTCCAAGGCACCATAAGGTAATTATGTAATATCCATATATGGTAACAATATGAATATTTTAATAGAGAGGGGTCATTGGATACCTTTTGTAACTAACAGGCTTTTGCATGAAAATCATATGACAATGTTGATTGTTTGCACTTGTTTATATTTTTTCAACATGTCATGTGATCATGCTGTGCTAAAGTATAAGAAGAAGGGCTCTCACAGCTAAGATTCTTCTAATTTCAACTATGCATCCTCTGTCCCTGCTGTCCAGCATGAGATCCTTCTCTATTTGATGCTGGCCATTCTGCCAAACATATTTCAGTTTCTACTGGATATAACTTTGCTACTATCTCTAGACTTCACTCTAACATCATTCCCACCTTTCTAAGTCCTCTGGTGGTCATCCTTCCAAACTCTCTACAGCCAACATCTGTTTTGCACAACATCTTATCAGCTCTGGGAAGGCTGATACAGCTGTAGATGCAACAAGGGCACTTTGCACTATCACCAACCAGTCACTCAATCCTTAAACAGTACATCATGGACTCAAGGCAGCTGGGATGAAGCCTGTGGTAAAGAAGAAAAGGCCTCTTCTTTCTAAGAAGCATAGGAAGGAGAGTATGGACTTTGCTATGATACATCAGAATTGGACTGTGGAGGACTGGAAGACAGTGGTGTGGTCTGATGAGACAAATCAATAGGCTGGGGTCAGATGGTAGAAGTGGGTGTGGAAAAAGGCAGGGGAGGGCTTGAGTGACAGGCTGGTTGAGAGAACCCTGAAGTTTGGTGGTGGATCTTTGATGATATGGGGGTGCATGCTGTGGGGAGGGGTTGGTTGTATATGCAAGATTGATGGAAGGATGGATGGGGATCTCTACATACAGATTCTAGAGTATGACCTACAAGCCAGCCTCAGGAATTATGGTAAATCTGCAGATGATGTCATCTCCAGCAGGATAATAACCCCAAGCATACCTGCAAGAAGGCCCAGAATTGGTTCCAAGAAAATGGTTTCAGGGGTCTCTCATGGCCAGCACAGTCTCCTGCCTGAATCCCATTGAACACTTATGGAATCACCTGAAGAGGAGGTTGGCAGGGTATGAGAATGCATCCCAGGAGATGGAAGAGCTTTGGGAGAGGGTATACCATATATGGATATCACATAATGACCTTATGGTGCCTTGGACTATACATGATAGAGCATGTTGGCAAATATTTTGGTGATTTTTTATATTTTATCTACTGGGATATAAGCTATACAAGTTGAAACTGCAAAACTGTTACGACTGTGTCGCAACCCTTTGCACGCCGACGGTCCCCGATGGAATACCCTCGTTATACGTCTTCGACAATACAAGATCTCGGAAGCCGTCGGTCCCCCGACGCTGACGTATGCTCTCCGGTCAATCAAACCCGACTACGCCTTTCTGTCTGGTTATGCTTTGATATGTCCCTTTCATCATGTTGATCCGTCTCATCTTATGTTCCACATATGTCTATCTATATTTGTAGTCCTCGAACTTTTTCCTTTTATTGTAATTTCCATTCTCGGTTATCATCGGCCTCCGAACTAATCATAAACTTCCTGTTCCTAGTCAAGCTTATTGTTAATGCCGTTTTCCGCCCTCCTCCCCATTAGTACTTTCTAGACGCCTGTTACTTGTATATGAACTCGCTGTAATTGTAGTTACTAGGCAATCAGAATATCGACTCAGAATACCCTCATACGTCTGTAGCAGTCTCATACTAGAAGAATCCCCCTTCCGCCTTCGCGTGCGCTCACCCACTCTCGGCCCCGATCCCTTGGCCCGACACTTGACTTGTCCTTCGGTTCCGATCGGTATCTCGCTGAAAGGTTCTTCTTAGGATTTAGTCTTCGCCTGTCCGAAATTTAAGGACAACCTACAGATATTTGCGAGGGCGCAGCACATAAGCTGAAGCCAAGTCCTCCCGATCGGTCCCCGTCGGCCACCGACATTAGTCAGTGTCTAGTTCTTAACAAAAACATTGGATACATTTTGTAAGTCACTGTACATCAGAAGGGAATGGGATAGAGTGGCTAGAAAATTAAGTCATTAAGTAGGTGTGTTGTTAATATATTGTTATAGGAGATCTGTCATTAGTAATATTAATGTTAGGATGTTAGAGATAGTATAGGTTGAAAACACATATTGGGGCCTGATGTTAAGTTCCGAACAAAGCTCCACGGATAGTCCTGTGGAGGTTTCCAGTAATTATTCTGAACACATACTTGCTTCCAGGAATCATCCCATGGAGTCCCCAGGTAATAAGTCTGGGGGAGTTTCCGGGGATTATTAGTACAAGGGAAGGTGGTATCAGAATAATTACCAGAAAGGTATGGTACGGGCTGAGATGGACTTGGCTTCAGCTTATAGGCTGCGCCCTCATACACTCATTCGGGTGTCCATACTTTGAGCTGACAGAATGCATACAGGAAGACAGTCAAGGTTCTCCCATTCTTAAATGCGTCGTCACATGATCATATGTTTAATTGGAACACACTAATGAAATTAGTCTGTGTTCATTGTGATGGGAGTGTTTCCCCTTTTAAGCTCTGCCATTGTGCAGTCAGCTCCTGCTGCCTTTTGTCTCTTGCCACCATTGTCTAAGTGGCCAGCCCCAAGGATCGTTCATGATCAGCCTTTCCTTGAGTAATTTTCTTTTTTCCCTTGGAATCTCCACCCAGACACCACTCTAGTTTTGGCACTGCCATAGAGAGTTCTGTTTGTCCTTTCCAGCCGGTGTTTGGAAGATGGGTGGCACAGATATCCTTCACCCCTTTTGAAGTCCATTCTGCCTTTCTGTCAGCCACTCCAGATCTTTGAACCATCATGGCTTATATGACTCATCAACCCAGTGCTGCCTGCGGCCCCTGGATTCGCTTCCACCGGCGGTCCGTTCACCCAAACATGGACAGAGACAAAGTTAGTGGTGTGTATGTTGTATTATGAACAAGTAATGTATGGAAAAATTGTGGGAGATTGAGATGATGCCCAGCTTAAATTATGTAATGTGGTGTGTATCACCCAATATATACATAAACTGTGAATGTTAGTTGTCCTTCAGCACCTACAGTTCCTATAGTTTTTGTTGTTTCTGTTGGAATATGTATCATGGACAACAGAGTCCGAGACAAGGTCTATTTTTGGGCCGTGTGATCGAGGCCACACAAAGGATGCCTCGGCATGTCATTGTGCCACTCTTCCCCTTATTCACCGCTCATCCATCACAGCTATGTTGGAATTGGTGATGAAACCACCCTTTTCCTAGGGGCGGTTCACCCATTTCCTCACTTTTTCATAGGAGGATGCTAATTGTGGACCATGTTTTCTGAGGTTAATGCATCCCAGAACCAGTGTACACCTAAACTGGCATCCTACCTATCATGTCAGAAGGTGATTCACTAACTGACACATTTATTGACAAACAAGTACTATTATTACAAGTCTATTATCCACTTGTAGATTGTGTATTACAATAAGCCAACTCATACTATTTTTAATAAGCTACACCTCAGTCTGTTGTACTACTGTTATACAGAGCTAATCCCTCACTATATTCCATATTTCCTTTATTGATTATACATGTACCAGGTATTCTAGGCACATAGTGACAGGAATATTCTGGGGTTTTGTTTTTTAACAGTTTCTCCTTCTTATCCCTCATCACCATTATTCCCCATGGGGATGTTGTTCCTTCCCCATTTGCATCAATGGGTGTTTCAGCATCCTGAGGACTGCGATAGTACGCAACACGTTGTAATTATGGCAAACTTCTAAATGTCACAATATCGAGAAACGGAGTCTGACGCTCGTATGCCTCCATCTCGAAGTGCTCATGCTATACTGTTAGTACGTAAAATAAACGTCACAGTGTTGCTTGTTCTAATTTTCTTTAGCTCATTAGGGTATGCTGAGGAGTGCTTGGGTTTACATGTTGGCCGTGTCCATCAAGCCAGTCTAGGAGATGGATAAGACCTAATATACGAGCAATATCTTGCCAGGCAGACATACTTCCCCATATTTGGAACTTGTTGGCACAGTATACTTGGTAAATTCCCATCCTTTTCTCCAGATTCTTCACAAGCTTTCCCCAGGAACCTATTATTTCCTTCGTATTCAAATTATCTGTTGATCTAAATCGAATCTGGAGAAAAGGATGACACTTATTTCGGATGTTTAAAATTCTTCATAGATTCTATACTCCTTCCTTTTAATGTCCTCTAATTTTACCATAGCTTTCATATTAGTTGGAGAGAAAGCAGAGCAAACTTCTTTCTTTTTTGCTTTTCCGCGTATGTATGCGTGCAAGATTTTTAATAAGAGTCAATCACGAGGGGTCCAATTTCGCCTCTGAATCAGGGACGGAGGTACTTCGTCTTGCATTGAAGAAAGACATCCGGGGCGGAGTGAAAGGAACCATCAAATTTCATTTCCAAAGTCAATGTCGGCACCAACCATCATAACTCATCAGAAATCTCATACTGAGAGCCCATTTTTCCAAACTTTTGAAGCGTATTATGAGCTATCAGTGAGAGATCGCAAAATGTGTCGAAATCGCGCCAGTCTCCGTAGGAACCTGGGCTATTCGAATCGATTATCTCGAAATCAGGATTCATGTGATAATATATTTGGCGACGCACAATGCGTACAGTGCCCATAGGAGGTTTCGGAACTTGGGGTGTATCACCTTGTAAGACCACAAGGTCAGTCATCACCACCTCCTTCGGGTTGTATCTTGCGTCCGCATTAGGCAATGAATCTCTTGACAACTCCTATACACCTACGAGCAAAAACCAGACCGAAATGCCTTGTCATCTACGGCCGCACTCACCTTGAACAAGACATAATTTACCAGAAACGCAACGCTCCCATCTTCAAACCAATAATTTGAATTGTGAGCAAATGTTGTCTGCTCGCCCATCGTTTCATCAGGAGAATTTGACTCAGGCCGTTTTACTGAGTTGGCGTTCCTTGGCGCCCTAGGCACGCGCTGGCATCGCAAACAACTCCTAAGCCTCTTACCGAAATGAAATCGCATGGCCCTACTCTAAAATTGAACTGTAGTGCATGGAGGCTCCGTGAGAATTTTCCAAACACAGTCGCGCTTCAGAACTTGCGTCGTCACCGTAAACATGTTTTAATTAGTGTACGTTGGAATAATAATTAATGAACGAATAACGTAGGGAAAAATCTCCCACGACTTGGTCCAGACAAATGGTGAATGCACCGAATGGAGATTGGGATGACGCTGACTTGACGCTGACATCAGCTTAATTACTGTGGGCGTCTATGGTGTCCTCGCCCGATACACGACTGCGAACGTTGCTGTCCTTCAATGCACCTATAGTTCCTATAGTTTCCTCCTTACCCCCTCATCACCATTATTCCCCACACTATTGCGAGCGATGAGGATGTCGTTCCTTCTTCCCATGTCGCTCTTTGCATCGATGGCGGTTTCGTCGCCGACGCAGTCAGGGCCGTCCGATCAAACCAGGCATCAAGCACCAATGCTTTCCGTCAACCAGACGGGGTGGGAAGACCCGAGGAAGGGAGGCGGTCGAATGCTGGATGTATGTTTTGTTTCGGCCTTTGTGTAACGCATGCTAAGGACCGCAGTACGCAACACGCTGTAATTATGGCGAACCTCTAAATGTCATCATATCGGGAAACTCCGACCCTCGTATCCTCGATCTCGAAGGGCTCATACTATACTCTTAGTACGTGAAATAAATGTCGCTATTTGTCGCTTGGCCTGATGTTCTCTAGCTCATTAGGGTATGCCGAAGAGTGCTTGGGTTTGCATGTTGGCCGTGTCCATCAAGCCAACCTAGGAGATGGACAAGGCCTGATAGACGAACAATATCTGGCCAGGCAGACATACTTCCCCATATTCGGAACATGTTGGCAGAGTATAATTGGTAAAGTTGTATCCTTTTGTATATGTCGTATAAAATTTTTGATGCCTGACATTAAGGAGGACAACACTTCCGAGCTTGGCAGCAAAATACTACCCAGGCGTGGTTCCTTGCGTGAGATTTTGCTTTCCGCATATTAGTCTTTAAATATTAACGTGGGCACAGGGCATCGGAGGAAATGGTATATTCATTTCCCAGTTTATTTCGTTCCTGTTGGTGCTCATCCGCTTCTTTACAGAACTCTGGCCGGAACCACATGATCGTGCCAAACGGCTACAATCTCGGACGCGACTGGCTCGTCAAACGCGCCATTGCCGGCACATCCTGGCGCGGTATGTACTGGGCGGCCGAGGTCGACTGGCATGAAGGCCTCTTGGAACCTGGCCGTCAGAATATCAACCATAATATATCGCAAGATGGCGTTACTGCCATTCTTACTGTATACCCCTTATAAATTCCCTGCTCTCTTTAGCATACCTTACGATGATGACCCTCTCGAAGTATATATTGTTCCGTTTTATCTCATCATGATGTGTCTCGTTGTCCTTGCATTAGAAAGTGGACATCCAAATCTATTTAATGACGCATGTGCTGTATATTTGTATTTTATATTATTCATATATTTTCAAGACGATATAGATTCGTTTCCAGCTGTTTGCTCTATATTCTGAGACCAAAATTCATAAGATACGGTGCTGTTCACTAAGCCACCGCTTGTTTTATGCAAAATTTCCTCATCTGCAAAAAAACCCCATTTTTTAATCCTTCCTGTTAAGGTACAAACGGATCCCCAGAGGGATTATCAAAATTGGGTGAGAGGTGAGATTTCCGGACACTTAACTTTGTACAGCATATACGGTTGGTAATCAACCTGACATCCCTAGAATATTATAGAATATCTTGGAATATACTTAACATAGCTTTACTAATATCTCTGTCATCCCTTCCAGAACTTTCTTCCCTGTAGATATAATAATCCCAGCAGTTCACTCATAGATACAAGCCAAGTTATATTCTAATATCTACTGTGGTCTGCGCAAGTCCCCAATATATACCATGTGAGTCTATACTAATCTCGTGTGCAATTGTCTCTGGAACGCGGGGTCTATGTTGGTGCTGATCCAAGGCATAACCTTCCAATTCTGCAAAACTTCCACTGACCCAATTGTTACCAGACTCCCCGTTGGAATCATATAGTCCAAGATATGACCATTGACTCCACCAGAGGAATTACAATCCCCATCACTGTTGAGTTAGATGGAAAATGGACTATGTTAAGGTTAGGTGAGCAACTAAGGCGGTAGAAAACTTTTTGGCTACGCTATATAGAGAATGAACGGCAGTCTGTACCTGGGCTGTGTACCCTGCCTCCGGCACCTCGGCATCACTTTGTTGCAACAATCACCACCGCCCAATTCAATTGTGATTCGTGACAAAGGCATGAAAGTTGAACTGTCGTCCTGGCCCCTGAGAAACTTGACTAATTTAGGGGGATGCAGAGGGAGAGGATTTACATGCATGATGGGCAGCTCTGGCACCCGCACTGGCAGCTTCTCAGCTGTTCCTTCCCCATGAAGGCTGTACATAGTCGTTGCAGGGAAATCTAGTATCATTCATTTTCACAGCCCCTCGAATAAACTGAATCTGGAGATGATGTAGTGACAAATTTTGCGGATCCAGGTTTTCTGGTTGATGTTGATGACCACGGCTGGTTACCGCGGATTCCACTGCTATCTTATGCCATGCCACACCATCCATTTTGTTGATTGATGCGAGGCGATATCATTGCGAGATGATAAAACATCCAAACAAACATCTCTTACTGGCTTTCAGAATTTACCTCGAGTTCTTTCACTACTCCATGTCAACTTGATACACGGACGAAGCTCAGCTGTCATTACTTTCTTTTTTTGAACGTGATGCTTTACTTCTTATTGAGTCTACTTTTAACCATAGTTTCCCTCGTGCCGCTGTTGCTTGGATCTGGTGCAATATCTTAATAAATTGATTTTTGGCTTAGTTTTTTTATCTGACTCATAAGAAATATATATAGCTATTATGTAGGTTTATCATATAAGGATGGGATTGCGGTATAGTTCCCCTACTATTAAAAATAGTATGAGTTGACTTATTGTAACACACAATCTATAAGGATTTAATAGACTTGTAATAAAAGTACTTGTGTGTCAATCAATGTGTCAGATAGTGAATCACCTTCTGACATGATAGGTTTGGTGCTAGTTTAGGTGAAATAATGCATTAGCTCCAAAAACATGGTCCACGATTTGCATTTTCATATAAAAAGTTGAAGTAATAGGTGAACCGCCCCTAGGAGAAGAGTGTTTCTTCATCATTTCCAGCACCTACAAGGGTGTTGAAATCTGCAAGCCTGGTGAATCACAGTACGAGGACTCTCGACTGTTGGAGCGTAGCTACTTAGAGTGGAGCGGTGAAGAACTAAACCGGTGATATAACTAGGCTTCCAGATGAGGTTCTACTCTCATCTGGAACGAACTATATACTAGAATACATGGTCTGTGCACTGGTCTGTGCACTATGGCGTGCTACGGATCTAGTGAACCTAAACTATATATACTATCACATGGTATGAACCGGTCCGAAATATGCAATCACAAGACGAGTTATGATATCATACTTATGGTATGTTATCATAACCTAATAAAGGGCTAGTACTGTGAAGCTAGAGATGGCCTCATTTTACTTTTCTTTAAAACAGCTAATTTTTCAGCACAACCCCCCGCACAGCGTTCTTATATCTGAATTAAAAATGCTGGCTACAGGGATTACACTCACTAGTAGCTAGTGCAGGTATACCTCATGCTCAGGCTTTCCCGTTTTCTTGATGTACGGCGGGGATGGCCCGGGAGAGTTGACTCGCTGGTTGAGCCGAAATGGTTTTGCTGGCTCAAGATGGAGAAGGTATATCAAGTATTTTGAAATCTAAACTACCATGGATAATTTCTGTCGTGTGACAATCCCGCGTGACAGTTCTGGGCGTTTACTGTTCAAACCACCTGAGAAGCGCCTTAAGAAGATCCAACATGCTAGCATACAAAGGGGCCCGCTATTGTTGTTGGAGACATAAGTTAAATAATAGGTCCTACAGCAACATTTCGATTCCCAAATATCACTCCAAAGTCTCCGGTGAGTGGGTCCCGACACCCACAGAATGACTTGAAGTTAGTAGACATCTTACACAACAGCGATCCCATTCGCCATTAGTGCGGAGGATGCCATCCACAAAAGCGCAATGAAGACATACCTGTTAACGACTTCGGTGCGAGACCCCGGATTTGGGCGGGTTTGGCGAACCTTAGACACTGTAAGGCGGACGGGTCGTGTAGCACCTGTCATTAACATCAAGCCGGTGTACTTTCCCACATGGCTAGTCGACGCGTGTTCCGTATCACAAGGGAAATTCGACTTCGTCTCTGAAATGATGTAGGTACACTTGAATACTGGGCCATGAAAGTTGATTGCTTACTTCGACCGTCAGCCCAGACCCAGAGTATTTTGCGTACCAAGTAGCCCACGAGATGTAATATTACAGTTGCTGTGTATAACTGCGTGATATTGATGCTTACCATTCTATTCATTAGATACTATCCAGGTGACTTTGACTTCAACTCGTGGCTCATAATAACTCAACACCTTCACCAGGGCACCACATGTTTCCCCTCAATATGCTCCCATTAACGCCGTCATCTCCTTTTCTTTTCTCTACTCCCCCAGTACCATGGGACGAGTCAATGGCAACTCTGCCCGATCCTCGTTCCGTAACTTGCTTGCCATACACCCGATCACCTTTGACTTTTGTTGATGATTTTAAAGCAGCATCCAGGTATATAACTGTAGAAGGAGCCAGAAAATCTACTAGGTTTTCTGTATGTCGTTTGCTCGTGACGCCTCCCACTCTTCGACGTTATATCCTGCATAAATTTACAGATATCTCTGCTTCCTTTATATCCGGTTCTATTTCCCCTATACCTCATACAATTCGAAGCAATGCCGCAAGGTGAAGAAACCAGAAATTCACAATTAACGATAGTAGTTGCAGCTCATCAACCTAATGTACGTTCAGAAGCATGGGTTCACCTACGGTACTGACCTCGATAGGGTCACATGTTCGCCACCAATTTGGGGAAGGACTATCTCCATCCCTCCAACTCTTGGATTAAGCTGTGGGAATGGTTTCTAGGTTACAAAAAAGAGATTTCTCTCACAGCTACTTCCGGGCTCGACGGCACGTTTATTCGTGATTCTCCCGAAGCTGTCAGTTTAATTTTAGATATTTTTACAGATAGCGCTGGTTCCTCTATCTCTGTATATGGCCCTAGATCGGAATTTCTCCCCGACACTTTATGGAGCTGCGTTAATTTTTTACATGAGACTGGCCGAAGGGACGAAAGCCTCTATACACAATTCCAACTCAAAATCACCACGTCCTGGAAGAGAAAACCACCGGAAGAAATTAATTGGGACGATGAACGTATCAGGCCTGCTGCCATGTGGGAAATGACAACCAATACCGCGTTTCAGCAGCAGAAACGCATGCATTTGCAAAACCAGGCAAGGATTCTTAGCTCGTGCCGTGTTTATAGTGGTGCCAATAATGTATGCAGATCGACGGACTTGACGAAAAGACAAACTGGAGAACAATACCTGAAAATTTCATCGACAGCGCCTTGTTTCCGCGCAGCGATTCAAAGGTGGCCAATGAACATGTGAGCGCGTGGCCAGAGTGGTATAAGAAATGGGAGAGACAGCGAAAATAGACTGGTTTTCTGCTTTGAAACGACGGACTGAGCCTCTATAAAGAACTGTATATCATTGTGTCAAACGCTTTTTGTGTTGCTGGAGCTCAGGCGCTGTCCGACTAGTACTGCTCGAATTGTGGCTGATACGGGCTGCCGGCCTGTTGGTCACTCTGGCCATGTCACACACGGCAGATATCTTATAGGTTTGCACGTTTGTACAGCCCCTTCTTCCCAAATAAATCCTTGGGGACGATTTGGTAACGGGTTCCCAGGCGAAAAGCCCACGGGCCAATCATGCATCGTAGTCTAACCCGAGGTGTACTACCCTACATCGTAAAGTCTACGAGGATACATGCCATTTAGCTTCATCCTTCGAGTAAGCGTCAAATTCTCGTATAGTCAACGACTGACAACGTTATATACATGACGTCGCCTGTATGATATCCATCATCTACTGTGCAAATGGGGCGTACTCTGGCCGGACTAGACTTTTTTCTTCCCACCGTTTGATACATCACAGGGCATGGCCGGAACCACTGCATGATCGTGCCAAATGGCTGAAATCCCAGACGTGACTGGCTCGTTTGACCTGGCGCGGTATGTACAGGACAGCCGAGGTCGACTGGCATGAAGGCTTTTAGATCTGCCGCCGGAATATCAACTATAATATCTCGCAAGATGGCGTTGTTACCATTCTTACTGTATAAATTTCCCGCTCTCCTTTGGCGTACCTACGATGACGACCCTCACGAAGTATTTATTGTGCTGTTTTCTATGTCACCACATATGCTGCGTCTTGTTGTCTATGCATTAGCAAGCAGACATCCAAATCTATTTATGACGCATGTGCCGTACATTTGTGTTGTTATATTTCAACGATATGGTAGAGTCATGTTCAGCGGTTTGCTACATATTCTGAGATAAAAAATCCATGAGATACTTAGATTGTCTTTGCAACAGGTCAAAGTCTGAATATCTCCACCTGCTTTATCGCTGTGGGTTGTCCTTAGTTGCAGAGATCAGCGTGTTATATATTAGCAAACTGGCCCCGTCCCATCCTCATAGGAACATCACAAATGCATCAAACTCAAGGGTATGTACATTGACTGGTGCTCATTTATCTCACTGTGAACCGTGGATTCTTCAGTTGGAAACGTAATCTAGGACTCCTATGACTCGCCTTGTGAACAGTTTGGAACTCGCTTGAACTCGAACCATTAACCTTCATCGGGTTTCCAAACATGAGTAACTCTTCAGGGTCCCGCGATTGATTTGGATCGAGGACTGTAGAGTCGGCCTACGCAGAAACATGAACAGACACTGTGAGTAGTATATGATTTACTAGGAAACTCATCACAGACCACTATTGCGTCCACATCATGAGTACTGGAAAGCGTCACGGTACTCAAGCCAAGGTCTGGGGTCTCTCCCGACGGCCTTAAGGTTTGAGATGCATCCGACAAGAGTGAAAATCTCGATGGGAATGTTTGCAACTGAAATTGTGCCGTGACCGAACCTTCGTTTTCGATTACTCTCGCGTCGATTGTGCTAGTCTGAGATTCTGAGGTTGGAGATGCATCTGGCGAGAATGAAATGAGAATTGTGTGTTCGGTTGAATATTTATCTCGAATGAACCTCTGGTTTCGATTACATTGGGATCGGTTGCATCGATTGATCTGAGGAGTTTACGCGTCTCTAGAAAGGCGCGACGGGTAAGGAGCACGGATATCCTTTGTATTTCAGATTTGCTTCAAAGCATCGTTCATATGATATGATGAGGACGCTTACGGTTGGCTTAGTTGAGCCTCGACGGTAATAAACAGCGGCTAATGTCTCCACTAAGTCAATATCCAGTCACGGGCTATTTCCTCTTACGCACATTAGAGAACTGAAGGAATATTGGTCAAAGACCTAACCAATAATAAAACGAGTACATACGAAGTACATAAGAGTGAAGACCAAGTTAGATAGCATTAGAAATCTGGAGGTTTATGAGCATAAAGAATGAGGTAGGCGTGGAAAACACTCGCATGTAAAGAAAAAAAGCTGTGTGCGAGTAAACATCAGTTCAGAGAATTATATTATAATTAAACTGCTGACAATCGTTTAGAAGAAACCACACAAAACGACTTCCGCTATATCTCTGCAAACTTCTTCGTAGCCGTGCCACTGGCCATACATAACACACCATCAAAAGAAACAGTATGGTCTGAAAGGCAAGTGAGATGACGTGCACCGCCATGTACTCTGATGTTATATCTAATTAGAACCATAAAGTGACCTCGAGTGGTCGTATTGACATACTACTGCCGAAAAAAATATCAGTCGATAGGCTTTATTAACACCATTGAGGAATAAATACAGAGGCTTCAGCTGTTCGGAAGGCAGATCGGTACACCTATACACAGCTCTGCTCAACTAAATGCCAATCAATTTTATATATTTGTGACGGACAGAAGTACTTCTCAAACCAACTCACAACTCCTGGCCATATAGAAGCAACAATCAAAGCCGCGTAGATCATCATGATGTGATCTGTGTATCTTCTCCTAGCCCAATAGACACCATCCATACCAAACATTAGACTCACTAAAGAGTGGGAAAACGAGGTTGAACGCCCGTATTAGTATGATAGTTCATATAGGCTTACTGGCCATTCCAAATTGCGAAACCCCGAAAGTAGCCATGGCAAGTTCCATCCAACCTGTGCAACTGCAGACGAGATTAATGGCTATATATTATATTCTGAAAACAAAACGTGCTATGACCACGACTAAGGTGATGGTAAAGTCTCACATGATTTTCCTCAGCCACATACCTGAGGTGTGTGCTGCTTGATTATGACTTGAACGAGAAGAGGAACGACTCCGCAGTAATGATGAATCAAAAAAACAACACCGGAGAATTCAATCGGACGTTTCCAAAGGTACTCGATTTCCGTTGGAAGAGTCAAAAGATAATCGTAGAGGAAGAAAGCTATGAAGGAGAGATCAGATGCACATCTCTCCGATCAGATGATGATACGCATACATACTATTAGCTGCAGTCTGTAAATATACCTGTATTGCGCTGCAGAGATTTGTGAGCCTGCTGTTTGGCAACAGGGATTATGCCTGAATTAATTGACGCACTTATCTCTTGTGTCCTGAATAAGCCGAGCAACATCAATTAGGTTCGCTGAGGTCATGTTGTACTGGCAAGTGAGATGATATATGATGTTAAACATAAAGATAAGCACTTGTGATTGAGGATTTACGTTACTGCCCGTTTGTCCGTTAATACAAATACAGTTGTTGAGGGCGACCGAGACTGTGAGCGTTGGATGGTGTATTTGACAAGGTTGGAGTCTTTGGAGTCTGAGTGCAGACAGACTTATATTGGGATGAGCAATGCGGTGCTGCTACCTAGATTAAAGTAATACTCGGCCCGTGTCAGGGGGGTTCATATGGTATCAACGATTGTGTATGGGACTTCACGGAACTTCGCCACTGCCATCGGGATTGAATAACAAGCTAGCGTGAAATAAATAACATTTACCTTCATGCACGAAGACGGTTTGCTTCACCCCGTTTGATTCACAGCAGAGTGGCTTGCAGTACTTCATCGTGATGTTAGAATGTAGATTTTTCTTGAACCTCGGGCGGAATGCTGTGCAGATAAGCAATTGCCTACCAAAGTGACACTCTTCTTCTCTCCTGTAATACTAATGCATCATAAAATCCTGGGAGCCCCATGTCACATTAGAGCTGTGCAGTTTGAAGCTGACATACCGTACAGGTACAGATAAGGGGCTTATACAAACCTTGGCTAGATAAATCCAAGTCAGGCGCTTGATGAATTCCACCATCCACTACCATGCAAGAGTTTATAAATCTTTTGGGAAGGCGGGTGGGATGCGCCAACTTCGTTCTCTTTGCTTTAGTTCATAACTGTGGAGTCATTGTCATATCTGCTCGCCCTCTCCCATAATTACTTCAACAGCTCAGCATACTGTAGCTCGTGTAGCTTCATTAGCCTCATTGGCAGATCTGATCCTAGATGCTCTCCCGAGGACTCCCAACAAATCAGTTTTCTTGTTTGGAGCCAAAAGCCGTTTTGTATATTTTGCGCGGGAGTAAATCTGAACATGTATCAGAAGTTGACGCTGCAAAGGTTGGGCTATTTTGAGGGCGACGCCATCGATCACGTACATCGTCAATCTCAAACGGCACGAATGGTTTCAATAATATACACGGATACGATGGAAATGACATAAGAAAATAGGAGCCATCACGCCTCTCCCTCGTCTTCATATTATTAGGATAAACTGCAAGCCGGGGAACCACAGTATGAGACTCTCTATCTAAGTACTAAGTAACTTAGATAGAGCGGTGTAGAATATAAACCAGTGATATAGCTGGGCTTCCAGTTGAGGTTGCTACCCCTCAACTGGACTAACTATATACTGTACTAAGTGGTCTGTGCACTGGTCTGTAGGACTATCTGCTCAGGAACTATCTAATAATAACTATCACATGATGTGAACCAGTTGAATCTATACAGACACAAAATGAGATATGAGGTCATAGCTAATTGTATATACTCATATTCTAACACATATCTCACAGAAGCGGACTCACTACATGTGGATTTCGATAAGCTCTCTCTGGTACATAGGGGCTCTCCCCCCTCTCAGATATCATGTCCTTCCCCTATCATATACACACTCAACCAGACGTCAATGATTACAAACACCTTTCCCACTTGACTCTGTCAGTGCTTTGCAAATATCCCTCCTTTCCCCTATCCCCCCTTTGGAAATCCATGGGCAAGTCCCATCATATGTATAGTACATTTTCATTCTTGAACAGATTATGAAATGAGCAAACAAAAAATACACCCCTTGTCTTGGATATTGTGGCCGCTCCCTGGGACCCATTGTTCAAGTTGGCACTGCTGGACTGCAACAAAAATTATTAAAGTCAACACCCAGCTTAATCAACTGGGGGGCCAAAGTACTAAGGGATGAAGCAAGGTGAGACTTGGCTAGCTGAAGACTTAGCAGAGGATAGAAAATAGAGAGTTGGGGGACCTAAGTCAATATTTGAACCGAAGAACTGTAGAGTACAAGATGAGAGTTTTATACTAAGGTGAGATAGGTGATTGGGAGGCTGATTATAGAGGTAAGAAGACAGATGGGTCAAAAGAAACAAATAACAGAACAAGGGATGGAAGGACACTAAATGCAAGATAACAGAAGAGTACTAGTTGGTTTGAGATGGCAAATGATGTGTACACAGAAACAGATGATGGGAAAGCATCAGGATGGGAAAGCATCAGGATGGGAAAGCATCAGGATGGGAAAGCATCAGGATGGGAAAGCATCAGGATGGGAAAGCATCAGGATGGGAAAGCATCAGGATGGGAAAGCATCAGGATGGGAAAGCATCAGGATGGGAAAGCATCAGGATGGGAAAGCATCAGGATGGGAAAGCATCAGGATGGGAAAGCATCAGGATGGGAAAGCATCAGGATGGGAAAGCATCAGGATGGGAAAGCATCAGGATGGGAAAGCATCAGGATGGGAAAGCATCAGGATGGGAAAGCATCAGGATGGGAAAGCATCAGGATGGGAAAGCATCAGGATGGGAAAGCATCAGGATGGGAAAGCATCAGGATGGGAAAGCATCAGGATGGGAAAGCATCAGGATGGGAAAGCATCAGGATGGGAGCAGAATGGGATAACCAAAATGGTAATATATAGTAAACAAAGTGGTGGGGTGCCACAGACAGTAGCACCATAATCAGGGGTATTGATGTCAGGATGCCAGAGAGTTTCCAGAATGAGAACAAGTTGTGGGGTGTTAGGATCCTCACCCTTTTGGGCCCTCACAACTTGGTCTACCTTGGTAACCCTTCTGGGACCCTGACATCAGTGCCTCAGACTATGGAGCCACCACCTTGGGACCCCAACACTCGGTTTATGCTGGGATCCCTGTCTTTCAATACCCGCAACTTGTTCTTACTGTTAAGTTCTGAGGATCTCTGGAGCCCCACAGAGGTTTCCAGTATTATTCCAAACACCTTCCAGGAATTTCCCACAGAGTCCCTGGGTAACAGTCTGGGGAGTTTCCGGGGATTAGTACAAGGAGTGTATCAGAATAATTATCAGAGATACTGAGATGACTTGGCTTCAGCTTATGTGCTGCACCCTCACAAGTTACCATCAGATGTCCTTGAAGTTCGGGCAGGCAGAAAACTAATCCCTCTTGGTAAGTCACTAATTGGAAGCTGAAAGATAGTAGTGGGTCACAAGGTCGGAGACCAAGAGTGAGCGAGTGCAAGCAAAGGTGGGAGTGGAATACTTAGAGCGGGACTATGAGAGAGGTATATAAGTGTTCTGAGTTGATATTCTGATTGTCCTAATACTATGATACATGAGCGGCATATATACAGAAATCTGGCATTTATCCGAACAAAAACAGAACTGTGAAGAGTCAATAGATTCTGACCACTCAATATACGAAGAATATTGATTGCTTGAGTACTACTAACCAGTATTGACTGTTCTGTACAATACTACAGATTACTAGACTGATAGTACTAGTAGGGAGACACACTACATGTCACTAGAGCAACTGTACAGTTGCTCATGACAGCTAGAACGAGAGAGTAGAAGAGTTGACTGTTGCGGTACAACTCACAGCTAGAGATAAGAGAGATAACCAGTGAGAGACTGGATATCTAAATAGAATGAGAACAGTGCGAGTTGACTACAGTGTCGACTAGTGCAAAGACTTGAGTGAGGGGACTCGACCTTCACAGTTTGAGTCCAGAAACTATTAGTAAGTTAAAAGACACTACCTTTATAGGTAGCTGAGACATTACCCTTGACACCTCTTGCTATTTGATGTCTGGGTTGCTACGAGGTGGTGTCTGTTGGGTAAAAAAGGTCTGTCTTTATTTGGCACTGAGTGCACCCATAAGTATACACAAAGCTTTGAACTAAAGAATTAACAGTATGCTTGAAAGGTATAAAGAATAAAAGAAAGGAAATAAAAGGTAGATAATAATGTACTACAATGTATTTAATATTCAATGATCCAATCATGATATATGCATACCCTTCACAAGAACAAAGGAAAATACTAATGGAGAAGGCAGAACTACATATAGAGTGATGTGAGGACAGAGACTGATAGACAGAACATTACAAATCTGGATGTAGACTACTACAGAGGTGGAAAGAGGTGTAAACTGGTTGTATAGAAAGGGCGGATGGAAAATACCAATTGGGAACAATGGATGTGCTAAATGGGGTTAGTTTGGTCACTGACAGTTTGCAAGTGATTGGAGGTTTGCGTGAGGTCCAATTGGGGCTGACAGTGTGCTGAGCACATGGGTCATAACAACTTTGAAATGTAATAATACCAAATATGGTAATGATAAGGGGCAGAACAATTAAACATAAAATGAAACAAGTAAATACTAAACTGGGAATTCAGGATGGGACAGAACAGAAGTGGAGAACAAACTAGACAGGTCATTAGACTATAATGGAAGCAGGGTTCTATGCTCTGTTAGAGAGGTTCTGGGAGTCCGGTCAGAGTCCAGTGATGGGCACAGGAGTTGGGTATAAACAGGTTGATGTGCAGGTCTGGCAGAGTCCGAGGATTGGTGCATTAGACACAGTGTTGGATATAGATAGGTTGATGTGCAGGTCCAGTGGAGTCTGACAACTGGTACATATAGGGTGATGTGTGGGTCCCAGTGGGTAATCCAGTTGTAACTGTACCTTGGGTATGATATGTATACATAGAGAGTTGGGTGCATATATGTAGGATGGGATCTGGAGCCTGGCGGGTTTTCTGGTCCTAACACTTACCCTCATAACCCTCTGACACCCTGACATCATTGCCTGTCACAACTGTCACAGTCACAACATTGTCACAAAATATTCAAGGTAACTTTCAACAACTCTTCAACACATCTTTGACACTTTGATTCATCTTTGACAAAAACTCCAACTTGACATTCTATTTGACATCTTTGACACCCTCAAATTTATTCAACAAACATTTGACTTGTCTCATTTTGATGTCATATGTGATTTCATTAATAGGTCATAGTTTAATCATAGTCTAATGAAGAAAGGCATAAAAGGGCAAAGAGCAAAGACCCCAGTCAGACAGAAAATCTGTCCACTGTACATTAGTTGTTTGTATTATTAATCCACTCTCAATCTTATCTTACATGATCATCAAAACTCTTTGACACTAACATCTGTGAGCTTTCAGGACTAGTATTAGCCTCTCACTTCATTGACAGGGTGAATCTATACTTTCTCACACTGTCACAACTGTCACGGTCACAACATTGTCACAAAAACATTCAAGGTGTAAGCCTGGTGAAGCTTACCACAACGGACCTTTAATATTTAGTATCCGCTTCCTTAGATCATTAGGATAAACGCGCATAGTAGTTTTTTTCATTATCGTTTTTACCTACCATCACTATCGTGTACTGCCGTCTCTGTTCTTAGACGAATATACTCGAGTCCTATCAACGTTGGACTGAGACTCAGTGAGGCTGCAATTGATGGCAGCCTTACACTTTTTTTTTGATACCGACTTTTCTTATTCACTACCAGCTCGTCGCCTTCCTGCTTCACACTGGATCCATCAACTGTTCGCTTCACAAGGAACACCGCTGCTCAATTCGAGTTCCCAATTCTTGGCCCTTATACAGAACCACGTCGCCGACATTGTGATCAATGGACATCCACTGTCTCAGACTCAGATTCGGACTCGTCAGGCCCGGAGCCCTTCGACTCATCCACATTCCCACAGCCCTCCCATTGCCAAATCCCTCATCTTCTACTTATCTCACGACTCTCACCTCAGCACATTCAACATCCAACTTTCTCCATCAGCATCCAAAATGTCAAGCAAAATTGTTTCACCTTTTGCCAGCCCCTGACAGCCAACAGCTTGAAAGTCTGGCTTGGATCCTGCGAAGACGGGTTCAAAAATTATGAAGACACACATGACAAGAAGCTCGTGCCCAAGACTCGCATCCACCTTACTGGTGCCGCTCTCACCGAACCTCAGATGGCGGAATGGTGGGCATCGGGGAAGGTAGAGTTTTTAGCACTGCCTTCCTGGGAGTCATTCGTCAAGAAGGTAAAAGATCGTTTCATGCCAGTCAATTGGAAAATGGATGCGTTGGAACAGTCCTATTCCTGTTCTCAAGGTAAGCGTGATTTTTGCACATTTGCAATGGACCTTGCCCAGTGTCTTGGCACCCTTCCTTCTGCAACAATATCTACAGCCGTTTACAAACACCATATTCTCTTTTACTCTCACCCCCTCCTATACCTTCGTATGCATGCACTCCAGGCCTTTGACATCAACAATTCATCTCAGACACCTGATGAACTGATTGCCCTTATGGGATCACAATGGGACAGCCTTGTTGCTGACAATGCAGCTCGCTCGGGCCGTTCTTCGGCTCACATCAATCATACTAGCTCCACTGGTGTTCCACTCCTCACATCATCAACTGGCAATGCCACTAGCCCTACCAGTCTCGTCACTCCTCCGAAATTCCTTCCAATCACAGAGGAGGAGAAGGCTGCACTCACAGCTGTTCGAGGGTGTTGGAATTGTCGTGGCAAACCAATGGATCCAGGTTGGGTCCCTCATCAACATCACACCTGCCCAGGCAACCCCACCATTGGTGCTCATCCTGGCAAGGATTTTAATCCATTAACCATTATGAGCACCACCCCTACACCTGTTCCAACCACTACCACTACCACAGCTGCAGCAGTGATTTTGCAAGAGTCACCTTATGGTGCATATGAGTATCCTGCTCACTCTGGTTCAATGACCGTTAGGTGTTCCAGTCCCAGTGTTAGGGATGAGGATACAGATTCGGAATTGGGATTGGACAATTAAGCAAGCAGCATGGAATTCACTTCCTTTTATTTTTTCAGTTCACTCTGGTATCATCTTCATCACCTGTTGTGGTTCTCTGAATCACAACTCATCCGCCGTAATGGTCCTACATGTCTGCCGACTTGGCTGTTGGGGATGCTGTATTTTTCAAAGTGGGGAGGGGTGTAAGCCTGGTGAAGCTTACCACAGCGGACCTTTAATATTTAGTATCCATGTTACGACCCGGACAAATCCCGCCGGACTCCGGGCACTAACTCGTATGCCTCCACGCGCTACAAGCACCAATCGTCTGTTTATAGGATTTCCCGCCCGGACTCCGTTACGTCAAGACTCGTTACGTTCGACCTCATTAAGACACATATCAGTCACCGGACTTCCCCCGGACCCCGTCTCTGTCTATGTCCGTCTTCGTCCCACGCATCAGTCACCGGACCCGCTTAGAATCCCGTCACCGCTCTAATCGAGCCCCGTTCCCGTTTTAGTCAAATGACCTGTCACGATTTAGGACTCCGCTCCCACTCCGTTTCCCGTTATGGGTTATGCTTTGTCACGATTCGGACTCCGCTCCGTTCCGTCCCGTTCCTAACACCAATTTGGTGTTTACTATTCCCGTTTTATGTTTTGCTCGTCTCGTCTCATTATTACTGGATTCGGTATGTCATGCATTCCACGGTCTATATAAACTGGCAGATGTTGTACATACAATCCAGTCAGAAAATTAGCTTAGATTCCCCCCAGTAATCTAATACATTTTCCTCTCTAAAAACCCTACTCTCATCAGACCGCTCGCACTAGTCGGAGCCCACGGGCTCCGGCGCATCTATCTCTCTCGACTATCTCGATTCACGACTCTCGACTCACGACCTACGACTCACGACCCACGAACCCCCGCCCGGACTCCCCGGGATTCCCGTCCGCCTGTCTGAAATTGGACAACACGATCTAGCGAGGGCGCAGCCTATAAGCTGAAGCCAAGTCCTACCGGATATCCCGCGGGTTTCTCCGGAAACCCGGCCTGAGTGTGTATCCTAACAGTATTTTCTGACTAATACTCGCAGATTGTTTTCATTATGCCACCAAGAAGAAGTACACGCGCACAGTCATCAATGCCTGGACCGTCGACTCTTCATTCCCCGTTAACTCTGTATACCAGTCAGACGCTTGCGAACCAGTCGGAACCCATGGAAGAAGCCCGCATCGAAGAAATCCCGGAAGACCTGGACGAATCCGAGCGCGAGGACGATTCCGTGGCCCCCGACAAGGGCAAAGGTGTCGAAATCCCTCTTGAAAATCCTCCGCCTTTTCAACGACCAAACACGAGGGATCCTACTTCTGAGTTTTTAGCAGGTACTATAGATAAATTCATGACGCACCTGCTAGAAGAACGAAAAAGAAAGGAACAAGAACCTCCACGGTCAAAAGTCAATGCTCCGGAACCCTTCACGGGTTCCAACCCAAACAAACTCTCTACTTTCCTCATGCAATGTCGCTTCAATTTCCGCGATCGCGCCGCTGCATTCTCCACGGACTCCCGAAAAGTCAACTACGCACTTTCATATTTGTCGGGATCCGCGTTGAAATGGTTTGAACCGGCTTTTAGCGGGATTACCGAGGAAGAGCCGCTCTGGCTTGAAAATTGGGAAGCTTTTGTTGAGGAGCTTGAAACCAACTTCGGCCCGTATGACCCGACAGGAGAAGCCGAGAATAGTCTCACAAATCTTCGTATGAAGGACACGCAGCGCATCACGGACTACATCGTCCAATTCAATAATCTTGCAGCTCGTTGTCAGTGGGGCGATCCCGCTCTCCGCCACCAATTCTACGCCGGTCTGCCGTCCCGCCTTAAAGACGAAGTCTCAAAAGGAGAAGATGGCAAGCCAAAAACCCTGTCCCGTATGCGCCTCAAAGCTCAAAACGCGGACGCACGTTATTGGGAACGTCGCGCGGAAGTTGCCCGCGAGACATCCGCGGACAAAATAAATAAGTCCAAGGACAAAAACAATAACACCAATTCGTCAACCAGCAACCAGAACTCCACGCAATCCGACAAGAAGAACGATAAAAAGTCTTCAAACAACAACAACAACAATAAGGACAATAAGGACAACAACAAGGGTCAACAGTCCGGCAAGCAAGCCGGAAAACCCGACCTCTCAGGCAAACTCGGACCTGATGGCAAATTAACTCCACAAGAAAGACAACGTCGTATGGACAACAACCTCTGTCTCTTGTGCGGGAAACCCGGTCATCGAGTCCCGGAATGTCCGCTGGCAAAAGCAAACTCTTCAAAGGGTCGAACAGCCAAGGCCTCCACGGAAACCCCGTCGAAGGACAAACCGGCTGCCGATTCGAAAAAAGAGTAAGCAACCCCGCGGACTCCGCGCGGGTTAGGGGTTGCGTTGCCTCTCCGCGCATTCAAGAGTTCACTCGCCTCAACGCATCCGCTTTTTCACATTCTGATTCATTTTTCGTTAAACTTATGTCTAATATGCTTCCGAAATTCGTTTTTTCAGCTCTCATAGATTCCGGCTCGACTCATTGTTTTTTAGATACAAAATTCACGCAAAAAAATTCTTTGTCAACTTATTCGATAAATCCCGTCGCTCTCCGCCTCTTCGATGGCACAAGTAATTCGGTTGTTACCCAAGCTTGTGATTTACCCATCAGTTTCCCTTGTGGAACATCTCAATTGGTCACTTTCTATGTGACCCAGTTAGACTCAAGTTGCTCGGTGGTTCTAGGACATAACTGGCTTACCCGCTACAATCCGTTGATTGACTGGATAGCTAACAGTATAACATTCCGAACTCCCGCGGCGACCGAGGAAACTGCGCCTGTCTCGGCCTCCACGGCACCCATGGCCTTCCCGGCACCTGCAGTCTCGAGGACTCCTGTGATCCCTACGGCACCCACAGCTTCCCCGGAACCCACGGCACCTCCGTCCATTTCTCTGATTAATGCTGCAGCTTTTATTAGGGCTTCAAAAATGGATGGATCCCAGGCGTTCACTATCAACTTAAAAATTGATGAAGCAACTGGACGTTTCTCAACCCCAGTATCCGAATCTGAGCAAGCTGCTGACCTAGAAGGCGTCCCGGAGAAATACCATGACTTCGCGGATGTTTTTAGCAAGCGAAAAGCTGACCGGCTTCCGCCTCATAGAGAATACGACTTAAAAATCGATCTTGAAGATGGCGCCCAGCCACCCCTAGGACATATTTACCCGCTCTCGTCCACGGAACTATCCGCAATCCGTGATTTCCTGGATGAACATTTGTCCATAGGTTTTATTCGACCCTCAAAGTCTCCTTTTGGAGCACCTGTTTTGTTTGTCAGAAAAAAGGATGGATCCCTTCGACTATGTGTTGATTTTAGAGGACTCAATGCTGTCACCAAAAAGGACAAATATCCACTCCCACTTATATCTGACCTGCTCGATGCTCCGCGGAATGCCCGGATTTACACCAAAATAGATCTCAAGCATGCCTATCATTTGGTCCGGATTGCCGCGGGCGATGAATGGAAAACCACTTTTAGAACCCGCTATGGGGCTTTCGAGTGGTTGGTCATCCCTTTTGGACTCACTAATGCCCCGTCTGTTTTTCAGCGTTTTATCAACGACATTTTCTCCGACATGCTCGATGTATGCGTCATTGTTTACTTGGACGACATTCTTATCTACTCCGAGAATCCCGCGGAACACGACAAACAAGTCCGTGAGGTTCTCCGGAGGCTCAGACAACATGGTTTATTCGCAAATGGTAAAAAATGTACTTTTGACACGGACTCCGTGGAATACCTAGGTTTCATGATGGGACCCGATGGACTCCGCATGGACGAAACTAAAGTGCAAGTCATCAAAGACTGGCCCGAACCCCGAAAAGTTAAAGATATCCAATCCTTCCTCGGCTTTGCCAATTTTTATAGACGTTTTATCCGTGGATATTCCGACATCACGGTACCCCTTACCCGTCTTACGCGTAAGGGTACTCCGTGGAACTTTGACGATAAGTGTCAAAAAGCTTTCAATCTTTTAAAAAATTCTTTTTCCACAGCTCCTATTCTGTCGCATTGGAAACCGGACTTCCCGCTCATTGTTGAAACGGACGCCTCCGACTATGCACTTGGAGCCATTCTCTCTATCCAGGACTCCGACGGAGAAGTTCACCCCGTGGCTTTTCTGTCCCGGACTTTTACCGGAGCAGAGCTCAACTACGACGTTCATGATAAAGAACTTCTGGCAATCTTTTCAGCTTTCAAAGCGTGGCGACACTATTTGGAAGGTTCAGGAGCTCCTATTGACGTTGTAACAGATCACAAAAACCTGGAATACTTTTCTACCACAAAACTCTTGACCCGTCGGCAGGCCCGCTGGTCTGAATATCTCTCCGCCTTCAACATGATTATCCGTTTTCGACCCGGCCGTCTCGGCGGCAAACCCGACGCTTTAACTAGACGATGGGACGTCTATCCTAAAGAGGGGAGCAACGACTATGCAACGGTAAATCCGCACAACCTGAAACCTATCTTCACGAATCAACAACTTACCGCATCGGTCCGCGCAACTTTCCTCGTCAATCCCATTGTCCGTGGAATTATCATTATGGATATCGAAAAGCTACATCAAGATATTCTATCGGCAATTCCGCTAGACCCAGTTACTAAAGCTCATCTGGACAATCCCGTGGACCCCGATCAACCTCGGTGGTCTCTTGATCAACATGGTTTCATTAGACTTGACGATAGGATCTATGTACCGGACTCCGACGGCCTCCGCCTCAGGATCCTTCAATACAAACATGATCATCCACTCTCAGGACACTTCGGGTACAACAAGACTCTATCATTAATAAGAAGAGAATATACTTGGCCCGGACTCCGTGGATTCGTTAAGCACTATTGTAAATCTTGCACTACTTGTCCCGCTCGAAATCTCAGCGACACAAGCCATATGGCCTTTTGAAACAACTCCCGGTACCGGAACACCCGTGGAATTCTATATCTATGGATTTCATTGAACACCTGCCGGATTCCGAAGGCTTTTCCGCTATCCTAGTCGTTGTTGACAGATTCTCAAAACAAGGTATATTCATCCCTACTTATGATACAATTACGTCCGTGCAGTTAGCGGAACTTTTTATTATCCACGTATTTTCCAAGCACGGAGTTCCGTCCCACGTGACTTCCGATCGAGGATCAGAGTTCGTGTCTCACTTCTTTAGATCCCTCGGAAAATCCTTGGACATGACATTACATTTCACGTCCGGACATCACCCGGAAGGTGACGGACAAACCGAACGCGTCAACCAGACATTGGAACAATACCTCCGCGTATATTGCAACTATCAACAGGACAATTGGAAAACCTTGTTACCACTTGCAGAATTTGCTTACAACAATGCACCCTCGGCCACTACTGGCGTTTCCCCGTTCTTTGCAAATAAAGGATATAATCCAAATATTACAGTACATCCAGAACGAAATCTCGCCTCTGTTCGTGCTCAAGAGTTCACCACGGACAGCTCCACGAG
>WHVD01000133.1:0-227737 GCA_015178975.1 Hysterangium stoloniferum | reverse complement strand
CTTCAGTAACGTTCCACTGTCGTCCTCCAGGTAAATGGGGACATTAACATATCCGATAACCTTAGCGTTACCCGTGAGGCTGAATTAGACGTAATTTGAGTCCTTGTTTCAACTTATACATGCCCTGCAGTTCCTTGTAGAATTCCTCCGATATAAGGGAAAGATCCGCTCCCGTGTCCATTCGAATTTTAACGCGTTTGGGTGAATCGGGAGTTCCTACATGACCGAAAACATGGAGCGCTGCAACTCCTATGCTAGAGTAACCACTGGGAGGATCCCGTTTTCGATAAAGGATTGTAGTATCCTCCTTCATCAGACGACTGGGACGAGGGTATTGGATTCGAGGCCTCTTACTTTCCTTGCGCAGGGACAAGATTACGTTCCTGCGTTCACTTCGGCAAGGAACACGCTTCGAAGGGGAATCCAATACTGGATCATCGTCGCTGTCCTCCGAATCTGAATTCTCGTATGGTAGTAAATCGGGGGGGTTCCCGGGATCAAACAGGAACGTGTCAACATCAGCTCCAGGCGAACAGAGCGAATTCAAACTGATTTGTTCGTGAGAATCTCCAGTCTGACAGTAGTCCTCGGTCAGGCCTTCAAGGTCCTGCTGATGAACACTCAGCCGGTCTCCTTTTTCGAAGAAATCTGCAGCGAGTATGGATACGTAAGCTTCTGACAGAAGAGCTTCACCAGTCGTTTGATTTTCCTCCCTCACTAATTTGTCTTCGACAGGGGGTGAATAAACGGAAACAAAAGTCAATTCGTCATCAGAGTTATTTACTTGTCCTTGTATAGATAGTCCATGAACCGCTTCATATAACCTTTGCTCCTCAGCTTCCTCCGACATATCCTGTGCGGAGCATTTGTTGATAGAGACATAATGAGACATTTTGCCAGCTTGAGGGCAGTCTATCTTAAAATGCTCCGGACTTCCACATATCCAACATTCCTTGGTGGGTTTGATCGAACTCCTCTTGTTACTCCTCTCAAAGAACATTTTTCCGTGACGCTTTCCCTGTTTTGGATCAGCGACGTCTGGAACGGTCCTTCTTGTCGAGCCTCTCTCGTTAGTCTCACTAATGAGAATATGGTTAGGTGAAGAGGAGTCGCCGGTGACTCTAAAATCCAATTCTTGACCCTCCGATAACATTACACGCGGTTTCTGGAACCTGTAACGTTCCCAGTGTGTTTGGACCCAAGCGTTAATCAGAGCTTCTTGCAGGTTATTAGCATAAGTCTGTAAACTCATGATATTATCGATGGGTTGTCCTTGAAGAAGGTAGAGCCATTCTGTAGGCAGTGTGAGAATGAGTCTGCGTGTCTCATCCCCTCTGTCCTGGTGGAACCCGTACAGGAAACGATAAAGTTTAACTCTCCGTTGGATATAGTGGACGGGTGTCTCACGATCGTGACCAGCCTGTCGAAATTTCATAGCTTCCCATTCTAAGGCTAAGGATTCACGCCAATGAGTTCCGAGCAATCCTTCGACGATACCCCAAAGAAACGACCCATGAGATTGACTGAATTCAGTACGATGCTCACGGTCTAAGGTGCTCCACCAGACCTTAGCGTGCCCCTTGAGTCGTCTTGGCAGAGCAACTCCTAAGATCGCACTCATAGAGTCTGATATCTCCGCGAGACTCATGATATCCATGATATAGTCCAGGGCTTCGGATTGAGCTCCATCGTATTCAGGGAGATCAGACCATTTGATCTTGAGGTCGTTGGTGTTAAGAGTGACCTTCTTGTCCTTAGGTAAGTCGTCAATAAGCGCGCTAGCTCGAGACCGCATCGGAGTTCGAAAAGGGGTATTAGGCACTCCATTGTGGCGTTCCCCACGTCCTGAGTTCCCTCCCCGGTCTGAAGTATTCGAACTCCCAGATGAATCGCTAGGGGGTCCTCCTGATGGCAAGAAAGGGTTTGAAGCGATCGGTAGAGAATGGCGGGGACCGTCTGGATTAAGCGATCCTCGACCAGCAACTGGGCCAGCTATGCCCTCAGTAAATGCCGTGGAGAAGGACGGTCGACCCTTGTTGGCGACTGATCGATTTCTGAGAGTGGTCGCTTCATCCCTGAAGTTAGGGCTGTTGGAGACTCCCTCAAATGCGACGCGAGAGCGGTGATCTCCCTGGAAAGACGTTAGACCTGGTTCCATCGCGATTTGTCTCTCGATCTCCGTCGCATTCAGAAGTCGACACGGCTGGGGTTGATGGAAGGGAGCGCAGACCTCAATCCTCTTCTCCTGAAGGCGTTCTATTACTTGCGTCCTCAAATCCAGTGGAAAATCCTCCAATATTACAGGACGGTTGAGAGAATGCAGAAAACGAGTATCAGGGGACCCGTTTAAGTTGCGAACAAACGAATTGGTCGTGGAGATAGGCGAATCAGGGACCTGGATCGAGTCGTTATAGGGGAGGAGTACCTCTAAAACCATCTTATCAAGTCTTCTTTGGTTTCGCTTCAACCGACCTCTTAAAGTGAGGTATGCCAGCGATAGATTCGGCGTGACTCCATTGAGAGACTCCTCCAACATACGGATGTACATGTACTGGTAGTCAACCTTAGGCACAACATGATCTCCTCCAAGCAGGACATGCAGGATCTGTAACACATCATCATGCGTACGAAGTGCTTCAAGGAACAAAGAAAACACTTCCCGCTTAAGAATTCTTCTTCCTCCTTCCATAGTAATCGTCACCTCATTCGACCATTCAGGAATCGATTGGGTCAAATCCTCAAGGTTCCCTGGTCGTGTGAATAAATCCCGCGCCGATAAAATCGCTTGATAACGCCCTAACCAGACTGCTACAGTCTCCGGTAGAATAGGGTAATCCGTACTGTACTCCTCCGCGAAGGGGGTAACCTGATCCTCGGGGATTCGATCGGTGTAGTACATATCCCATTTGTAATCGATGGGCTGGGCGTAAACCATATGACCTCCGAGGAACTGCTTAAGGATGACCTGTCTCGGAGGGAATCTGAGAACGGGCGTGGGTGCTCGATTAGACTCAATGTTAACTCCAGGGGTGTCCAACTGCTCGAGTAACGAGCGTTCCTCAGGTGGATCGGGGGGAATGTTCATTGACGATCCAACTACTACTCCAGGGGAATCCTCTGGAGTAGGTGATCCTGGAGGAAGCTGGGGAATGTTCGTAGACGATCCAGCTACTACTCCGGGGGAATCCTCCGGAGGAGCTGATCCTTGAAAAGTCGACGAAGACTTCCTCAGGGTGACGTTACGGGGTGGTTCTAGGTTAAAAGATTTTTGACGAGGCATGGAGCTACCAGGCATTGATGAAGGCCTAGACGTTTGATTCTTGCCCGTAGTCATTCGCGTGTCCAGGTCTTAGTAGTCAAATAATAAGTTTTTCCTCGTAGGAAAAGAACGGTCCGGCTCGGATCACCACTGTAAAGAGTGGTGGGTTCTGACCGCTCTATATACGAAGAATAGTGTTTATTCAACTACTATTAGAGAGTATTGACCGTCAGTACAATACAATAGACTACTAGACTGTTAGTACTAGTATAAGAACGCACTGCACGCCTCAAGAGCAACTGTATAGTTGCTCGCGACGGCTTAGAACAGTAAGATAACGAGTTGACCCTTTATGGTACAACTAGTAGCTAGAAATAAGAAAGATACTCAGCTAAAGACTGAGAGTCTAGGATAGAGTATTAGTAGCGTGAGTCGACTATGGTGTCGACGAGCGCAAAATCTTGAAAGCGGAACTCGACCTTAGCGGTTCGAGTTCAAAAGGCTATTAGTAGACTAGAGAATGCTACCTTTATGGTAGCTGAGATACTACCCTTGACACCTCTCGTTATTCGACGTCTGAGTCGTTACGAGTGGTGTCTGCTGGGTAAAAAGTTGTCTATCGTTTGGCGCCGAGGGCGCCCATACGTATACACAAAGCTTCGAACTACAAATCAAGGTGTGCTCGAAATATAGAAAGAATATAAGGAAAGAGAATAAAAGGTAAATAATAAAGTACTATAATCCGGTTATTATTCCTTAGTCCAGGTATGCATATATGCATACCCTTTACAAGAATAAACTTAATAGTAAATTTTTTTTTTTTGAAGTAAAAGTAAAGTGTGAAAAACATAAAAATGAAACATAAAAAACAGTCTGCAGGAAATCCACTAAGACTTAACAGAAACCTGTAAAAGCAAAGAGAGACATAGGGTGACAGGGAATAATGAGAATGAGTCCAAGCGTAACATGGGATCTGTAGAGTGCAGTCTAGAGAGAAGATAATGGTCCAGGCTTGAGCGGGTAAGCTGTATGACAAGTCAATAATGATTTTCGTGGCATTACTGAGTTCTGTGGCCAAAATCCATGAAGTCTCTTCATTGGTGCCCTCATAACCTGCCCACTTGACCAAGTAAAGCAGTTTACAAGTGCGTCAATGCTTATCAATTTTTGAATCTAAAATTTGTGAGATTTCAAACTCGGGTTCTCCGTCAATAATGACTGGAGGAGGTGGAGATTGCACATGATCTGGGACAGTGTTAGCAGTACAAGGTTCTAACATAGAAACATGAAATACCAGGTGTACCGCACATATGCTATCCGGAAGCCGTAGGGTCCAAGAGACTGAACCTACTTGTGCGATTATTTCAAATGGACCTAAATATTTTTCAGCAATGGACGGGTAGTCCAGAAGAATTGAGCTTTGACAAAAACACGGTCGCCAATCTTGAAGTTGGGTGGCGGGATCCAGTGTCTGTCCACTGAAAGTTGATATTGCTCTTGGGCAGACATTATTGCAGTCTGGAGTTCCTGCTGGAGCTCATGGAGGTCTGTGGTGAGCTCTTGAGCGCTGTAAGTTCGTTACTAGGAAAAGACCTAATAACCTGCGCGCAACGGTCAAGTCTTTATGACGGTCACTGACACAGTCGTTCTTGAAACCAGTCTATAACCAAACACACTCGGAGCGAGAGGCTAGAGATCGGACCTTGGATGACGTAAACGAAGATGATATCAAAAGGCTGACGTAAGCCTAATGTCGAGGAGTGTAGAACTTCAACAATAAGAGACACTACAGTATCCCTTACTGGCCGTAGGAGTGAGACTGAGAGTAAGACTTAAGAGATTGTCCTTAAGAATGAGCTTCGAAATGAGATACAATGAAATTGCTTGTTCAATAGTGGGCAAAAGAGAGGCCCTTATATACATGAGAGAGCACAGGTCAAATCAAACATCTACAAACAACGACACAATAACGATGTGATATGGTGTGAGTCATCTCTGAGTAATCACAATAGGAGTGTTAGTAAAGCTGTGAACAATAATAGGGGGAGGCTGCGCTGAACAATAAGAGAATGACAAACAAAAGATGAGATCAGACATGTGATACGGATAAATGGGGAAACACAATAGAACAATAGGGGAAGTGAGTCAGACAATAGGGATGATGGAGTAATAGAAGTGATGGCTGATGAAACATCGATGATATGAGTCAGAAACACAAGAATCCCACAATAGTGCGTCACCCTCAAATGCTATGCTTGATTTCGAAATCTTGACAATATTACCAATCGATGAACCGAGATTGGACGTATTGTGTTCCTAGTTTTGCAGTATAAGGAGGGGACACAATCAATCACCATTTAGAACCAGGTGGTGAGTAGGCTCCACAACCACGCAAGGAACACGAATCGACGACGACCTCGACGAGGCTCTACTTGACTTCCCTCTGGAACTGGGGTCCTAAATAACTTGGGTCCTCTGTGATCTCCTACTGGAGTGAACGTTGCCATGTAATAGATTCCCGATGACGGTGGGGAACAGTCCTGCTGGAACACTCGATCGAATCGATAGTGGAGGATTTCGGAGGAGCCATCATAGTGCTCTATACGGATGAAGGCAGGATCGTCTGGAGCATATGGGAGTCGAATACCTTGTCGACGGAGGAAACGATGGTATTTCTTGGAGGAGCATGAGTGGGCTGGTAGGGGTTTGGAAATGATGTCTGAGGATGAGGAGAAGCGAGACGTTATTGGCTGGAGTTCTATCTGGGAGTGAAGAGTCGGTTTCGAGTAGGAACTGAGGGTTACTTTGGAGGACGATGCAGTGTTGAACATGATGGAGTTTTGGTCGTCTGTTTGATGAAACTGATTTGGCTGTGTAGAAGTTGTCTTGAGTGCCAAAGTATATATAAGAATTTGTGCTGTGACGTGACTTGAAACTATTGCCATATTAGTCTCTTTCCGATTGAACTCTCTACAGCGCGAGCGGAGGTGAGATTTCATTCTGGATGTACTGTAATATTTGGATTATATCCTTTATTTGCAAAGAATGGGGAAACACCAGTAGTGGCTGAAGGTGCATTGTTGTAAGCAAACTCTGCAAGTGGTAACAAGGATTTCCAATTGTCCTGTTGGTAATTGCAATATACGTGGAGGTATTGTTCCAATGTCTGATTGATGCATTCGGTTTGTCTGTTGCCTTCCGGGTGATGTCCGGACGTGAAATGTAATTTCATGTCCAAGGATTTCCCGAGGGATCTAAAGAAGTGAGATACGAACTCTGATCCTAGATCGGAAGTAACGTGGGACAGAACTCTGTGCTTGGAAAATATGTGGATAATAAAAGGTTCTGCTAACTGCATGGATGTAATTGTATCATATGTAGGAATGAATATACCTTGTTTTGAGAATCTGTCAACAATGACTAGAATGGTGGAAAAGCCTTCAGAGTCCAGTAGGTGTTCAATGAAATCCATAGAGATAGAATTCCACAGGTGTTCTGGTACCGGGAGTTGTTTCAAAAGGCTGTATGGCTTGTGTCACTGAGATTTTGAGCAGGGACAAGTAATGCAAGATTTACAATAGTGCTTAACGAATCCACAGAGTCCGGGCCAAGTATATTCTCTTCTTATTAGTGATAGAGTTTTGTTGTACCCGAAATGTCTGGAGAGTGGATGATCATGTTTGTACTGAAGGATCCTGAGGTGGAGGCCACCGGAGTCCGGTACATAGATGTGATCGTCAAGTCTAACGAAACCATGCTGATCAAGAGACCACCAGGGTTGACCGGGATCCATGGGATTATCAAGGTGAGCTTTAGTTATTGGATCTAGTGGAATTGCCAATAGAATATCTTGATGTAACTTCTCAATATTCATAATGATAATTCCACGGACAATGGGATTGATGAGGAAAGTTGTGCAGACTGATGCGGTAAGTTGCTGATTCGTGAAAATGGGTTTCAGGTTGTGTGGGTTTACCGTGGCATAGTTGTTGCTCCCCTCTTTGATAGACGTCCCATTGTCTAGTTAAAGTGTCAGGTTTGCCGCCGAGACAGCTGGGTCGAAAATGGATAATCATATTGAAGGCAGATAGATATTCAGACCAGCAGGCCTGCCAGTGGGTCAAAAGTTTCATATTTGAAAAGTATTCCAGGTTCTTGTGATCTGTTACAATGTCAATCGGAGTTTCCGAGCCTTCCAAATAGTGTTGCCACGCTTTGAAAGCTGAAAAGATTGCCAGGAGTTCCTTATCATGAACATCATAATTTAGCTCTGCTCTGGTGAAAGTCCGGGACAGAAAAGCCACAGGGTGGACTTCTCCATCGGAGTCCTGGATAGACAGAATGGCTCCAAGTGCATAGTCCGAGGTGTCCATTTCAATGATGAGCAGGAAGTCTGGTTTCCAATGTGAGAGAATAGGAGCTGAAGAAAAAGAATCTTTTAAAAGATTGAAAGCTTTTTGACACTTATCATTGAAATCCCACGGAATGCCCTTGCGAGTAAGACAAGTAAGGGGAACCATGATTTCAGAATATCTGCAGATAAAATGTCTGTAAAAATTGGGAGGATATCTGAAAACTATTAAGTATACCAAATTCTAATATACTCTAAAGGTCATTTAAATATCTGGGATGTGATTCAAACATAATTTGGTTTTTAAAACTTTCAAAAAGTTTTAAACTCTCTCATACATTACAAACTAATGAATCTTTCTGGACACAAGTAGACAATAAAATAAATTAGTAGTTTGAAACACTAATACTTTTAAAAAATAGATACCTTTAGATAGTCCATTCCATGCATATGTATATCATTGGCACCTCTAAATACATATGTATTACTTCGGAATGGATCTGTTAATCTAAACAGATTTCTACTTGATTCAACATACCCAAAATATATAGGGGGTTTTACTTCATAAAGACAGCTGTAGTATGAAAAATTTCCAATAATATTTTACATATTTTACATGGAAATAACTACATTACAACTTTTAAAAAACAAAGTACTAATAAAATTATTAGTAGGCATCTGTAAAAGGAAGGAGATTATATACAATGGAATTTATTAAATAACTATGGGTTGTATAAAATGTAATATGGAGAACTATTTCTGATGATTGTTTTTTGATGATATAATTGTTTCAGAATAGATATCACTATTTAAAGATGGAGTTTTGTAAAAATAAGACTTTTATTAGTAAATATTTGAGATTATAGTAATTATAAACACTCTCCTATATTCATGTACTTAGAATCCAGTTTGAATCTCGAACAAGTTACCCCCTCAACCAAGTTACACCCACAAACAAGTTACACCCACAAACAAGTTACACCCCTGACCAGTCTCTGCTCTGGTCCCTACTCCTCTTGTCTATCTGCATGCTTGATTCCCCGAACTCCCATGGGAACTCCGGAATCTACATCTTCCTTGTATGCATTCTGTCAGCTCAAAATATGGACACCCGAATGAGTGTATGAGGGTGCAGCCTATAAGCTGAAGCCAAGTCCATCTTAGTCATCATTACTACTTCTCTGGTAATTATTCTGACACCACACTCCCTTGTACTACTAATATCCCTGGAAACTCCCTGGAAACCAAGATGTGTTCGGAATATACATTACTGGAGAAATCTGCAGCATTTCCAGGACTGTGTTCAGAACTTAACAAATGACATCATTATTAACACATAAATAGGTATTCAGGCCCAGTTGCAAAGAGAGACTGGCTTATACATATATGTATGTCTTTTACATTTAATGATTACAAAATGTATATAAAGGTATTGAATTATAAATAATTAATAAAATTTAAATAAGTTTTTGAGGTAGATGACATGGTCTGATAAACACTTAGAATTATTGATACAGAGTAAAGTTGTGGGGTGGTGGGGTGGTGGGGGCTTGCCCCCCACAGGTCATAGCCTTGTACACACTAAACTCAGAGCTGTATTAAGTAACAGTTGGAACAATGGTTGGTATTACATAATCTAACAGATAGTGGTTGGCACAAATGACTGGGAGGTTACCTGCCATAGCTGAAGTATCTAATGCGGCCGATTTCTCGTGCTTCTACAACTTCCTAAATGGAGAAACTCATGCGAATGCACCGACCACAAAATTCAAACAAAATTCAAGGATTGACAGTGCCTAGAATATTCTAAAATATATTAGAACATACTTCGCATACCTTTAGTAATATTTCTGTCCCTTATTTACCAATCCCTTCTAGAGATTTCTCCCTTATAGGATATATAAACTCCCCAGCAGTTTACTCGTGCATAAGAAAAGTGGTATATTATATTATCTACTGTGGTCTGCGCAAGTTCCCAATAGCTCGCTTTCTCCAACGGACTACTGTTAAGATCCTTACAGCTCAGCAACCCCGTTGTAATGTGTACTGGGCTTGCCGCTGGCGGGTGATGACAGGCGATTCTGGGGGTGGTTGTATGCAGCTACGCTATCAGAGGCGCCGGTCGCAGGTGCGTGTGGGAGTGATGGAGCGTAAGTGTCGGGGAATGTACTCGGATCAGAGGGGTCCTGACAAGGATGCAAAGTGAGTATTAGTAACAGTATTAATAACATGAAGGATTTACATAAAGTCTCTTCGGCTCGGTCGGCGTTGCGACAGTTGGCGGGAGGAATCCACTAGATGATGTGCTGGCCGCGAAATGAAACTTTTCCGCATCACCACGGGAAGCCGGGGACGTGGTATTGTGCCGCCTCATTACTAAGATGTACACACCTACGGCAATCAAGGCAAGTCCTACGACACCACCAACAACGCCTGCAATCGTGCCTGTATGGTTCGATTTCTTGCTCAGCGCTCCAGCTGACGCTACAGTTCCAGTTGACGCTATAACTCCAGTCACTGTCGCTACTTCTGTAGTGTTCGATACGCCATCAGTTGCAGTTGCTGAAGCTATTGATGTGGTGTTCGGCAGGCCGGAAGTTCCAGTTGCTGAAGCTACTGCTGCAGAGTCTGACACACTAAGACCATGGATATAAAATGCCGCTGACGAGTCCCATTCGTCGAGGGTTGCAACATTGACATAGGCCCAGCTAGGGATGGATATATTTTGTGGGATTGGCATGGAGTATTGACTGATTAGGATATCTGATGGTGAACAATTCTGGATCCATTCACTCCACCTGTTTAGGATGTTAGATGATGACATTGATAAGTGAGGGGTGTGATTAGAATACTCGTAGCGAGTGCTTACTTTGTGATACCGGGTTCGACTCCCTGACATGCAGCACAGGCTGCCATGAGCGAGTAAACCACCGTACTGCATCCACAGCTGGTTGGTGTGGGGTTAACATATACATAGCCCTTGCTTATCGGACCGACATCTATGTCTGAAGAAAACGTGTGAATGACCCAAGGGGTAAAATGAGAATAAGAACATACTGCCATTGCTGCACGGTACCATCAGCGCAGAAGCGACTGGATTGAATCGAGGTCAAATTGTATTCAGCTTCAAAGTGTGGAAAGGTCCACTTACCCAGACATGGGCTTAAATTCTTCTCATTAAAAGTCTATTTAAATGACACGTAAATTCACAAGTCGAGTCAAAGTGAATATTACAAACCCATGGGTCTGAAGTACAATTTACATCGGTCTTCATGACAATACTAATCAGTGGAAAGCTATTTTCAGCAAGAGAAACACTTACCGTTTGCGCACTGCTTCGGTGCGTACATGCGAGACCTATAACTGTGACAACCAACAAAAACAACATAAAAAAGTCGTCCGAGGGGGGGCGGCGAAAGCGAGTTAAATCAAGAATTTGTCAATACGACCAGATCGCTCCTGGCAGGGGCTTGTTAGACCTGGTAGAGCGGAAACATATGCACATTGTGGAAAGTGATTTACCGCAAATGCTCCCAAGAGGTGCAACTAAGTTGTGAATTGCGTTCTATCGAGAACAAGTCCTCGAAACTCATGATAGGTAAGTAAAAGACTCTGATATATAGGAAAGCCTCAAACTCAATCACTGCTCCCATGGCTCATGAGGCCGGACTTGTCCGAACGAACTCTTGCCTTCGCTACTGGTAAGAATAGTTCATGTGAATTTATTCAACTTAGAATACTTACAACAATTTATTGAGGTACCATTTCTTATCTAGGTAAACACATAATGTCACCGCGTACGAAAATTGAAATCCATCATCATAGGCCAAGAGTATGGGTTATGAGGGGGGTATTAAAACCCGCGTAGCAACTTGATTACTCCATAATTGTATGCATTATTAGAGAGTATAGGCTTTACCAGGGATGTGTTATAAGGGAGTTGACTGTATTTTCTTGTCTGGTATTTAAATCTTGTCAAACTTCTATCGGGCTCCAGTGGAGCAGGATGCGGACAGTGGTGGACGAGTTTAGGTTTAATCTGAATTAATATATATATAAGGAGCACATCATCAGTGGTGCCATATCTAAAACGTGAAATGTCACTCGCCACTCTCGGGAGAGTTATAGGTCGATTGTTACCATTCGCGTATGTCCTTCCAGATCTGATGGCATCAAGTGTGAAATTAAATGAGGTCGACTTCATTCCGCTGTAAGGCCCCCAGCCACTTCGTATTTGTCAAAGACGCAATAAACAATGCGAGCCATGGGTGTTAAATAACATGTCTGGCCGCCTAGATCTCAAGTTGCTGTAATTCTATATAGTCACTTATAAATATGCACAGTCTAGCACGATCTCGTAGCATTGAAATATATGTACTTTACAATCTTATTAAAAAAAATTAGAACGATAATAAAAAGCGAGAATAGGAGGGTAAGCTGCGTGGCAAGACATTACGCACGATGGCCGCGACAGTCTGCAATATGAGCCTTGAATGCCTTGGGAGGGAAATAAGCAGCACATTCATTACAAAATTCAAGTATATCAGGGCTTCCATCTCGATTGGTGTCCAAGCTGCTGGTGGGAGATAAACGATCACAACTTGACCTGTCGACAGCGGGAGCTGAGCAACGACTATGACTTGGGCCAACGACTATTCCGCCGATGGGACTACTGCTCGATTGGCTCGAACGAAAATGAGTGGGGGTAGAAAAAAGGGGTGAGCGTACTTCGTGCTGCTGAGTGACGGCATGGGTTCCGGTTGCACGTTGAAGTGGGGATCGTGAGGCTGCTTGAATACCAGGCGGTACCAATGCTATTGCTGGTAAGATTTGAAGGTAGCTATTGATTATACAACTGTACTCACCAGCTACCACAGGATGACTCGCTGCATATGCAAGAGAAGATCGCTTGCGAGTTGTTATAAGTACCCTCCTATGAAGAGGAGCGCGAGGTGGAATATGGCGATATGGAGTAGAAGACACCGGCGAGACAGCTGTAAAGATATTAGATCATCTTAGTTGTTACATACACACTTGCCAACACACCGCCATCTTTATCCTGTGTGGGATAATCTGCCGCAAGGTTGGCACTCACGTACTTCTCGTCAATAATGACTAGGCATGATTTAGCAAACAATGCGCAATATATAAGCACTATCCGACTTACCATTTAAGCCACAATCAGAGCAGAATGCGCGGGTTCGTCCAGCGATGGTCTTCACCTCTAGCAATACAGGTGACAACAATGCGCAAAAACATTCGAATTTGATGTGTCGCATGTTTAGATAGGCAGGGATACCCTCTGGATAAATGACACGGCCTTGTGACATTGGACTAGATAAGCAGGTTAGAAAAAGATAAACAAAAAGTAAAGCATAAGTACTCACTAAGGAAACTCTCGCGCCTCATCAAACTCTCGGTCAAAAAAAACAAGGTTTTTAGAATGCTTTTGCAATATGATGTATTCTGCAAAGAGATCTCTCCTCATGGCTGGATCCATGGCACGAATTTGTGCACGTGTAGTAGCAGCGCTCAATGCGAGTCGAGAGGGTACATGCAGTCGGCCACCCGCACCTGTGTCTGTGAGAGAAGTTGAGCACATGTAGATCTTTGTGATATTGGTATTACTGGTGGATGGGGTGGTAGAAAAGGTGGCAGAAGTGGTCAAGTGGTCAGGGAGTTGAAATCTATGTCTCTTTATGTATCAGTTAGACAATGCTGAGTAATTTTATGATGACGCACCAATTTATTTCGACACCCATAGATCCATGACAATCCTATGCACTGTATCCCGAATATGAGTGGAAAACATTGAGATGTTATGAAGAAAATCAGCCGGCGCACAAATATGAAGTGTATAGTACAATCTCACCTTTATCTCCATGATAACCTAAAGATCTCCATGTTTCTGTGAAAGAGATCTCCATGGTGTTGTTAATGAGATCTCCGTGTAGTGACTGACTCAACAACGTCATCGAGCCTGTAATGACTTCCTAACATTCCTCTTAAGTAAAAATAAAATAAAATAAAATAAGACTGGTAATCACCAGAGCAGTATAGAGTGGCAAGCGTGTGTCTTGAATCATCCAGATTCCTCCACTCTCTTCAGCATGACGACACCAAGCTTTACAAAATATATGTGAAGTTAAAAAGAAAAGAAAGCCATTAATTCATCATAAAACAGTGCACATACCCACATACTGTATATATCACCTCCGTCAATCGAGATTGTCAATATTTTAGCCAATATGAAGTCAGATAACATCCACGGAGGATGGTATCAAGGTGAAAAAAAATACTAGACTGCTTAGTCAGCAACACAGCTCAAATCTCCAGTTCGGTACGAGGGATATATGCATGTTAAAACACCTCGGACCTAAGACATTTCATTTTTTTATAGCAAGATTTATTTATATTATACTTTATTAAGCTATTTATTATTTATTTGTGAGTATTAGACTAACATTGTAAATGGTCCGCGCTCTTCCATCCCATGTCCCTCACATCCGAGCAAGTCGAAGCAGTAAAAAAAGCAAGGCAAATTCTCGAAGATGTTGGGCTACTCAAATACTCAAATCAAACTGACTTGCCATTAGAACTTGACAATATCTGTTGTCTTGTCACACAAAATACACAGCCTGCTAGTCCACCTCTTCCCCTTCAAAAATATAATGCTCCTCCATCCCAATTATTCAGTGCCGAAGATATACTACTCAAAAAAAATCAAGTGACACGCAAAAGTTATGCAGACTCATTTATATATCATCCAACAGGTGTTATTGTGGAGTTTCCAGAAGCTGCAGCTGTTTTAAAGGGTTCTGTTGCTCATTTTTTCCCTGTAAACTCTGAAAACTACATAGACCCAAAGGAAAATATTCAGTATTCTCTTGGAGGCCAACATGGTGGCCGAGAAATTATCAAATGTCATATGTTGCATGACAGGCATACTGGGGAGTCAGTATTCTGCTCACAGCTTAAAATAAAGTGTAAGTTCAAGTTTTGAAACCAATCTTTTTCAGCTTAAAACAAATCTAATCCTTTAGGTTGTGGAATAAAAAAGTGCTCTTTCAACAAACAGCCCTCTTTATTTTTAGGAAAACCTGTTTCACAAGCCTTCAATGCTTCACAAGAAGTATTTATGAAAACCCTAGCATTCTATTGCTCTTTGAGGGAGCATGGATGCATTTTTGACATGGAAAATGATTTATTAGTTGCAGAGGATAACAGTGAAGAGTTTGGGGCTCATGAAATGACTTCAGCAGGTACATACTATGAAGGACTTTGTGATATGCGTTCAAAGGCACAAACACACTCCCACTGCACTGGGAAGCTCTTATTCTGTAGGAATGATTATGGTAAAGCCTTCGTACAGTGAGTTTTTGTTTTATTACTCGTGTGAAAGTTGCCTGACAACTGGTTTATGAACTCATAGTTGTGAATATCGCCGAAAAGGCCATAATGCTCATCTAATTCTTTTAAATCTTCAAGAATATAATTTGACTTATTTGGAGGCATTGTTCAACAATGATATTCAATTAATCTTGGAAATAGAACTACAGGCCTCAGTGGAAGGCTATGGACTATTGGCACCCTGTACTACAGTTGCTACACCACGTGAACAGAAGGCATTTTGTTGTAAGTGGTATAAATTTCCATAGAACTCTTTTCTGATACTCTGTGGTAGCAAACTGGCATAGAGACTCAAATGGAATTTTGACTAAAGGCACTATGGATCACACTGAAGAATGTCCTGTTTGATTTGAATTTTATTATCCATATGATCTAACTTGCTGTCCATACATCCTCATCATTTGCCACGAAAAGCACTCCCATGCAAATCCTACTCCTTCTAAAACACCCGAAGCTGTCTTGACAGTGTTTTATAAGCTTCTGGAGTCTCTGGAATGGAGATTGGCTGACGCAACTCCAAGAAGAATTCTACTCGATTCGGCATTCATGTCTATATGACATCGAAATGAGACATGTCAAAAGAGATTCGATGGTGTCGAATAATGTTCAGTTTTGTTGAGTTGAATTCGATAAGTCAAAGAGTTGTCGAAAGTTACCTTTGAATGTTTGTGACAATACATGACATGTGACAGTTGTGACATATAGGCTGTGCCCTCGCTAGATCGTGTTGTCCAATTTCAAACAGGCGGACGGGAATCCCACGGAGTCTGGGTGGGGTTTGTGAGTCGTAGGTCATAGGTCAGAGGTCGGAGGTCGTGGGTTGTGAGTTGAGATAGTTGAGAGAGATAGATGCACTGGAGCCCATGGGCTCTGACTAGTGCGAGCGGTGTGAATCAAGTAGGGTTTTTAGAGTGGAAAATGTTATTAGATTACTGGGGGGAATCTAAGCTAATGTTCTGACTGGATTGTATGTACAACATCTGCCAGTTTATATAGACTGTGGAGTGAATGACATACCAAATCCAGTAATGATGAAACGAAACTAACAAAACATAAAATGGGAATAATAAACACCAAGTTTGGTGTTAGGAACGGGATGGAATGGAGCGGAGTCCAAATCGTGACAAAGCATAACCCATAACGGGAAATGGAGTGGGAGTGGAGTCCTAAATTGTGACAGGTCATTTGACTAAAATGGGAACGGGGCTCGATTAGAGCGGTGAGGGGATTCTGAGCGGGGTCTGGTGACTGATGTGTGGGACAAAGACGGACATAGACAGAGACGGAGTCCGGCGGGAAGTCCAGTGACTGATATGTGTCATAATGAGGTCGAACGTAATGAGTCTTGACATACGGAGTCCAGGCGGGAAATACTATAAACAGACATTTGGTGCGTGTAGGGTGTGATGGCGTACAGGTTAGCGCCCAGAGTCCGGCGGGATTGTCTGGTCGTAACAGTGGACTACATCCGCGCTACTCTGTTATTTGACCCTCTCGTTATTCTCTTCAACACTCGAGCAGTCATTCAGAATCATACTATACAGTTGATTTGTTATGACCATGTCATAACTGTGTCACAATCTGATGGTCCCCAAGCATACTACCATCTATCAATGTTCCAAGTTATTGATCAAGTCATCATTTCGGCAACTGTCACAACTATCACAAGTCACAATATTGTCACAAATATTCAAAGGTAACTTTCGACAACTCTTCGACTCAACAAACCCGAACGTTATTCGACAACATCAAATCTCTTTTGACATGTCTCATTTCGACATCATGTATGATTTCATTATTAGTTCATAACATAGTCATAACAATGTGAAGAAAAGCATAAAAGGGCTACAAAAGGAGCAAGGGAAGTCAGTTGAAATATCTGTGAATTAGTGATACTAGTAATCTATCTTGTCGTAACTTCTTCGACAAATACTTCCGTGAGTTCTCGTGACTGGTAATAGCCTCTTACTTCATCGACAGGGGGAATATATACTTTGTCGAACGAGGCTTTCGAGTTCGATCAGTAGAATATTATTCGACTTTCACATGTCCCCATATATACTTGTAGCCCATGCACTATTCCCTTTTCTTGTAATCCCGCTCTCGGCTAAATCTCAGCTTCTGATCTTATTGTAACCTTCCAGTTTCTAGTCACATTTATTTGTCAATCATGTTTCCACTCTTCCCTTAGTTAGTAGTTTCTAGATGCTGACAACTCGTATATAAACCCGCTGTAAATGTAGTTATTAGACAATCAGAATATTGACTTAGATACCCCACTAATTTCTGACTCCATTATCTATTCATGACCACCACATTCCGACTCCATCTGATTTATGATTCAACCTACATTTACGACTTTGACCTCAATTTCAATATTCATCACTTCGGTCTCCAACTGTTTGCATATGGCTCAGTTTCCAATCACTGAGTATTACCCTATACATTTGAAATTTAAGGACATTTGACAGTACCTTTGCGAGGGTGCAGCACATAAGCTGAAGCCAAGTCCTTCCATTTGGTCCCCATTGGTTCCCCAAACCTCCCATCCCAGTTCTTAACATGGTGGTACCATGTTTCAGGGGCTCTGATGTCAGGATGCTGGAGGGTTACAAGGGTACAAACAAGTTGCAGGGGCTGAAAGACAGGGATAACAACATAAACCAAGTGTTGGGTCCTGGAAAGGTTATAAAGGTAAGACCAAGTTGTGGGGCCTGAAAGGGTGAGGATCCTAACACTCATCCAAAGATGAATAAGACCATTTAAAGTTTTGGAAAAGATCAACTCTCAAGTTTTCTGGCTTAGAATTCCTGCCAAATACCAAATACACCCAGTCATCAACAGGGAGCATATCATTTCTCTCCCAAGGAATTCAGACAAAGGACTCAACTTGAGAATCCAAGGGAATTGAATACCAAGGTCAAAGAGTATGAGGTCAAAGTAATAGTAGGACACAAGAAGCATCAAACTCAATTACTCTTTTGAGTTAGATGAAAAGGATACAGACCAGAATAGGATACCTGGCTAAACAGTAATGACCCTTGAAATGCTCCTGCACTCCTCAGGGCCTACAAAGCCATTTATGGGATTTAACAAACTATATGCTACCTTCTGTGCTCAAGAACACAATCATGTTATTTTATCTATCTACAAATGTAATCAATCCCCCCCTTTTTCCCATTCTCCTCTTTCCCCCCTTGATCTCTTTGCATTGGCAACTGAGTGGGGTTTAAATTAATATAAAAGAAATGTAAATTTGCTAAAATCTTTCATGACTCTCTTTGTCTCTTCCATCTCTCTCTACATATTTCCCCTGATCTCAAATAACTACCCCTCTTTCTACCACCATAACATTTCCCAATCCCTCATCTTGTATGGAAAGTGTCAAGTGTGTGGGAGTAACACAGAGGCTTCTTTGTCGACATCACAGCCTTCATTGGACAGCAACTGGGACGGCATCCACAGTAGTTGGGATAAGGTCCTCCCCAAACTGCAATCCATATTTCCATCTATGGCAGAAGAGATTAGATGTGCATAATGGAGCAAGGACTTCTCTGTGAAAGCAGAGGTGGAATTAAGAGAGATTAAGAGGAAGAGGAAAGTGGAGCGCTAGGAAGACCAGAGGAGTAGAGGCACTAAGATAGGGACTCTATCTAAACAAGTTAGACAGGAACTGAGGAGGAAGGGAGGTGACAGAACCCTGGTGATAATCTCCCCTCCCCCAGGATACAAATGGACAGATTTTGCTAAAATGGATGCTAGTGATGAAGGCACCCCATGTATCTGAGCAGTGGGGAAGAAGAGTAGGAAGGAAAAGGATGGCACTATCTTCTACAATTGGGAACTGGTCAGGAGGATCAAACTGCAGAGTGTTGAATTGTGACAAGGAGACAGAGTCAAATTACCCCCATGGCTTCTCAAATGAAGGGGCCCCATAGAGAGAACATATTGAATGTGACCTGCAGACTCATCATCCAACTTGGATTTAAGCCAGTCAGACAACCCTTTGTATAAGACTAAATACTTGGGTGTAGACTGCCATGAAGGATTCTTACTCCCTGAGAGGATCCATTTTGTAACCAGCAATCCCAATCAGAGAAGAAAACTACAACCTTCAGTCCAAATCTGGAGAGGGTATCACCCAGATGAACCATCAACAGCATCAATACCAAATGCCCTGATACCATACTTGCCCCACTTCTCTCATTGCACACAAATCCCCTGCCTTTGCTCCACTACTTCCAAACATGTCACCAATGGCATCAGTGCTGATTGCCTCAACATTGTGCCTTCCCAATCCTGTTATTCTTGTCATGCAAGAACCCTCCATCATCACTCCACCCATACAACTGAACCACCCCACTCTACCCTCTCAATAACCTGACTGTTAAGAACTGAAAACTGACTAATGTCGGTGGCCGACAGGGACCGATCGGAAGGACTTGGCTTCAGCTGATGTGCTGCGCCCTCGCAAATATCCGTAGGATGTCCTTAAATTTCGGGCGGGTGAAGACTAATCCTAATGAGTACCTTTCGGCGTGATACCGATTGGAATTGAAGGACAGGTCGAGCGTCGGGCCAAGGGGTCGGGGCCGGGAGTGGGCGAGTGCACGCAAAGGCGGATGGGGGGATTCTTAGTATGAGACTGATACAGGCGTATGAGGGTATTCTGAGTCGATATTCTGATTGCCTAGTAACTACAACTACAGCGGGTTCATATACAAGTAACAGGCATCTGGAAAATACTAATGGGGAGAAGGGCAGAACATGGTATTAACAATAAGCTTGACTAGGAACGGGAAGTTTATGATTAGTTCGGAGGCCGATGATAACCGAGAGCGGGATTACGATAAAAGGAAATAGTTCAAGGACTACAAATATAGATAGACATATGCGAAACATAAGATTGAACGGATCAACATAATAAAGGGGACGTATCAAAGTTTGACCAGACAATACGGGTTGTTTTGACATGGGCGTAAACGGAGTTTGATCTTCGTGAAAACATTCATCAGCTTCGGGGCCGATGGTTTCCAAGAGGATGACTTGAAACGTTGACAAGTGGCAATAACCTCGGGACCGATAGGGTTGCGACACGGTCGTAACACCGACCCTGTAGCCTTAACTTCTGTTACGACCAGAAATCCCGCTGGACTCTGGGCACTAACTTATATGCACTTGCACCCTACATGCACCAATTATCAGTTTACCGGAATACCCACCAGACTTCAGACGTCAGACCTGTCCACGCTTGACCTTCATTACTTCATGTATCAGTCACCAGAATACCCACCAGACTCTGCTCCTGTCTATCTCCGACCCTGTCCCATGCACCAGTCACTGTACAGTGGGTCAAAAAATTGCCCCAATGTTTGTGCATTTTAGAAAGATTGATATTGTGTGAAGGAATTATATCAGCAAAAATTCTGACAAATTCACATAATATACTAGAGCATGTTGGCTATCTACCAACTTAAGAAATCATGTGATTCCAATCAAAGCTCATTGCTCAATAAATCAAACAAAATAATCACTCATTGGGGCAGTTTTTTGACCCTCTATTATTTTACAATCTAATACTTTGTATGACCCCCCTTTGCCTTTAAAACTGCTTGTATCCTCTTAGGCATGCTTTCTATTAGCTTCTGAGATGTCTCTGGTGGTATTTCAGTCCACTCCTTTGCCACCCTGTCCCATAATTCATGTACTCCTTTGGGTGGTATGTCATATTGTTGGAGTTTGGCCTTGAGGTGTTGCCAGAGGTGTTCAATGGGATTTAGATCAGGGGATTGGGCAGGTCACTTCATGGGAATGATGTTATTGTCAGAAAACCACTGGTCTGCCTTTTTTGAGGTATGTTTTGGATCATTGTCCTGTTGGAAGTACCACTTATCCTCAGCCATCTCCAAACTTTCAATGCTCTCCTCCACTCCCTCCTCCAAAATCTCACAATACTGCACTGCATCCATGTTCCCCTGCATCTCTATCAGCTTCCTCACCCCATTCCAGCCCATACACCCCCAATTCATCAAGTTATTCCCCCCTCCATGTTTGACAGTTGGTGTGGTGGTCCTGTCTGATACTGGTTCCCCTTGTTGCTTCCAAACATATACCTTCCCATCTGACCCAATCCTATTGATTTTTGTCTCATCAGTCCACAACACCCTCTTCCAGTCCTCCATAGTCCAATTTTCATGGTATTGGGCAAACTTTAAATGTTGCTGACAATGAGACCCCTTGAGCATAGGGACTTTCTTCTTTGTTGCTGACCTAAAGCCAGCTTCTTTCAACACATTTCTAACAGTCTGAGGAATGACAGAGGTAGATATGATGGAATTTATAAATTGGGTGGCTTGGACAACATTGTCAAGCTTCCCAGAGCTGATTTGACAGATAATTGACTGCTTATCATAAGGGAATCTACCTCCTTACTGATCCTGCCAATAGTACCCTTCCCCAGGCCAGTCCTAGCTTGAATTTGACAATGGGAATATCCCTCATTGAGGAGAGAAACAACAGAAGAATGCTTTTCAGCAGAGATGGATTTCATAGTGGTGGTAAGGAGTCAAGGAGATGAATGAACAAAGTTCAACATGCCAAATTGATACAAATAAGGTCACATGACATGTTTATGATTCACATGACCCACTCCTACCTTATACTGGTGTGTAACATTGAAAATCAGAGAAAATAATAGAGGGTCAAAAAACTGCCCCAATGAGTGATTATTTTGTTTGATTTATTGAGCAATGAGTTTTGATTGGAATCACATGATTTCTTAAGTTGGTAGATAGCAAACATGTTCTAGTATATCATGTGAATTCTTCAGAATTTTTGCTGATGTCAGGCCTTCACACAATATCAATCTTTCTAAAATGCACAAACATTGGGGCAGTTTTTTGACCCACTGTATGTCAGACCTGTCCACATTTGACACTTGTTACTTCATGTATCAGTCACTGGAATATCTGCTGGACTCCGTCCCTGTCTATATCTGACCCTGTCCCACGCATCAGTCACCGGACCCCGCTCAGAAAACCCATCATCCCTCTAACTGAGCCCCGTTCCCATTATAGTCAAATGACCTGTTACGATTTGGACTCCACTCCGCTCCATTCCCGTTATAGTCAAATGACCTGTCACAATTTGGGCTCTGCTCCCACCCCATTCCTGTTATGGTTTAATGACCTGTCATGATTCGGACTCCACTCTGCTCCATCCCATTCCTAACAACAAGTTTGGTGTTTACTTATCTCGTTTGATGTTTGCTAGTTTAGTTTTCATTATTACTGGATTTGGTATGTTATACATTCCACAGTCTATATAGTCTGGCAGATGTTGTACTACAATCCAGTCAGAAAATCAGCTTAGATTCTCCCTAGTAATCTCAAGTATATTTTCCACTCTAATCTCCTCTTTGAAACACACTGCTTTACCTCATCGGAGCCCATGGGCTCCGACCCGTTTATCACTCAACCTCCAACTTATCTATCTCGACCCCTGACTCATCTCTGCCTGACCCCTGACTCATCTCCGCCTGACCCCTGACTCATCTCCACCTGACCCCTGACTCATCTCTGCCTGTACCCCTGACTCATCTCTGCCTGACCCCTGACTCATCTCTGCCTGACCCCTGACTCATCTCTGCCTGACCCCTCAACTTCTGCAGACTTCCTGCAGTTGACTCCCCGACCTCTCAACCCACAAACCCCTCCCAGACTCCCTGGGATTCCCATCCACCCATTTGAAATTGGACAAGATGATCTCGCAAGGGTGCAGCCTATAAGCTGAAGCCAAGTCCTACTGGCTTTCCTGTGGGTTTCTCCAGAAACCCTCTGATAAGCTCCATGCATGACTCTTAACAACTTCCAAGAGACCTTGAGATTCCCCAGCAACCCATCTTATGCCTGATCACTTCACCAGAACCTGCCCCTTCCCTTTGCATGTCCCTCAATAGTCCCATCCCTTGCCTGGTGAAGACCTGATGGATGTTGACATTTCCAATGTGGACTTGTTCAATAAACCCACCCAAATGAGCAAAAAGGTGAAAGGGAAGATGAAAGTTGTAACTTCAGAAGCTGAACCACTTGCTCTTGATCTACCTTCCTCATCCACACTCCTGATCCCCAAAGTAGCTACTGCACCAACCAGTTTGATGCACATATCTATCAATTACCCTTCCACATAATTAACAGTGGGGAGAGTCTTAATCCCATTGGGGCAAGTCTTGTAACAACTGTTAATCAAAGGAAACATGCAGGGTGTGAGAGGTACTGTGAAATATATTCCGAAATATAGCCCAGACAGGTCCACACTATATTTCAATTATTATTTCTATTTTCTCTCTATTTTATCATATGCATATATTAGTTCGATGATATTAGTCGAAACCCGAACTGTTATCTCAATTTGTGCAAACTACATCTACACTACTCTGCTTTGTTTGACTCTCTTATATTATTTCCTTAATCATTAGAGCAGTTGCTCAGAATCATACTGTAAAGTCAATTCTCTTTCCAGTCATCTTAGCTATCTATTCAGTACTTAAGATAACTAATCCTTTCAGTTGTATTGAACTTAGACAGTCAATACACACTTTGATCTGTATTAGACTTAGATAGTCAATACATCATCATGTCGTACCTAAATGGTCGATATTCTTTATATACAGAACAGTTAGAACTTTCACAACTCTTCACACAGGGTTACAGTGGGCCACTCACACCAGAAGCTTGTATGGAGGACTTGTACTTTGTGTGTCAATGATACAGTGGAAAGGGAAAGGTTGGCTGAGGATATCAAACAAATTGAGCTCTTGAAATCCAGATGACTAGTGGTGAATTGATCTCACACTTCCCTGGGACATGTAGACATAACATACTCCAGGCCAGGGACTTTGTGGATTTGCTCAAAAAGCTTTCTCCAGACTCAGACACACCAGAACCCCACTTTCTGGGTATTACCACAACATTGTGGCAACCACTCTTGGAGAATCAGTCCCCATTGACCTCCTCATCCCACTTGTCAATGCCACCTTTATCTCTACCTCCCCTTATTGCTTGGCTTATGGCCATAACCCCTGCTGAACAGATCAAGTGTATTGTTTGGAAAAGGAAAAAGGCTTATGGGCATTTGGGCTCCACCATATGCAGGCTTGAAGAATTGTCATATGGCCATCATGGGACAGACCTGGAGAACATTCTATTGTCCTTCCAGACTAAATGTGCAAACTGGGCCCAAGCCATCTTACAACTGGGAGGTTCCTGTCAGGATGCCTGTGGAGGAGTTCCTGATGTACTTCAGGAACTCCTTTGACGTAGCTCTTCAAACTGGAGGGCACTGTGAGAGGTACCTCTCTCTGGGGAATGTAACCATTCAACCATATTATATTCCTTATATTTTTTACTTATCTTTCTACTATTTTTTGATTAAGTAATGACTCTTGTGGGTGCACACTTACTATTGTCTTATGTACACTAGTGGGCACAGTGAAGAGATCAGACACTTTTTACCCTGTAACCACAACTTGCCTTAACCATCATTTGAAGTGTCCTGCAAGTTGTGATTGGGGTATTGTCTCAGCCATCTCTAATGGCTACTAGCTACATCTTGTCTTTGCTCTAAGCTTTGTACTTACCATCAAAGCTCAAAACTATCTACTTGAACTTGCTCATCACTGCCCACACCTCTTTGCCCCTTCTTATTTCCTTCTTGTGAACTATTCTTACTTAATTCAATTTCATTGGAGTCTTTCATCCTGTTAGGATCCTCACCATTTCACCCCCCCCCCCATGACCCATTTCTACCTTGGTGACCCTCCAGCAACTCTCCAACATCCCAACATTGGTACCTAATAGGAATATCACAGTTTCAGGCCCCCAGAACCTAGTTCCACTCTAGCAAACCTCTAGCACCCTGCCATTGGTACCCCTGACTTCAGTTTCACTGCTTGTGGAACCCCAGCACTTAGTTTTACTCTGTCACACCTCCTGGCAACCTTCTGGCACTCCAACACCAGTGCCCTGGACTATGGAGCCACCACCTCAGCCCCCCAAAACTTGCTTTACTGTAGACTACTCCTTTATTCATTCTGTTCTGTCTCCATTCTGATGCTCCCCTGCCATGCATTCTATGTGTATACCTCATTACCACCTCAGACTCTTTTAGTATTGTTCTGGTACTCTACATTTACTGTAGTTCCCTTTGCTTCCCTGCTTTGTCACTTACTTCCCTTTGATCTGTTTGACCCCTCACTTTCTAAATCAGCCCTCCAATTATCCATTTCACTGTAGTACATATAAAGCTCTCTTCATGTATGCTACAGTTCCCCAGTTCAAAAATCAACTTAGATTACTGTTACGACCAGAATTCCTGCCAGACTCTGGGCACTAACATATATGCACCCACATCCTATATGCACCAATTATTATTTTACCGGAAAACCCGCCAGACTCGGTACGTCAGACTTGTCCATGTTTGACATTTGTTACTTCATGTATCAGTCACCGGAATACCTGCCAGACTCCATCCCTGTCTATCTCCAACCCTGTCCCACACATCAGTCACTGGACCCCGCTCAGAAAACCCATCAGCCCTCTAACTGAGCCCCATTCCCATCATAGTCAAATGACCTGTCACGATTCGGACTCTGCTCCGTTCCGTCCCATTCCTAACACCAAGTTTGGTGTTTATTTATCTTGTTTCATGTTTAGTTTTCATTATTACTGGATTTGGTATATTATTCATTCCACAGTCTATATAGTCTGGCAGATGTTGTACATACAATCCAGTCAGAAAATCAGCTTAGATTCCTCCCAGTAATCTTAGTATATTTTCCACTCTAAATTCCTCTTTGAAACACACCACTCTTACTCATTGGAGCCCACAGGCTCCGACCCATCTATCACTTGATCCCCAACTTATCTATCTCAACTCCCTGACCTCTCAACCCATGACCTCTCAACCCATGACCTCTCAACCCATGACCTCTCAACCCACAAACCCTGCCCAGACTCCCCAGTGTGAGGAGTATGCTTTTACCACAGTTTCATTGTGGTAAAACACTCCTTTTATTTTATTTATATTTTACATATTCTATTCATATTTTTCTATCTTTCATATTCTTTGAATATTGCATATTTCATTAGTTCGAAGCATTGTGTATACTTGTGGGTGCACTCAGCACCAATTAGAACTCAGACACACTTTAACCCAAGAACCACCACTCGTAAGACACAAACTAGGTCTACTACGAGCGGTGATCAGGGTAATGTGTCAGCTACCACATAGGTAGCATTATCTGAACTACTGAATACTTCTGGCCTCGAACTATAACAGTCGAGGCCTCCACTCGAACCATTGCACTCGTTGACTCATTCGTCATCTCGTGCTCTTTCTCTCACTTTCTCTTATATTGCACCGAATAGGTCAATATTCTTCCTTTCTACTCATTTCTTCGTATATAGAACAGTCAGAACTTCCACCACTCTTCACAGTGGTGATCCGGGCCGGACCGCTCTTTCCCTACGAAGAAATCTCTTTTTATATTCAAATACGAAATTCTAACTATACAGCTGTGAGGTGTCAACATTCACAACTTCGCAAAAGGCTGTCTGGAACTTCTCGCACACTGAGCATTGTGAATCTGGTCAAATGGAAGGTAACTCGAACTTCGAGCAGTCGAGTCCCTTGGAAAGGCAAAATGCTCGCATCTTCATGAAGGATACACTGGTCTTCCCGCAGAGACAAGTTATGCTCGAGCATCATGGCCAATTACTTTATTCGGAGCCTGTCAATGTGAAGTGGGGCTCTTACTACGCTCCTCGAGTTTCGAAAGATAAGGTCATCACTGCCACGAAGGATTACAGGACTAGATACCCATCCATGCCTGCAACAGTAGCAGTTTGGCTAGGTTGGTATCATGGCATCATATCAGCACACAATTTATTCACTTGGCCTGGAACTCTCAACGAGGTAACAAAGTTGATCCCGAAGTGGTCAAACAACGTGATGTTCTTCCGAGAAAAGGGAATAGCGGGTATCAAGATGGAACTGTTCACTCTCCTCACTGATTTACTTTGTGTGCATGATGATCTGCTACAGATTATGCATGTATTGCTCGGAGGGGACCACATCATGCCAAGGGTTGATACGGATTTCATATACATTCAAACATTGAAGGAATCCATATACGGTAAACCCTCGAATGTGTGCTTCGCCTACTTTACTCTCAGGTCAAGATTGATGCACAACCTGGAGAGATGTAACAAGATGATGGCGGAATTGCTCAATGGGTTTGATGAGCCAACACGAACACCCTCTGGTCCCTTTCACGAAGAATGTCCTGGAATCTATGCCAGATCAACCGCCAAAAAAGGACAGTTGTCTTTCTCAAATGTGTCTGCAGAAAAGATCACATTCAAAGTCGTCTCCAGTTCCCCATCATTCTCAGGTTGAGATTTGCAGTGTCCTGACGAATCTCGTCATCCATCACCTATCCATCCTATCCCATTTACTCCGCTGAGTGGACCCTCCAATAAGTTGTCCAATAGCTCGAATGATTGGGACTGCAGTAAAGGGTTGGAAACTGGGGGGCAGAAATCAGATGATGGTTCTGACAATAGAAAAGGCTCAGAACAGAACTCACCAACGGTAAAGCCATCCCATCTTGCAGGACTCGACAGAAGCTTTCCCATGGTGATACCACTGGGAATTCGTCGACATAAACCCCTAGTTCCAAAATGGGGGGCGCTGACAAAGTTTCTGCAAATGGAAGGCAGTTATAGACACACTTTAACCCAAGAACCACAACTCGTAAGACACAAACTAGGTCTACTACGAGCGGTGATCAGGGTAACGTGTCAGCTACCACATAGGTAGCATTATCTGAACTACTGAATACTTCTGGCCTCGAACTATAACAGTTGAGGCCTCCACTCGAACCATCGCACTCGTTGACTCCTTCGTCATCTCGTGCTTTTTCTCTCACTTCCTCTTATATTGCACCGAATAGGTCAATATCCTTCCTTTCTACTCATTTCTTCGTATATAGAACGGTCAGAACTTCCGCCACTCTTCACACCCAGGATTCCTGTCCACCTGTTTGAAATTGGACAAGACGATCTTGCAAGGGCACTGTAAAGGGTATGCATATATGCATACCCGGACTAAGGAATAATAGCTGGATTATAGTACTTTATTATTTACCTTTTATTTTCTTTCTTTATATTCTTTCTATATTTCGAGCACACGATTTTGTAGTTCGAAGCTTTGTGTATACGTATGGGCGCTCTCAGCGCCAAAAGAGACAGACAACTTTTACCCAGCAGACACCACCTCGTAAATGACCCATACGTCGAATAGCGAGAGGTGTCAAGGGTAACGTTTCAACTACCTCTAAAGGTAGTATTCTCTTGCATACTAACGTACTTTGGACTTGAACCGCGAAGGTCAAGTTCCAATCTAAGGTCTTTGCGCTAGTCGACATTATAGTCGACTCGTGCTATTATTTCTTTACTCTAGATATTCAGCTTCGCGTTGATTATCTATTTTACATCTAGCTACGAGTTGTACCGTGAAGGTCAACTCTTTCATTCTTTCATTCTAGCCATCAAGAGCAACTGTACAGTTGCTCTTGTGACGCATAGCGTGTCTTCTTACTAGCACAGCTTGTCTAGTAATCTACGGTATTGTACTGTACGGTCAATATCTGCTAATAGTAGTTGAATAGACACTATTCTTCGTATATCGAACGGTCAGAATCTATCGACTCTTCACAGGCACAGCCTATAAGCTGAAGCCAAGTCCTACCGGCTTTCCCGCAGGTTTCTCTGGAAACCCTCCATGTACACACCTTAACAATTACCCTCTTCTAGTTTTAATTCCCTTTTACTCTTCTCCTAATCCCTTTAAAGACATCATCAGCTAGCTGTGAACTCTTACCCATTCAACTCTTAGCATTTTTGGCCCTCCAGTTGATTCAGCTAAGTGTTGTCTTCAGTTGGAACTCATACTATCCATTCTCTTGAAATACTGGAGTATCCTAACACTTCATGTGAGGGTGCAACACATAAGTTGAAGCCAAGCTCCACTTGTTTTGTAGAATCAGACCTCCCAATTAGTACAACTTGCTTTGTCGGCCCTCCAACATCATTCCCCTTCATCCTTCAACCCTAGATCCTAAAGGTCAAATCTCCCAATTTGTATGATCATGCCTTTTTGGACCTCTGAAAAACCTCCCTTTTTGCCCCCTTGCTTAGATCTTGTTAGGATACACACACAAGGCGGGTTTCCGGAGAAACCTGTGGGATATACGGTAGGACTTGGCTTCAGCTTATAGGCTGCGCCCTCACTAGATCGTGTTGTCCAATTTCAGACAGGCAGACGGGAATCCCAGGGGGTCTGGGCGGGGGTCGTGGGTCATGAGTCGTAAGTCAGAGATGAGTCGAGACTGGTGAGAGAGATAGATACGCCAGAGCCCATGGGCTCCAACTAGTGCGAGTGGTGTGAATCAAGTAGGGTTTTAGAGCGGAAAATGTATTAGATTACTGGGGGGAATCTAAGCTAATTTTCTGACTGGATTGTATGTACAACATCTGCCAGTTTATATAGACTGTGGAGTGAATGACATACCAAATCCAGTAATGATGAAATGAAACTAACAAAACATAAAATGGGAATAATAAACACCAAGTTTGGTGTTAGGAATGGGATGGAACGGAGCGGAGTCCAAATCATGACAGGTCATTTGACTAAAACAGGAATGGGGCTTGATTAGAGCGGTGAGGGGATTCTGAGCGGGGTCCAGTGACTGATGCGTGGGACGAAGACGGACATAGACAGAGATGGAGTCTGGGGTAAGTCCGGTGACTGATATGTGTCGTAATGAGGTCAAATGTAACAAGTCTTGATGTACAGAGTCCAGGTGGGAATTCCTATAAACAGACATTTGGTGCGTGTAGGGCATGATGGCGTACAGGTTAGTGCCCGGAGTCCGGCGGGATTGTCCAGTCGTAACAGATCTTAACACATCCAAATTGTACTGTGAAGGTCAATTCCACTTATTGTCTTAATCATCTCCAGCTCCTCTATGGTTGCTTACAATGATTATTCCCCTTTTTACTTACATATATTGTATGTACTTTGATAGTCAATATAACATTATTGTACCTAGAAGGTCAATATTCTTTATATATTGAGTGGTCAGAACTTCTATGACTCTTCACACCTGGACATTGTGGAGGTCTGGAGTAGCCTGGAGTAGGCTTCAGAGCTTAAACTCATTTTACTAGTGAGGCACTCACTGAGTGTTAAGATCTAAGCAAGGGGGGCAAAAGGGCAGAGGTCTGAAAATGGTGAATTGTACTAATTGGGAGGTCCAAATCTATAGGCAAAATGGAGCTTGGCTTCAATATATATGTTGCACCCTTACATGAACTGTTAGGATGCTCCAGTATTTCAAACAGAGTGAATAATACGATAAAGACTAAAGACAATACTTAGCTCAATCGACTGGAGGGCCAAAAAGACTAAAAGTTGTAAAGTAAAGAGTATTAAGAGAAATGTAAAGAGAACTTACCCAAGAGGGGGTTGAGTTTCAAACTGGAGAATTGTAGCATATGTGGGAAGAGCTTTATACTACAGTAGGATGGATGATTGGAGGGCCAATTGGAGAAACAAGAGTCATGACAGGTCAATGACATGAATTGGATTTCACTCAATAAAGCTGAATAAACAATCAAAGAATATTCAACAATATCAAATGCAGATGCCTCATTTGATGAACTATTAATTCATCCTGTTGATAAAGTATGAGGCAAAGATAGGACACAGAAGCACACTAGTAATTATGTTGAAGAAATCTTGGATAGAAGTCAAATTAATAATACAATAGTAATAATATGGATTATGGTACAGGTTTTCTGACTGACTTTCCTCACTCCTATTATTGCCCTTTTATGCTATTTATCATTTACCCATGATAATAATATGATATCAGAGTGAAATCATCAATGACACCAAATTCAGACAAGTCAAAAAATAGTCAAGTCAGAAATCAAATCAGAAAGTCAAAGGAATGTCCAAGAAAGTCAAAGGAATGTCAAATTGAATATTATCAGAATTTGAGCTTGTATGTTTGTGACAGTTGAAAAAAGTATTGGAAGGAAACAAGGAACAAGCTAAAACTAAATGTGATGTAGCAAAAGTATTCTAAAAAATGTGAGGTGGCAAATATTGTTTACATGTTGGATGGATGAAGGGAGAGCATCAGAATGGAGATGGAATGGAACACCTAAAGGGATAAACTACAACACAACAGGTTTCAGGGTGCTGAGGAGGTGGTACCATGTCCCAGGGCTCCAATGTCAGGGTGCCAGAGGGTTACGAAGGTAAGAACCAGTTGCAGGGGCTGAAAGATAGGGATGTCAACATAAACCAAGTGTCAGGGTCCCAATGCAGTGGCTCTAGATCCCAAGGCACTGATGTTGGGGTCCCAGAAAGGTTATCAAGGTAAGACCAAGTTGTGGGAGCCTGAAAGGGTGAGGATCCTAACACTGAGGTCTTCTTGGTACTTTGTGAACTCTCATCGCCCTTTTGGATATTTTAGAAGATGGTGCAACTTTGACAGGAGGTTGCCTCAATGCCACTCATCATTCATCTCTATTAATCAGCACATCATATGGGCTGCCTATGTGATGGTGCCACCAGGTTATTTATTTCTATGCGTTGCTCCATAAAGCATGTCGTAATCGTCATAAATACAACTGGTCCATGGATACGCATCTACGATCCCCATTTATGTGGGGCATAAGGCCTCATGGCTGGGAATAATGTGCCACTTATCATCTCCCGAGCAGACTGCAGTGACACCAGCCGTGGCTAAGGACTGTTTATGGTTAGAGGAGGGATCTCCTCATCCAGGGAGGGGGAGGGGGTGACAGGGTTACGAAGTGTCAATGCCCATACAAACAGAAGGTTAAACACTGTCATGATGATATCGGATTTGGCATCGTTAACGCTATAAAGTCAGTCAAGGATAGATTAAGTGAAACACTCTGGGTATATGGAAGGTGAAAGTACATGTATGATAACTTGCATGAATCGATGGGTGTTAGAACCACCTAGGTGCACTCATTGGCAGCCGCTCACTGTGAAGCGTTTCCGGAACTCTTGGGGATGTTGGGGTATGCCAGTGCGTTTCACTGCTGGATGATACCATACTCTCACCTGTTGGAGATAAAATCCCTGCATTGTCTAGAAGAATCCTATTGTAATTGAAGTTGCCATACTACCTCGCGATTATGTCTAATAATTAGCCTTTGTTTGATCTCGCCGACATTAGGATTTAGCACTCTACACACCGCTGGTGTTGTGACATGTGAGACGTCAAAAACCAAGCTGAACCTCAGTACTTGTGCTGTGTTATTGCCCGGGACCATCGAATTGTCTTAGCACAGACACATCTCAATTTTTCCTCCTCTGTTATCCATAGTAGATTTCCATTACATAAATAGTTTATATTGAACAGATAAGTATACATTATATATTGTATACCCAACCACTGAATTTCAATGGCACATTTTGTGCCTCGCCAGCGATGATTACCATTACAATCGATATTATATAGGAATATATTTCGGGACTATCAAATAAGACCCGCACCGCGCGTACAATATAACTGGCTGAAAAGTCGCATTCCCAAGACATTTAGGCTCGCATCCCAAGCCTCTTAACACCGTTGACCAGCGCATCCATGGCATTTTGAACCTCCCTGAACCTATTAACCCCACATTTTCCACTCTTAACATGCTGCGTCAACGAACTCAACACGCTGAATTTTGTTCCACAACCAGCACGATTCGGACACCTATAGATCTTCGCCTGGTGTCGCGGGCTTTGTAGATGGGCATTGAGCGACCGTAACGCCCCAAACGTCCCGTGGCAAAGGAAACATTCGTACGCGTAGCCATTCCACGAACGCTCAGTGGCCCATGTCTGGACGACCTCCGGTCCGGTGATGAGCTTCGCGGGATTCGTGAAGTAGTTGTCCGGTCCACGCGGGCAACGTTGCGGTTAAGCTCCGCGCGCGTCATCCCGGAGGGGCAGGTGCCCGACTCGAAGTGGAGAATGAGGGCGGACATGGAGACGAAGCCTCTTCCGCAATTTCTCCCAGGGCACATCACGCTTTTCGGCTTGTGCGTGGAGGAGTTGAGATGCCCGTCGAGGTTGCTCTGGCTGCGGAACAGGCGGCAGCACTCGGCGCAATAGTAATGACTTTGGCGATTGTGTTCATGGAGTCCTGCTTCGTTCTTGAAGACCTGAATAAAGGACGTGATTGGTGTTGATATATTATAATCCAGAAATAACACACGGGAGGCAACGTACCTTTGAACAGCCTGAACAAAAGTAATGTGCGTCTTCAAAGTGTACATGAAGGTCATCTCGATTATCATAATGCTCGTTGCAATATTGGCAGTAGAAATGTCTTGGGCTCTGCACCCAGTGTTCTTTCATGCCATGCCAAGTAAGAAAATCTCTCTCGCAGTCACCACAGATATTATGAGCACTGGAGTCTCGTTCGTGACGGTAAAGGGCTCCGTAAGATCCAAAATGTCTGTCGCAACGTTCACAGTACGTCATATTGGCTTGTGAAGTGTGTACGCTCAGTTATTAAGAGCTAACGCTAGATCCAAAGAAGACTAACAGCGGAGGGAATAGCGCATCCAACACTTTACAATGCTGTAGGATGGCAAAAGAGAAGGTATATGAACACTACCCAAAAAACTTGGAGAATGTTGCTGGCGGCTTACTACAGCCAGTCTGAAGGTGAAACAAAGTGGAGTGGAAACATATATGCGGAGGTCGGCTGTGGCCAGACTCCGGGTAGCGACTGAATAGTGGAAGCAGCCACAACGTTTCAACATTATCATAATGCGTGATATTCTGAATTGATGGGTTCGGTGTTATTGTAATTATTATTGTTAAACTTAGCTGGTTAGATGGCACAATAACACCTGTGGTACCCATGCACCCATATCTAGTTAGGCGCAGAACACTAGCGCAGCTCGCTTTATAGTTAGATAGGATAGCCGTCGTCTCCCTCTCCCGGAAATAATACCGTTTTATAATTCTGTCTTGAATAAAAATTTATTTTTTCCCTCGCGTACTCCTGTGTCCAAATTTAGAAGCAAATTAGCCTGAGTGGACATGTGTAGCTCCAGGCTCCTTGTTGCATTGGGCCTCTTCTCCTTGCTTACCGGCCACACTGTTAGAATATTGCAAGCCATTGAGAGTGCTCACAGTCTGACTACACTCGGGTATTTAGTACTGTACAGTAGCTTAGTCATCACATGTATTTCGGTAGGGACTTTGTCATCCCCTCACCCACATGAAATCCCATTGCATATTCTTACACACACTACCCGTCACGGTGCTGCCTTCGGCAACGTCCTCCAGGGTCATACTAACGCGCTTGTCATCAGTGACAATGAGTTCGTGTTCCAGCGTTCCTGGCCACCCAGAAGGGCCCACTTGATGCACCTGGTGGCACTGATATATTTTAGACATTGTTACACGTGTAATATGTACATACTTTTGACTCAGTGAAATGAAATAAGTAATTTTGTTTACATACTTCAGGTAAAATTATCAAATTTTTGATATTGGTGGGGTATTAAATGCATTGACTAAACTGAAGAAGAGAAGATGAAATTCAAATGTAAAAGTGTTTCTGCTTCACAGACGAGCTATGGCCTGGTATGTCTTCCTCTCCATTATCTCTCTTCCAGCCGATGTCACGACTTGGAGTCAACTTCAGTAAAGTGACTCAGTCATCCAGACATGCCAGAACAAAGAGCCTTGGGAAAGGTATTTCAGAGGCAGGTTCAGTGTTGCCTCATGTAAGACTAGTATTTGCTGTAGGTGCAAACAGACACTAGAATGAATGGTGAGAACAAAACCACTACTTCATTGAAAATCCATATGTACATAATATATACTAGTGGGGAACAATGGGAGGTGAGGGCAATGGGATGTGGACAACAATGGGGTTAAATATTACTAAATTGCAGTGTAGGGAGGCTCAGTCTCTTACACTGGAATACCTGGATATGTATGTTGAGTAGAAGACAAGAATTCAGAAGGATAGAGTTTAAACATGAATCTCAGTGAGTGAGTGAATGACTTTCACTGAGGTACATGGTGAATTTCGTGTTCTTTTATTTACTTTGTAATTATTTAGGGGAGTCTTTAGGAGAGTAAAAGAGAAATTTAGATACTCGAAGTTTCTAGCCAATTGCATCATTAAGGAGAAATAAGGAGTTAGTTCCCTTTATGGCATTATGGTATATGTGCATATATATGCATACATTCGTCATTGTGGATTCAATTGCAATTCACGATCTCAGTTTATGCAAAGACTTGCTATTATTAACAATGTAATGGTCTATAGTTTTGTACAGGCTGCCTTGTCTTGATGCACTCTTATATGATGTGCAGCCTGTCCCAATTGCCTATCCACAGGATCTCATTCTGGCATATGAAAATGCTGCTCAAAACGCCAAGCAGACAGGCTTCGATAGGATAGAACATATGTACTTCTGTGTAGAACTGTTAGTGATGGCCTGCTGATGACGATGCACGCATGCAGGAGTAGTCCAGGCTGGCAATGGTTACCTTCTGCATCAATTCTTTGATTTCAATTGTAACCAGCACACAGAACATTGGGTGGCTCCATTCACAATAGAGTGCGGCCCACCATAGAGGTTATCATGCCCTCATTGAAGTGTGGGTATGATAGGGTGGGCATCAAGCTGAGTCCGTCTGGTAGCTTCAACAATATTGACAGGCCTCTGCGAGCCACTGTAGACAAATTTTCATACCTCATCCAGCAATTGGACATGTTGAAGGTCTTGTACATCACCCTGGTGCGGCACCTGGAGATGTATGACCCCAATATTGGAGGTGAGATTCAAGTCTGTTTGGACTTCTTGCAGCTAATATCCTTGTCTTTACTAAGGCCACCTACGAGCGATGCCACACGACATCCTTGAGACATAGGACACATATATGTCGACCTTACCTCTTCCTAAGGTCTCCATCTGTGAAGCAGAAATGCTTTTACATTTAAATTTCATCTTCTCTTCTTCAGTTTCGTCAATGCATTTAATACCCCACCAATATCAAAAATTTGATAATTTTACCTGAAATATGTGAACAATATTACTTATTTCATTTCACTGAGTCAAAAGTACATATTATGCATGTAACAATGTCTAAAATATATCAGTGCCACCAGGTGCATCAAGTGCACCCTTCTGGGTGGCCAGGAATGCTGGAACACAAGCTTGTTGTCAGTGAGTATGACTCTGGAGGACATTGCTGAAGGCAGCGCTGTGACGGGTAGTGTGGCCGGTAAGCAAGGGGAAGAAGCCCAATGCAACAAGGAGCCCGGAGCTACACATGTCCACTCAGGCTAATTTGCTTATAAATTTGGACACATAGGAGTATGCGAGGGAAAAAATAAATTTTTATTCAAGACAGAATTATAAAACGGTATTATTTCTGGGAGAGGGAGACAACGGCTATCCTATCTAACTATAAGGCAAGCAGCACTAGTGTTCTGTGCCTAACTAGATATGCATGCATGGGTACCACAGGTGCACAATAATACGGTACTATACACTCAAGGAAGGACTGAGAAAGTTACTGCACCTCTGGCTTACTTTGGAAGGTGGAGCTCCAGCCTACAGCAATGTTATGAGTCATCCCTTTTTGTCTTTGACTTTAGATCTTAACAACTACCCATTCCAATATTACATACACTGTGTGCCTTGGTATCCCAATTCCTTTAATAGGTTCTGCATCCAACAGATATCCTTTCCTGCTGCAACTGCAGCAACATATTCAGCTTCTGTGATGGATAGTGTCACAATTGGTTGTAGCTTGCTGCTCTAGCTTCTACTTTGATTATATAGCCTATTGTTGATTTTCCACTGTCCTTGTCTCCACCATAATTGGCATCACTGAAGCCAACAAATGGATCTGGTTTTAAAGGGTCTGGACTATATGTATGTGAGTTTCATATCCATAGTTCCTTTCAAATATTGCAGTAGGTGTTTGACAGCCTTCCAGTATGCCATGCCATGGTTTGAGTTAAATCAAGCTAATACTCCTGCAGTGTATGCATTAAGTTCTGAACAAAGGCCCATGGATTTTCTGGTTTCCGGTAATTATTCTGAACACCTCTTTTCTGGGAAATGTCCCACAGAGTCCCCAGGTAATAAGTCCAGGGGAGTTTCTGGGGATATTAGTACAAGGGAGTGTGGTATCAGAATAATTATCAGAAGTAGGTACAGCTGAGATGGACTTGGCTTCAGCTTATGTGCTGCACCCTCATACACTCATTTGGGTGTCCATATTTTGAGCTGACAGAATGCATACAAGGAGATGTAGATTCCGGAGTTCCCATGGGAGTTCCAGGAATCGAGCATGCAGGGAGCAAAGACTGGATCAGGGGTGTAACTTGTTTGAGGGTGTAACTTGTTTGAGGGTGTAACTTGTTTGAGGGTGTAACTTGTTTGAGGGTGTAACTTGTTCGAGATTAAGACTGGATTCTTAGTACATGAATATAGGAGACTTACATAGACTATAAAATGTAATAATACCAAATCCAGTATTAATGAGGGGCAGAACTATTAAACACAAAATGAAACAAGTAAATACCAAACTAGGTATTAGGGATGGAATGGAATGGGAGTAGGGTCTGAAACATGACAGGTCATTAGACCATAATGGGAAGGGGGCTCTGTTAGAGGGGTTCTGGGAGTCCAGTCAGAGTCCGGTGACTGGTCCATGAGATACAGAGTGTAGGGTGTATATAGGGTGGAGTTCGGAGTCCGGTGGAGTTCAGAGTCTGGTGGAGTCTGATGACTGGTACATGAGACACATGACAGACCATTTGACCATAACTGGAGCAGGGCTCAGTCAGAGGGCTCCAGGAGTCTGGGCAGAGTCCAGGGACTTGGTGCATGAGACAATGTTGGGTATAAACAGGTTGGATGTGCAGGGGGTCTGGCAGCATCCGAGGACTGGTACATGAGACACAGAGGGTTAGGTGCAGACAGGTGTCAGACAGGTATGTATGTGTTGGGTACAGACAGGTGTGATGGATGGGTCCCAGCAGGAACCCCAGTTGTGACTGTATGTTAGGTTCCATACAGTGGGTTGGGTGCATATAGGGCAGAGTCCAGGTCCCAGCAGGTTGTCCGGCAGTGGGTATAGAGAGTTGGTGTTAAGGGTGTGTACATGGAGGGTTTCCAGAGAAACCTGCGGGAAATCTGGTAGGACTTGGCTTCAGCTTATAGGCTGCACCCTCATGAGATCATCTTGTCCAATTTCAAATGGGTGGACAGGAATCCCAGGGAGCCCGGGTGGGTTTGTGGGTTGAGAGGTCGGGGAGTTGAGATGGATAGGTTGGAGGTTGAGTGATAGATGCATCGGAGCCCATGGGCTCTGACTAGTAAGAGCAGTGTGATTCAAAGAGGAATTTAGAGCGGAAAATATACTAAGATTACTGGGGAAAATCTAAGCTGATTTTCTGACTGGATTGTATATACAACATCTGCCAGACTATATAGACTGTGGAATGAATAACATACCAAATCCAGTAATAATGAAAATGGGGCTCAGTTAGAGGGATGATGGGTTTTCTGAGTGGGGTCCAGTGACTGATGTGTAGGACAGGGTCAGACATAGACAGGGACAGAGTCTAGCAGGAATTCCAGTGACTGATACATGAAGTAATGAAGTCGAATGTGGACAAGTCTGATGTATGGAGTCTGGTGGGAATTCCGGTAAACTGACAATTGGTGCGTATAGGGTGTGGGTGCATATAAGTTAGTGCCCAGAGTCTGGTGGGAATTCTGGTTGTAACAGTACCCTCCCTTTATGCCGAAGTGTTAAGGTTATGTACATGGCAGGTTTCTGGAGAAACCCACAGGAAATCCGGTAGGACTTGGCTTCAGCTTATAGGCTGCACCCTCGTGAGATTGTGTTGTCCAATTTCAAACAGGTGGACCAGAAACCTGGGGAGTCCAGGCGGAGTTCGTGGGTGTGAAGAGTGGTGGAAGTTTTGACCATTCTATATATGAAGAAATGAGTAGAATGGGAGGAAGGATGATTTGAGTGGAGGCCTCAACTGTTATAGTTTGAGGCCAGAAGTGTTTGCTAGCTCAGATAATGCTACCTATGTGGTAGCTGACACGTTACCCTGATCACCACTCGCTGTAGACCTAGTTTGTGTCTTACGAGTGATGGTGCTTGGGTAAAAGTGTGTCTCCCTTTCTGGTTGTGAGGAGTATGCTTTTACCACAGTTTCATTGTGGTAAAACACTCCTTTTATTTCATTTATATTTTACACATTTTATTCATATTTTTCTATCTTTTATATTCTTCGAATATTGCATATTTCATTAGTTCGAAGCATTGTGTATACTTGTGGGTGCACTCAGCACCTAATGAAACTCAGACACCTTTTTACCCAGCAGACACCACCTTGTAACGACCCCGACGTCGAATAGCGAGAGGTGTCAAGGGTAACGTCTCAGCTACTTATAAAAGTAGTGACTTCTTGCATACTAATAATCTTTGGACTCAAACCGTGAAGGTCAAGTCCCACTCTCAAGTCTTTGTGCTCATTGACACTCTAGTCGATTCGCACTGCTATATCTCTACCTCTGATATTCAGTCTTTCGCTGACTATCTTTCTTACTTCTAGCTACAAGTTGTACCGTAAAGGTCAACTCTTCTTTTCTCCAGTCCTCATCGTCACGAGCAACTGTACAGTTGCTCTTGTGACATGTAGTGCGTCTCTTTACTAGTACTATCAGTCTAGTAATCTACAGTATTGTACAGGACGGTCAATACTTAATAATAGTAGTTGAATAAATACTATTCTTTGTACATCGAGCAGTCAGAATCTATCGACTCTTCACACTGGTGCTGAGTGCACCCACAAGTATACACAGAGCTTCAAACTAATGAATGGTACAATATTCAAAGAATATAAAGGATAGAAAAATATAAATAAAATGTGTAAAATATAAATAAAATAAAAGGAGTGTTTTACCACAATGAAATTGTGGTAAAAGCATACCCTTCACAGTGCCCCCCAGTTCAAAGGGATGTGCTATACGAAGTCCCGGAAAGTTTCTGGGATGCCCCCCAGGCATCTTGTGTGGAGCCCCCCAAACTGCAAGGTGCCAAGATCCCAGTGCTTGAAGAGAGGTTGGTGGGTTTAGGGGTGGTAAAGGAAGATGTTGATGTGGAACAAAGGGGGGGAGAGGGAAAAAAAAATGGATCCATTCTTTTCCTTCAGTCCCTAGTTGAGCACTCCTTCAGTCCTGACATCTTTTGAATGGCAAATGGACCACTCAATAGCCTCCTAGACACTGCCACATTGTTTCCTTCTGGGACGTGAGGCATTCCTCATAGTAGATGTCCCATAGGTGGACAGGCTGTCGCATAACTTCTTGGGCAGTGCATCTTGGGGTTAGGAGGGTAGGCTATCATTAGAGTCCATTGGAATAATCTCCTTAAATGAGTACCAGAGGAGGTTCATGATGCTTCACTGTGGCCAGATAGTGTAAGACTCGGGATTAGGATCTTCCCATGCTGCTAGTCTATAGGACCTAGCAGCATACATGATGCTGTGAGCCTTCCTGGCCAGGTTGTATACCCTATATCCCCTATACCACCCCCCATTTGTGATATTGTTGTTCCACAGCAATCACACAAATTAACCATTGTTGTGCACAGTTAGATTGCAGTCTGTGTTCCCAAAAGGTCTAGCCCATGGCAGGTCTAAAAAGTGTCCAGGAATGCTTCAAGTAGGTGGGTGAGTCCAGACCTGAGTGTAGTCGATGAAACTCTGCTACCAGTTCTGGTGCATGGACATCCTTGGCATCCACCCACTCATTTTTCTCATAGCCATAACCTCTCCATTTGATAAGATACTGAAACTTCCTATAGTGCATCCTGTTATCTAGGACCTCCTCCACCTCATATTCCTCTTGGTTACCTACAAGATCTGGGGGGGTTGGTAGGGCTTAGGATGGCCTGGAAAAGGGTCCACTGGAGCAAGCATGAGTTTAACAACAGGGAAAACTGGGTGTAAATGCTTGAGCTTTTGAGGTAAACACAGTCGATATGCATGTGTGCCCACTGCCCTTTCTATCATGAAGGGGCCCAAACGCTGGTGTGCCAGTTTGGCTGATGGTCAGGTAGTAACTAGATTACTTGCATCCAAAAACACCTTATCTCCTGGATGATAGACTGGAGTGGGTTCTCGTCATCAGTTATAGTATCTCATCATGTATCCTTTGATTTCTGCAAGGCAGCCTCAGCTTCCTGTAGGGCATCTGCCATACACTCCTTAAGTTCATTTACTGATTCCAATCTGGATGGCACCTGATGTGGTTCAAAACCCATGTGCAGATGATGACCAGTGTCAACCATGAATGGTGTGTGTTGTGTGGAAGAATGGATGTGGTTATTGTATTGGAACTCTGCCAAGGGGAGTAATTCATCCCAATCATCCTGTCACATGTTTGTGAACACCCATATGTATTGCTCTAGTTCCATGTTGAGACATTCTGTCTGTCCGTCTGTCTGAGGATGATAGGCAGTAGAGGAGGCTATCTTGATTCCAAGCAAGTGGTAGAGTTCCTTGGTGAATTCCACCACAAACTGTGAGCCATGGTCAGAAACCACCTTCATTGGCAAGCCATGTAGTTTCCAGACATGCTGTAGGAACAAACATGCTGCACCTGCTGCTGACAATGTGGTCATGGTAGGGATGAAGTGTGCCGGTTTAGAGAGTGAGTCAACCACATTCATAATCACATCGAAACCGTGGGCCTCTGGCAGTTCTGTAATAAAGTCCACACTGATCACTTCCCAGCATTGACTGGGGATTGGCAATGGATGCAGCTGACCCATAGGTCTATGCTGGATGGTCTTGATCCACAAACACACATCACAAGTCTTGGCATAGAGTCCTACATTTATGGACATTTGGGGCCACTAGTAATTCCTGGAAATGAGTTTTAAGGTCTTCCACCTGCCTGGGTGGCCTGTTACCTTGGTATCATGATGTTGGGCCATAATGTGGCGGCAGAGATCTAAGTGGTCTGGAACATATATCTTACCACAAAACAGGAGTAGGCCCTCTGATTCTGACCACTCTGAGGAATGTATAGACCTGCTTTTAGTCTTGCGCATCTCCTGAATGGCATTTGCCACTGCATCTTCTGGGGTTGACTCCTTCAAGCCTTTCTGGACATCCTTCAGGATGTCCCATTCTTCACCATAAACCTCTACCCCTTCTAATGCTCGAATAGCAAACAATTCAGGTCAGAGAAGTACCCTATCCTTGTTGTCTTCTGCACCAGAACCATGGTCAGCACATCTGGATAGAGCATCTGATTTTCCCATAGAGGCTCCTGGACGATGATGCATCTCAAAGTCAAACCGTGCCAAATAAAGTGACCATCTGGCTTGCCTCCAGTTCAAATTCTTGGATGTGCGAAAGTATTCCAGGTTCTTGTGGTCTGTCCAGATCTTGAACTTATGCTCAGCACCTTCTACAAAGTGACGCCACTCTTCCAGTGCCCAGATGATAGCCAGCATCTCCTTATCATGAATGTCATAATTGTGTTCCACCTTATTGAGGCTTTTGGAGTAGAATGCAATGGGATGCCACTTGCCATCCTCCTGTGACTGCTGAGACAGTACTGCCCCCATGGCAAAGTCTGAACTGTCAGCCTCAATATGGTATGGAAGGTTATCTTTCACAAAGGCAAGAACTGGTGCTGAAGTCACCAGATGCTTGAGAGTGTGGAAGGCAACCACTTCCTCCTTGCCCCACTTCCAAGGCTGATCCTTTTTGGTGAGATCAAACAGGGGACGTGAATGGTGGGAGAAGTCCTTGATGAAGTGTTGGTATAAGTTGGAAAACCCCAGAAAGGACTGTACTTCCTTGCAGCTACCTGGGGTTGGCCATTCTGCTACACCAGCCACTTTGATTGGATCCATCTCCACCTGACCCTCTGAAATAATGAGTCCCAAATACTCAATCTTGGTCTTCTCAAATTCACACTTCTCTGGCCTGAGATAGAGTTTATGCTGGTGTAGCCGTTGCATGACTAGATGTGACACACAGTAGTGCTCTTGCAGTGTTTTGGTGAATATCAAAATGTCATCCAGATAAATGACCACTACACCCCTCCATGATGAGGTCATGGAAAATGTCATTCATCATTGTCTGAAAGGTGGAGGGGCTATTGGTGAGTCTGAAAAACATAACAAGGGGTTCAAACAATCCCCAGTTGGTGCGAAAGGCTGCTTTCCATTCATCCCCTTTTTTGATCCTCACATTGTTATATCCCCATTGTACATCTCATTTGGTGAAATAATGAGCTCCACATAGCTGATTGATAAGGTCAGAGATCAAGGGAAGGGGGTATTGATTCTTGATAGTGACAGCATTGAGAACGCAATAGTCCTGTACTAGATGAAGGGACCCATCCTTTTTCTTAATAAGGAAAACTGGGGAAGCCATGGGTGACTTTGAGGGTCGGATATGGCCTGTAAATAGGTTTTCTTGAAAGAAGGCATCAAGCTCTGCCTGTTCATTTGGAGCTAAAGGGTACACCTTGCAAGATGAAGGTTTGGCATCTGGTACCAGTTCAATGGCATGGTCCCAGGATTTCTGGTCAGGGAGCCTGTCAAAGGAGGCCTTGGAAAAGATGTCCACATATTCATGCAGGTATACAGGAATTTGATCTTGTACTGATCCTTTACCTGAAGTTGTTGGTTGGGAATTACGACGAAATGCCTCTGCAAGACGCTGAGAGGTGGTGGTACTTGCATGAATAAACTCTTCTTCTGGGGGGAGTGAGGCCACCCAATGCAGTCTCCATCCTCCCGAAGATCAGTATCTTCTTCAGTATCTTCTTCTACCTCTCCCTCCATTATTAAATCGTCTTCTATAGGAGTGGTGGGCATTGGTAATGGCCTGGTATGACAGACCCGAAGCTTTGCAGCTGCCCGATGCCCTTCCTTTAACTCTTGTTGGCAAGTCCGGCATTGGGATGGGCATCGACTCATGGTGACCTTGCCTGTTGACCAATCCACCTCTGGGTTGTGCTGCTGCAGCCAGGTGAATCCAAGAAGCATCTTGTGGTGACCCAAGCTGGTGACTGTAAAGACAGCATGCTTATAATGATCTTTATAATGCAGGATGAGGTCAACTACTTCCATGATAGCACCTGCCTCATTGTGAGTGCCATCAACATTGAGGACTGGAATTGGACAAGTGAGGGAACGAGTGGTGAGGTGCTTCTTTTTAACAAAGTCTCTGTCAATGAATAGACCTGTAGTGCCACAATATAAAAGAGCACTCAGGGCATGGACCTCAGCAGTGTCTGTTGCCTGAATCTGAATCGGTAAGGACAAGGAATTGGTTGAGGGGGTTGAACATATGATGTAGGTGGATGGCAATCTCCGCTCCCACTTCGGGAGATGGGTGTAGGGTTTTGGGAGATTAGATGTGACTATTGGTTTCACAGTTTCAGCATGAGTAGAGGGAGTGTATTGGGGCTCTATCTTATCTATCATTACACTGTGAAGCTGGTCATGAATAAGCAATGAAGGCACACCCTGTAAAGGGTTGAGTAGTTTACCACTCAATGTACGATCGTTATCGACTAACGATAGTACGAAATACAATCGACTAGTAGTTAAGATGTAGATTACGATCGACCCTTAAGGTACAATTGGCAGATAATTACAAGGACGGATTGACCTTACGGTACGATTCGATTGTTTAGCTAGTTGGGCTGAAGGCCGAATAGACAAGAGAAAGTATATAGTGCGCGAAGGAGAGAGAATATCCTAAGAAAGTTAGTTACGATGGATATTCTTACCGCGCTGTTCAAGAGCTTGAAGTTGAATCAAGTAGTAGTAACGGACTTCGACTGTTTCAGTGTGAAGTGTGATTACTATGACTCAATGAAGAGGGATAGAGTAGAGGTTTGTTTTAGACAAGACCCCAAACCAGTACTTGCGTGTGCAGGTGATGGTTGTCGGGGTTGAAAAGTGTCTGAGTTTTTGTCGTGTGACTACTACTGTGACATACACATACTTCTTGTGGGCGAGAGCGCCCACAAGCATACATGGGCTCTCGAACTAATAAAGCGTATTTATGAGTGATAAAGAGAGAATAAAAAATATAAAACAAAATGAAATAATTGTATTATAAAGCGGCTTAAGGTCTAGGCTTAGAGCCTTTAGTCGCGCCTCCTATATGACCTATCCTTCACACACCCTTCACTCGTTGCTGGGGGGAAAACCCTGTTCCACCAACTGTCCCAGTGGGGGTGACTCCTTGTCCATATTGGAAATATGGCCTGCATCCTCTAATGCCAATATATCTTGAGTGAATGCTGACAAGTTGTCTGGGTCTTCTGCTAGGAAATGGAGGATTTCCCTTATCTCTGGACAATTGCATGCCCAATGACCCACCTGTCCACACTTACGACAGGTATTGAGAGGGATGTATTGCTGTGTCTGATGAGTGTAATGTATTCAGGGGATTCTCTTAGATAGCTCAATATATGCTATAGTGTCACAGAGCTTCAACAATAAAACAAGCAAAGGTCCAGTAATTTAAATACTGATAGATTAATGAGCTGCGCTATTAAGCTTAAACAACTCAAATAAATGCTTATTTTGATTATTGAAAGGTTCAATAGAAATGTGTATGACTCTCTTAGCAAATAAAAGAACTATTCCTTGAGAATAGGGGCTAGAAGCTGAATATATGCACAGTAACTTAGCAGAGACTTTATATAAAGCTTTGGATTCTTGTATGCTTATTTGTAACTATTAATAGTTATTTAACAAGGTGTTAAATAATTTATTAATAGAGAAGGTAATTCGTATTGGATTATCTGAGTGCTTGTACTTGATTAATTCAATAAACTTAGGGCTGGGCCTTGAATAATCTAGTATTGGCAGGGAATTTCAGTACGGATACTTAGATACTTATTAGGTTTATTATGTAATTAATAAGCCTAAGGGTAGCTGTGAGGCTGGGGAAACTTAGATGATTAGCTAAGTTCAAGAGTTGCTGACAAAGATTCAAGATGCTGCAAGTGTAGGTGCTTGCAGTGAGTGTATCAGACTAAGGCTATTATTGTCCTTAGGATGATTAGATAAGCTTCTGAGCTGTGCAGTAAAATGTGTGTGTGATAGATGATTTTATTGGAAACTTGGCCCTCCTTATATACATTTTGATAACTAAATGATTAGCTAATTATTTAGTTTATGAGGTCACTAGTTAGATCATAATGACCTCATATTCTACTCATTATTTACCCTTTATTTATCACATGATTCCCCTCTCTGAGACAAGGGTTCTATCCTTTGGCTTGAACATGAAGGTTCAAGGCCGCAGTCCTGGGACGGAAGCAAACGATGAGTCGGTGGAATCAATTAATGACTCGGGTAGTCACATCAGTGACCTGTGTGACATCCCGACACCCGAGGCTTATCTAATAAGTCACATCCGTGACATGTGTGACATCCCGACACCGGAGGCTTATCTAATAAGTCACATGACTTCAAAAATGCATAAACAAGCTGCAGCAAGGTGCTGAAAAGCAATAACTAAGTAGATAAAATATAAATAATTACTTAAAAATTATAATAAATTAATTAAGTAATAATAGCATAATATGAGTCCATATATGCTATTATTTATGCGAAGTTAAAAGGAATAAGGCCTATTTTTCACAATAAACATAGTAAAAAATACAATAAAAATTCGAGAAAATATTAAGTAATTCAAAGAAAATTAAGAGAACATTATGAGATAATGCTGATACCTCACAACGAGCCTGGTCCACTTCCATAGGCATGGTTCCAATTGCAGACCCCCGTTGCATTGATGGAGTCTGGAAGGGAAGTCCAGGGGGTGGCCCTGATGGCAGTGCGTAGTTGACACGAGGAGGTGTGGGGATCAAGTGCGAATGCGATCCAGTTGTTGACGAAACAACTGGTGTTCTCAAGGATAAGTTTCAACACTGGAGCAACTGTTGGAATGTGTCACTGGCCATCTGGGCTTGTGCTGCGATACGTGCAGTCTCAAACCAGCCATCGAGGTTGCTATTGCCTGGGTGACCGACCGTCATGGTCGCAACTTGTCATTCAATGCCGCAGTTTAGACCGGCTCTGAATGCCATGACCACGGGGGCACCGGTGTACTCTGCCTTGCGGGCCATTTCTCAGAAATCGTCGATGTAGAGATCAATATGCCTGTTGCCTTGAAAATAGGCCGTAGAGTTGAGTCGACTGGTGGCGGCCTCTTGTTCGAATTGCGGGTAGAACTCCGCTTCAAATTGGGTCTGAAAATTGCCCCAGTCCACAAACATGATGCCTTTTGCATGGTGTCTCAGGATCGCCTCGCTTGCCCAAGTTGCCGCTTGGCCAGTTTTCATGAAGGTCAAGATCCAAAGGATACGCATGTCATCATGTGGGAAATCTTCAGGGCACAGCATCATGTAGGTGTAGCAAGAGTGTAGAAAGTTACAGCCACGGTCCCTATTACTGTCAAAGTTGCTCAGTTTCGAACCTTTCGGATGACATGTCATTTGGACCGGTTGTGAAGGGTATGCATATATGCATAATTGGACTAAGGAATAATAGTTGGATTATAGTATTTTATTATTTACTTTTTATTTTCTTCATTTACATTCTTTCTATATTTTGAGCATACCCTTATTTTGTAGTTCAAAGCTTTGTGTATACGTATGGGCGCTCTTGGCGCCAAACGATAGACACTTTTCACCCAGCAGACACCACCTCGTAAACGACCCAGACGTCAAATAGTGAGAGGTGTCAAGGGTAACGTCTCAACTACCTATAAAGGTAGTGTTCTCTCGCATACTCACAGACTTTGGACTCAAACCGTGAAGGTCGAGTTCCCCTCTAAGGTCTTTGCGCTCGTCGACACTATAGTCGACTCGCGCTACTATATCTTTACTTTAGATATTCAGCTTCTCGTTGATTATCTATCTTGCGTCTAGCTACGAGTTGTACCGTGAAGGTCAACTCTTTCCTTCTCTCATTCTAGCCATCAAGAGCAACTGTACAGTTGCTCTTGAGACGCATAGCGTGTCTCCTTACTAGTACTGCCAGTCTAGTAATCTACGGTATTGTACTGTACGGTCAATACCTACTAATAGTAGTTGAATAAACACTATTCTTCATATATTGAACGGTCAGAATCTAGCGACTCTTCACAGTGGTGATCCGGGCCGGACCGTTCTTTTCCTACGAAGAAAGATCTTATTATTGGACTACTAAAACTCGAACACGCGAATGACTACGGGCAAGAACCAAACACCTAGGTCTTCATCAGCTCCGAGTAGCTCCATGCCTCGTCAAAAATCCGCTAATTTGGAACCACCCCATAACGTCACCTTGAGGAAGTCTTCATCGACTCTCCAAGGATCAACTCCTCTAAAGGATCCTTCCGGAGTAGTAGTGGATTCGTCAACGAACATTCCACCCGACCCACCTGAAGAACGCTCGTTACTCGGGCAGTCGAACGCCCCTGGAGTCAACGTTGAGGCTGGTCAAGCACCCTCGCCTGTTCTCAGGTTCCCTCCGAGACAGGTTATTCTCAAGCAGTTCCTTGGAGGTCATATGATCTATGCTCAGCCCATTGACTTACAATGGGATATGTACTACACCGATTGAATCTCTGATGATCTGGTTACCCCCTTTGTAGAGGAGTACAATACGGATTACCCCATTTTACCAGTGACTGTAGCAGTGTGGTTAGGTCGTTACCAGGCGATCTTATCGGCGCGGGATTTATTCACGTGACCGGGGAACCTTGAGGACTTGACCCGGTCGATTCCTGAATGGTCGAACGAGGTGACTACCACTACAGAAGGTGGAAGAAGGATTCTCAAGCAGGAGGTGTTTTCTCTATTCCTTGAAGCACTTTGTACGCATGATGATGCGTTGCAGATCCTGCATGTCCTGCTCGGCGGAGACCATGTCGTGCCTAAGGTTGACTACCAGTACATGTATATCCGCATGTTGGAGGAGTCTCTCAATGGAGTCACGCCAAATCTGCCGTTTGCGTACTTCACTCTAAGGGGGTCGGCTGAAATGAAATCAAAGAAGACTCGATAAGATGGTTTTAGAGGTACTCCTCCCCTATAACGACTCGATTCAGGTCCCCGATTCGCCTATCTCCATGACTGATTCGTTCGTTCACAACCTAAATGGGTCTCCAGATACTCGTTTCCTATCTTCTCTCAACCGTCCTGTGATAATGGAGGACTTTCCACTGGACTTGAGGACGCAGGTGATAGAACGCCTTCAAGAAAAGAGGATTGAGGTCTGTGCTCCCTTTCATCAACCTCAGCTGTGTTGACTCCTGAACACGATGGAGATGGAGAGACGAATTGCGATGGAATCTGGTCCCACGCCTTTTCAGGGAGATCCTCGCTCTCGTGTCGCGTTTGAGGGAGTTCCCAACAGCCCTAACGTTGGGAACGAAGTGACCACTGTCAGAAATCGATCAGTCACCAGCAAGGGTCGACCATCCTTCTCTACAGCGTTCACTGAGGGTATAGCTGGCCCAGTTGCTGGTCGAGGATCGCTGAATCCAGACGGTCCCCGCCATTCTCTGCCGATCACTTCGAATCCCTTCTTGCCATCAGGAGGACCCCCTAGTGATTCATCCGGGAGTTCGAACACTTCAGACTGAGGAGGGAACTCGGGACGTGGGGAGCGCCACAATAGAGTGCCTAACACCCCTTTTCGAACTCCGACGCGGTCTCAAGCTAGCGCGCTTATTGATGACTTACCTAAGGACAAGAAGATCACTCTTAACACCAGCGACCTCAAGATCAAATGGTCTGACCTCCCCGAATACGATGGATCCCAATCCAAGGCCTTGGACTATATCATGGACATCATGAGTCTTGCGGAGATATCAGACTCTTTGAGTGTGATGTTAGGACTCGCTCTGCCAAGACGACTTATGGAAAACACTAAGGTCTGGTGGAGCACCCTAGACCGTGAGCATCATACTGAATTCAGTCAATCTCATGGGTCATTTCTTTGGGGCATTGTGGAAGGATTGCTTGGAACTCGCTGGCGTGAATCCTTGGCCTTAGAATGGGAAGCCATGAAATTTCGACAAGTTGGTCACGATCGCGAGACACCTGTCCACTATATCCAACGGAGAGTTAAACTCTATCATGTTTTTTGTACGGGTTCCACCAGGACAGAGGAGATGAGACACGCAGACTCATTCTCACGCTGCCTACAGAATGGCTCTACCTTCTTCAAGGACAACCCATCGACGATATCATGAGTTTGCAGACTTATGACTAATAACCTGCAAGAAGCTCTGATTAACGCTTGGGTCCAAACACACCGGGAACGTTACAGGTTCCAGAAACCGTGCGTAATGTTAGCAGAGGGTCAGGAAGTAGATTTTAGAATCACCGACTGACTTCTCTTCACCTAACCAGGTTCTCAGTTAGTGAGACTAACGAGAGAGGCTCGACGAGAAGGACCGTCCCTGACGTCACTAATCCAACGCAGGGAAAGCGTCACGGAAAAATGTTCTTCGAGAGGAGTAACAAGAAGAGCGCGGTCAAACCCACCAAGGAATGTTGGATATGTGGAAGTCCGGAGCATTTCAAGATAGACTGTCCTCAAGCTGGCAAAATGTCTCATTATGTCTCTATCAACAAATGCTCTGCACACAGGATATGTATGTCGGAGGAAGCTGAGGAGCAAAGGTTATATGAAGCGGTTCATGGACTATCTATACAAGGACAAGTAAATAGCTCTGATGACGAATTGACTTTTGTTTCCATTTATGCGCCCCGAGTCGGAGACACATTAGTAAAGGAGGAAAATCGAACGACTAGTGAAGCTCTTCTGTCTGAAGTTTACGTATCCATACTCGCTGCAGATTTCTTCGAAAAGGGAGACTGATTGAGTGCTCATCGGCAGGACCTTGAAGGCCTGACCGAGAAGCACGAGCAGACTGGAGATTCTCACTGAACAAATCAGCTCAAACTCGCTCTGTTCGCCTGGAACTGACGTTGACACATTCCCATTTGATCCTGGAAACCCCCCCGACTTACTACCGTACTGAGGACTCAGATTCGGAGGACGGCGACAATGACACAGTATTGGATTCCCCTTTCGAAGCATATTCCTTGTCAAAGTGAGCACAGGAACGTAATCTTGTCCCTGCGCAAGGAAAGTAAGCGGCCTAGAATCCAATACCCTCGTCCCAGTCAACTGATGAAGGAGGATACTACGATCCTTTATCGAAAACGGGATCCTCCCAGTGGTTACTCTAGCATAGGAGTTGCAGCGCTCCATGTTTTCGGTCATGTAGGAACTCCCGATTCACCCGAACACGTTAAAGTTCGAATGGACACGGGAGCGGATCTTTCCCTTATATCGGAGGAATTCTACAAGGGGCTGCAGGGCATATATAAGTTGAAACAAGGACTCAAGTTGCGTCTAATCCAGCTCACGGGTAACGCTAAGGTTATTGGATATGTTAATATTCCTATTTACCTGGAGGACGACAGTGGAACGTTACTGAAGTTTGCGTGGCAGAAACTTATGTCGTTAGAGGAATGACGGTGCCAATTCTTTTAGGAGAGGATTTCCATATTAATTACGAAATCGGTACTCTAAGAGATCAGCCGTTGGGATCTAGACTTATTCTCCCAGGATGGCAGGGTTTTATTCCAGCCAGTTCTTCTAAGGAACCCCAACCTTTGACCTTCACTGTCAATAAGGTCCCTTTCGGGAAGCATCGAGAAGGAGCAACCCAAGCTCACCTCTCTCCCCGATAAAGGCGTGCATACTGAAAGAGTCGCGCGAGCCTTGGAGGATTGCACTATCGATCCAGAGTCAGCCAGACTAGTGCCTATTTTTGTTGAAGATCTAAAGGGTGAGGAATGGATTGTTGAAGGAATTGTATTGCAAAATGAGGACGGTTCGATATTAGCCACACCAATCATGGCAATTTCAAAGGAATAGTGTGGCAGTACCCTTAGCCAATCCATCGCTAACTCCTAAGACTATCCGACGAGGGGAGACAATAGGGATAATTCATGACCCCGCTCGTTGGGCTCACAAGCCCAGGTCACTTGAGGAGAAAGGTTTAATGGCAGCAGGCACGAACCAAGATCGCACACCTTATTGAAAGTCTCTCTCAACTTGAGGAGGACCAGTCAAGTCGCCTCAGAGAGGCCTAAGCCACCTGTTGAACCAGAGATTGCGGACGATTTCGAACCGCCTGGTCCTAAGACAGCTGCAGTGGCTGATAATGAGAAATTTGCCTCAGAGGATCTTCACAAGCTAGTCAACTTGGGACCAGATATACCAACGGAGGTCCTGCCACGTCTCAGGTCAGTTTTGACTGAGAATGTTAAGGCTTTCGGAGTCAATGGACGGTTAGGGCAAGTGGAATGTAGAGTCCCTGTCCCCTTGAAAGAGGGTGCCCAGCCCATATCCATGCCTATGTTCCCTTCATCCCCTGCCAATAGGAGAGTTATAGACGAGCAAATGGATACCTGGTTCGAACAGGGTGTCATTGAGCCATCTAAAAGCCCCTGGGGGGCGCCAGCCTTTGTAGTATATCGCAATGGTAAACCACGGGTGGTCATCGACTATCGGAAACTTAATCATCTCACTGTTCCAGATGAATTCCCTTTACCATGTCAATCGGAGATCATGCAAGTGCTGTCGGGATCAAATGTTCTTTCTTCTTTCGACGCGCTAGCTGGGTTTACTCAATTAGAAATGTTGGAGGATGATAAGCCCAAAACAGCCTTTAGATCTCATAGAGGGCTGTGGACAATTTAAAAGGATGCCGTTCGGGCTCAGAAACGGCCCCTCCACATTTCAGCGTATCATGCAAACAGTCTTAGCACCCTACTTGTGGATTTTTTGTCTAGTCTACATCGATGACATAGTCATATTCTCTAAGAACTGGGATGATCATTTGCTCCACCTGAATCAGGTGCTTGGCGCCATCACTTTGGCCGGTATCACTCTCTCTCCCAAGAAATGTTTTATCGGATATAATTCGATCTTGTTGTTGGGTCATAAAGTATCCAGGTTGGGTTTTTCGACCCATCAAGAGAAAGTTCGTGCTATATTGGAACTGGCCCCACCCACTAAGGTCTCTGAACTACAACAGTTTCTTGGAATGGTCCTTTACTTTTCGGCATATATACCATTCTATTCATGGATGGTGTCCCCTTTATTTTCGCTCCTAAAAAAGGGAACACCCTGGATGTAGACCGCTGAACACGTCCGAGCTTATGAGGATGTTAAAACCGCACTGGGATCAGCACCAGTGCTGGGACATCCAGTTAGTGGGATGCCCTATCGATTGTATACGGACGCTTTGGACTTTGCCTTAGGTTGTTGTCTCCAACAAGTCCAGAAGATGGCTTTAGGAGACTTGATAAACACTAAAATCTATGCCCAAGCCAAGTTAGCCTTTGACCGTGCGCAGGATGTGCCATCCTTTGTTCATCGGTACAAAACTAAACAGCCCGAGATTGAGTGGTTGGATTCATGGGGACCCACTTTTGAGGCGACCGAAGTTACCATTGAACGAGTCATTGCATACTGGAGTTGCACGCTGAAAAGCGCTGAACGTAACTATTCTGCCACTGAACGAGAAGCGTTAGCAGCAAAGGAGGGACTAGTCCACTTCCAACCCTTTATTGAAGGTGAACACGTTCTACTCATTACGGACCATGCAGCTCTGCAATGGGCTAGATCGTACGAGAACACTAATCGTCGACTAGCCACATGGGGGGCGATATACGCTGCATTTCCAGGTCTTGAAATCTTACATTGAGCAGGAAGAGTTCACAGTAATGTGGACCCATTGTCCAGACTCCCTCGGGTACCAGCCTTCGTGAGCCCTATTAGAGATGATTTACAAGCTATCACCTCGACCTCTATCGACAAACGCACTGAGGAAAAACTATGGAAGGACGAACCTGCTAAGAAGGCGGTCTTCTCGATCATAAACGATTCCATGGAACCTTTTGGAGTAACTCAGAAGGTTCGACAGTCGGAATGGGATTTTCATAATGCAGTGAGGGACGATCAGGAGGACGAGTCCGACTTTGCACTGCGTCATCCTCAGCTGCTAATCAGTATCGAGGAGGGATATATAAAGAAATTTCTAGAAGGATACTCGAAGGACCCAGTCTTCAGAAACCTCTACACTCTAGATACCCCCTCACCCAATGTGGTTGTTACTCCTTCTCACTACTTTGTAGGAGCAAACAAACTCCTGTACTTTCGTGACTCAGACTGGAAAAGTCGAGTTTGCGTGCCCAGAACCATGACTAGTTCTATTTTAAGATTGGTACATGATAATCCTTTTGAGGGAGCGCATGCCGGAGGTCAGCGGTTGTTCAACCTAATGAAAGACCGGTTCTTTTGGCCAAAAATGCTGCAAGATTGCATGTCATACGCGCGTACCTGCGACATCTGCCAAAAGACCAAAATTGATCACACCGCTCGTCAAGGAGCTCTCAGACCTGCCGACGTACCTTTTAGGCCTTTCGAAGTAGTGTCTATGGACCTGATCACTGGACTACCTGACTCGGGAAAGGATATGTATTCAGCAGTTTTCGTCGCCGTTGATAAATTAACGTGTTTCGCTATTACAATACCTACTTTCTCGAACCTTACGGCTGAAGGATTTGCACGAATGTTTGTTAAACAGGTGGCCAGCTCCTTCGGACTACCCTCTCAAATAATCTGCGATCGGGACAAGAGATGGACCTGAAGGTTCTGGCGGGAAGTCTGTAGGATTTACGGCACCACCCTTGCAGTATCTTCTGCCCATCATCCCCAAACGGATGGACAGACGGAGAATATGAATGCGACCATAGAACAAATGCTTCGAGCCTATTGTGCTTCTGCTAAGGAGAGCTGGTCCCAATGGATTGAGGTGGTAGTCCATGCGTACAACTCAACCGTTCACAGTTCAACGAACTACGCTCCAGCCTTCTTATTAATGGGATACCTCCCGAGAGGGATGTCTCGAGTTCTAGGAGGTGACGAACCCCTAGTTCCTAGAGAACTATCAGACAGCCCTATGGCCGACCAATGGATTCTTGAACTAGAGAATCACTGACAGATGGCTCGGGATTCCATTGCTCGAGCCCAAGAGATTCAAGCACGAGCGTATAACAAGAAGCAAAGACCCGTAGAAGATATCTCCGAGGGAGACTTTGTATTGGTAAACCCTCACTCCCTCGAACTGGTGGAAGTCAAGGGAACGGGGAAGAAACTAATACAAAGAAGGATTGGACCATTCGAGGTCCTTGAGAAATTGAACTCTCAAGTGTTTAGGCTTAAGATTCCCCTGGAGTATCCGATGCATCCAGTCATTAATCGGGATCATCTGCGGAAATATCAACCTTCTCCTCCCAACCTAGGTCCAAGACCCCAACTTGAGAACCTAAGAGAGTTGAAATCAGATCACGAAGAATATGAAGTCGAAGCTATTGTTGGACATAGAAAACAGCAAAATCATCTGCTATTTAGGGTGTGCTGGAAAGATTATGGACCCGAGGAGGATTCATGGTTAAGCAGCACTAACCTCACAAATGCTCCAGCACTTCTGAGGGTATACAAGGCGCTGTTCAAAATTTAACGGGATATATGCGCTCAAGGAATCATCTATTCTATCATTTATTCCATTTCTTTCGTAACTTCCTTTCAGAAATATCTCAGTCATTCAACGAGCCATCTCATTGGCTTTTATTCTCTTTCATTTTTCTATCCCTCCGGTCGATTGGGACAACCACTAATTGGCGGCGGACACATTTACCCAAAACCCAGCCACAATTAATGAATTTTATTTAACGACCAACCGAGCGGAGTTTCAATTCAATATATATATAAAAAAAAGTACACGTAAATTCGCATAAATTTTCTTTATCTTTCATACCACGTCCTTCACCTATCTACAGCCCTTCCCTCTACCTTCAACTTCACCACTTTATCGTGCTACAATGCTCCCATTCCAACAAAACAAGCAAGTCCTCCCTAAGTTCAAAAAGGTCCCGCGGGCCCCAACAGCCAGTACATCCACAACCGGCAGGGGATTCATCACCCATATGCCTCGTACAGACAATGTCGAGAGCAATCGGGGTACCCAGGAATCAACCCCCCTGTCGACTTTCTCCTTTGGTGATGAGCCGGGGGGAAATAGTGGTACAGATTGGAGCAAGCTGTTAGGGCCCTCCGTCAGACCGTCATCAGAGGAAGTCACTGTTACTATGCGGAGGCAGGAAGCGTTTATGGAAGAACACAACGCGAGGAGGCTCACCCGCAAAAGAGAAAGGCGCGCTGAGTACAGAAGTCAACAGGAGGTGAGGGGAGCAAGAGAAGGAGTCCCCTCCAAGCGACAGCAGCATGAGTACAGAGTGCAATTCGGAAACAGAGCTTCCGCACCGATCCTTCCCCCGGGAGAGAAATGGGCCGACTTCACGGAGACTGATGATAGTGAGGGTGGGACACCTTGCATTAGGACGACGGGAACCAAGAGCTGGAAGGAGAAGGAGGGTACCATCTTTTATGACTGGGAACTACTTCGACGCATTAAGTTGCAACAAATAGTTCTTACTCGAGGGGACGGTCAAACGTTGCCCCAGCGAGAAAAGGGATACCGTAGGGGACCAATTGATTTTTCCTCGGATGAGGATGAGGAGGAAGACGAGAGTAGGGATGGTGTGTATAGCATCCGATATCTGGGAGAGGATTGCCATGAAGGGTTCCTTCTCCCGTCGAAAGTTCACTTCGTAACCAGTGACCCCAACCAAAGACAAACACGGAGACCGTCATCCAGAGTATGGAGGGGTCACCGCCCTAGTCAACAGTCACTGGAACGCGAACCTTCCACGATTCCGGTCCCACGTCTTTCGCCAACGTCGAGGCCCCTTCCCATCATTCACTCAACACATACTCCCTCAGCCCCGATTCTAACGCCTCATCTACCTCCCTCCCCAAAAGCCATACTGGTCCCAACCTCACCTAGGATGTCGAGGCCCCCTCCCATCCTTCATCCGGCACACACTCTCTCAGCCCAACGTGAACCTTCCCCGATTCCAGTCCCACGCCTTTCACCAACGTCGAGGACTCTTCCCATCCTCCTTCCGGCACACACTCCCTCAGCCCCGATTCTGGCACCTCGTCTCTCTCCCTCCCCGAAAGCTATACCAGTCCCGACCCCACTTCCGCCGTCACCGGGTATCCCTCCCGACTCTCCGTATTCATATTGTGTGTCCTTAGGTAGCCCTATCCAGGATCTTCCACCAGAGCGAATGGATGTTGATTTGGACCCTCCTACACTGGACGTCATCATTCCCATGGCAAGCAGAAAGGCGAAGGAGATGCAGAAAGCCACCACTCCTCTCCGAGAGCGATCCCCTATTCCCGTCCTCGACTGCCCGCTTCCCCCCACTGAGCCCGTATCCACAACTCTCTGGATGCGAGTAGCTGTCAACTACCCTTCCGAACAGTTTCCTGTCAGAAGGGTGCTATCACAGCTTGTGCCGGTACTTCAGCAACCGGTCCTTCAAGGGAGCCTTAAGGGTTGTCGCAGTCTGGCTCCATTGTCGGAGATAATGGAGGATTTCTATCTCTCATTCGAGGATCTCGCAGAGGGGAAGAACTTTGCGTGAGCAGCACAGGAGATTAAACTCTCTATGTTCCGGCACATCATAGTGGAGCTTCACCGTCTGCCCCCAGACTCAGCGAGCGTCCTCTCTATTGCTGGCTTAGTAGATTTACTCGAGGCCCTCGTCCTGACACCTCCCACAGAGACCACCACGCAGCCACATGTTCATGCCCCGCTACCCGCGTCTTTGTCTCCCCTCCCCAACGCTCCTCTTCTCGCGCGGATTTCTGCTCCGCCGGTTAGTGTCCGTGCAGTCATTCGTTGCAGAGAGAAAGCCTACAGACGATGGGCCGACTCCTTGTACAGGAATTCTAGTGATTGGCTCGGGCGAGAATAGCCGAATCCTTCAGAATAAAAAGAGAACGATGGGGAAACATCATTTTGGACCTTGGGGGATCCTCACAGGAAGCTTGGGGCGGCGTCCCAGATGCTCTTCGACACCTTGTATAGCACATCCCTTCGAACTGGGGGGCACTGTGAAGGGTATGCATATATGCATAATTGGACTAAGGAATAATAGTTGGATTATAGTATTTTATTATTTACTTTTTATTTTCTTCATTTACATTCTTTCTATATTTTGAGCATACCCTTATTTTGTAGTTTGAAGCTTTGTGTATACGTATGGGCGCTCTTGGCGCCAAACGATAGACACTTTTCACCCAGCAGACACCACCTCGTAAATGACCCAGACGTCGAATAGCGAGAGGTGTCAAGGGTAAAGTCTCAACTACCTATAAAGTTAGTGTTCTCTCGCATACTAACGCACTTTGAACTCGAACTGCGAAGGTCGAGTTCCCCTCTAAGGTCTTTGCGCTCGTTGACTGTTATGTATTTCTAAGTTTTTTCCAATTTTTAAACAATTTCCCCTAACAAATTGCGAAAACAAATATTCAAATGTAATTATATTGCGACGATTAAATTGTACAATATTTGTTTGATTTATCCTGAATTTATACAATTTATTTTGTATTTTTATCTAATAAATTGAGCAAGTAATTGAATTTCTACTTTTTATTCTTTTTTGATTAATATGTCGGCGACTCAGCGCTTGTTCACAACGTGCGAGTAATCATGTGACATTCACATGATATTTCAAACTCCGACGCCGACAAAACGCGATTTGAAATACTCGCGCATTATCAAGGCGAAATATATATATTTTTATATTATTATAATAAAATATTATATTTATAACTAACTAAAAGTAAATATAATAATTATATAATAATATAAAACCGGCCTGGCGTTTATTACACGGCGCGCGGGAAAATCGTCACAACGAGTGACAACCGTCATAACAGGTGACAGTTGTCACAAGGGCGCGCGACGGTCACAGAGGCGTGCGACTGTCACAACGCGTGACAGTCACAAGACGCGAAGGGTGTCATGCGCGCGCACAGGCGCGAGAGCATTATGTCATCATATATGCTACTGCAACAAAAACAGGAAACTCTCTGGAACATTCCAGTGGCTTCCAATGGAACATTAGTTAATAGGTACTAATATTAGATAGAATATTGTAGAATATTCTATAAAATTCTACAATGTTCCATTATGCCAAGAATATTCTATAGTGTCTTAGAAGTAGTTAGAACCTTCCACAATGCTCTAGAAAATTCTAGAAAATTCTAAATGACATCACTCCTCCCAGAATGACATCATTAAATCTTCTAGAATCTTCTAAATGTCTCAGACTAAAATGTATATAAGGAGCTCAGCTCCAGCCTTGAATAGAACCAGTCAATCATATTATCATATCATCTCACCACATCTGTGTGTGTCACTGCAGCAAGCAGGCTACTCCACCCCTATCTGGGCAGTTGGACATCTAATTCCACCTCTATCTGAGCTGTTGGAAACCCTTGCCACCTCTATCAGAGTTGTTGGCCCAATCAGATCCCTTGTCACCTCAATCTGAGCTGTTGACTGATCTGCTGTTCCCCTGTCACCTCAATCTGAGTTGTTGACTTTTGTTCCCCCTTGCCACTTCTTAATTGAATAGTTGGCTATCTTTTATATATTATTTCCACTTCAGTTAGAGCTGTTGGTTATCAACTAATAATATATAAATAATCTTATACTATAGTCATCTCTTAATTGAGTATTTGATTATTAGTTTTCTCTACATTGTTATTTGTAGTTTAAGACTTCAGTCACCTCTAGTTGAGTAATTTGACTGTTTATTACATTGCAAATAATCCCGTTCCTTTGTTCATTTATTGTGAATCAGTAAAGCATATTCACATAAACAAATACTGAGAATATCCTTGCAGAATCCTTAAGACTACATTAAGATCCTGATAAGTTAATATCACAGTAGACCTTGTAGGTTAGTGTAAATAAAGCATATATTAGCCAAATAGTGTTTTATTCTATATCTAATCTTTTGACCTGTTTATAAATATTTTTACTGTTTGATAAATAGTGTAAAATATATATAAACTAGCTAGCATTGAAGTTAAATCTAGCTTTGGAATCAGTAAATTGTTATTCTTATTTTAGTAGTTGTTATCACAGAAAAAGAACAAGCTTGCACAAGCAGCTCTCAAAACCTTCTTTGCGAAGTAGGGTGCATATATTTAAGTAAACTCTTGACTTCAGGGGTTCTAAGTCTATTTAGGCTGCCACTGATTAATATCAAATACTTAAATTATTTTACCTTGCAGTGAATTGAGCATTTTGATAGAGCATTGGACTCCTTTTTCGGAAAATAGTATTAAAATAAGGCTAATACATCACATTGACACTATAGTCGACTCGCGCTACTATATCTTTACTTTAGATATTCAGCTTCTTGTTGATTATCTATCTTGTGTCTAGCTACGAGTTTGTGAAGAGTGGTAGAAGTTCAGACCGTTCTATATACGAAGAAATGAGTAGAAGAGGAGGATATTGACCTATTCGGTGCAATATAGGAAAAAGTGAGAGAAAGAGCACAAGATGACAAAGGAGTCAACGAGTGCGATGGTTCGAGTGGAGGCCTCGACTATTACAGTTCGAGGCCAGAAGTATTCAGTAGTTCAGATAATGCTACCTATGTGGTAGCTGACACGTTACCCTGATCACTGCTCGTAGTAGACCTAGTTTGTGTCTTACGAGTGGTGGTTCTTGGGTTAAAGTGTGTCTGAGTTCTAATTGGTGCTGAGTGCACCCACAAGTATACACAATGCTTCGAACTAATGAAATATGCGATATTCGAAGAATGTGAAAGATAGTTGTGCACTTGCACATCCATGCAGCGCAGTTGTGCACTCACGCATCCGTGCAGTGCACTTGGGTGGTACACTTGCATACCCATGCAGTGCACTCGTATGGTACACTTGCATACCCATGCAGTGCACTCGTGTACCCACGCAGTGCACTTGTGTACCCACGCAGTGCAAGCTTGTTCTTTTTCTGTGAAAATATGTGCTTAAAATATGAATAACAATTCACTGATTCAGAATCTAGATTCAACTTCAATTCTAGCTAGTTTATATATATTTTACACTATTTATCAAACAGTAAAAATATTTATAAACAGGTCAAAAGATTAGATATAGAATAAAACACTATTTGGCTAATATATGCTTTATTTACACTAACCTACAAGGTCTACTGTGATATTAACTTATCAGGATCTTAATGTAGTCTTAGGATCTTGCAAGGATATTCTCAGTATTTATTTATGTGAATATGCTTTACTGATTCACAATGAATGAACAATGGAAAAGGGATTATTTGCAATGTAATAAACAGTCAAATTACTCAACTAGAGGTGACTGAAGTCTTAGACTACAAATAACAATGTAGATAAAACTAATAATCAGTACTCAATTAAGAGATGACTATAGTATAATATTATTTATATATTATTGGTTGATAACCAACAATTCTAACTGAGGTGGAAATAATATATAAAAGATAGCCAGCTATTCAATTAAGAAGTGGCAAGGGGGAACAAAAGTCAACAACTCAGATTGAGGTGACAAGGGGAAACAACAGATCAGTCAACAACTCAGATTGAGGTGACAAGGGATCTGATTGGGCCAACAACTCTGATAGAATTGGCAAGGGTTTCCAACAGCTCTGATAGAGGTGGAATTAGATGTCCAACTGCCCAGATTGGGGTGGAGTAGCCTGCTTGCTGCAGTGACACACACAGATGTGGTGGGTTGATGAGATGATATGATATGATTTTGATGATATTCAAGGCTGGAGCTGAGCTCCTTATATACATTTTAGTCTGAGACATTTAGAAGATTCTAGAAGATTGAATGATGTCATTCTGGAAGGAATGATGTCATTTAGAATTTTCTAGAATTTTCCAGAGCATTGTGGAAGGTTCTAACTACTTCTAAGACACTATATGTAGAATGTTCTTGGCATAATAGAACATTCTGGAATATTCTACTATTAGTACCTATTATCTACTGTTCCTTTAGAAGCCACTGGAATATTCCAGGGAGTTTCCGGTTTTTGCTGTAGTAGTGTATATGATGACATAATGCTCTCATGCCTGTGCACGTGTATGACACCCTTCATGTCTTGTGACTGTCACGTGCCTTTGTGACCATCATGCGCCTTTTGTGACTGTTGTGCGCCTTTGTGACCATCGCATGCCTCTGTGACCGTCGTGCACCTCTGTGACTGTGAGGAGTATGCTTTTACCACAGTTTCATTGTGGTAAAACACTCCTTTTATTTTATTTATATTTTACATATTCTATTCATATTTTTCTATCTTTCATATTCTTCGAATATTGCATATTTCATTAGTTCGAAGCATTGTGTATACTTGTGGGTGCACTCAGCACCAATTAGAACTCAGACACATTTTAACCCAAGAACCACCACTCGTAAGACACAAACTAGGTCTACTACGAGCAGTGATCAGGGTAACGTGTCAGCTACCACATAGGTAGCATTATCTGAACTACTGAATACTTCTGGCCTCGAACTATAACAGTCAAGGCCTCCACTCGAACCATCGCACTCATTGACTCATTCGTCATCTCGTGCTCTTTCTCTCACTTCCTCTTATATTGCACCGAATAGGTCAATATCCTTCCTTTCTACTCATTTCTTCGTATATAGAATGGTCAGAACTTCCACCACTCTTCACAGTGACCATTGTGCGCCTCTGTGACCATCGCATGCCTCTGTGACCGTCGCGTGCCTCTGTGACCATCACGCGCCTTTGTGACCATCGTGTGCCCTTGTGACAACTGTCACCTGTTGTGATGGCTGTCACTCATTGTGATGATTTTCCCGCACACCATGTAATAAGCACCAGGTGGCCGGTTTTATATTATTATATAATTATTATATTGCCTTGAATATGCATGATTATTTCACATTGGATTTTGTCCTTGTCGGAGTTTGAAATGTCATGTGAATATCACGTGATCTCTTCGTGTGTTGTGCATAAGCGCTGAGTTGCCGGCATATTAATCAAAAAAGAATAAAAGGTAGAAATTCGATAACTTGCTCAATTTATAAGATACAAATACAAAATAAATTGCATAAATTCAAGATAAATCAAGGCAATATTGTACAATTTTGTCGTCACAATATAATTACATTTAAATTTCTTTTTTTCTCAATTTGTTAGGGGAAATTGTTAAAAAAATAGAAAAGGCTTAGAAATACATAACACCTGCTGTGAAGAGTGGTATAAGTTCTGACTGTTCTATATACGAAGAAATGAGTAGAATGAGAAGATGGATGATTCGAGTGGAGGCCTCGACTGCTATAGTTTGAGGCCTGAAGTGTTAGAGAGTTCAGATATTGCTACCTATGTAGTAGCTGACACGTCACCCTGATCACCACTCGTAGTAGACCTAGTTTATGTCTGACGAGTGGTGGTTCTTGGGTAAAAGTGTGTCTGAGTTCTAATTGGTGCCGAGTGCACCCACAAGTATACACAATGCTTCGAACTAATGAAATGATGGAATATTCGAAGAATATAAAAGATAGATAAATATGAATAGAATGTGTAAAATATAAATAAAATAAAAGGGGTGTTTTACCACTATGAAACTGTGGTAAAAGCATACTCCTCACACCTGTGCTGTCGCACCCACATCCACGCACTGCATACTCTTGCTGGCCATAGGTGATGATCCCATATGTGCCTTCTCCTATACCCTCTATACTGCCCCCCTGTTGTGATATCACTGTTCCAGAATGATCTTGCAACATAATGATTGTCCCCCATGTGACATAATTTTTGAGGGAGAGTCCCAGGTCAAATGGGAATGTATCCATCCTTGGCTTGGTCCATTGAGAGGTGTCCAGTGTGGCATGTCTGTGGTTGCCTTCCATTCACAGAAACTTTGTCAGCACCCCCCATTCTGGAATTAGGGATTTATGTTGACGAATTTCCAGTGGTGTTTCCATGGGAAGGCTTTTGTTGGGCTCTGCAAAATGGGATGGCTTTACCATTGGTGAGTCCTGTCCTGGGCCTTTTCTATCATCAAAATCATCATCTGATTTCTGCTCCCCAGTTCCCAAGCCTTTATTGCAGTCCCAATCATTTGAGCTATTGGACAACTTGTTGGAGGGTCTACTTAGGGGAGTAAATGGGATAGGATGGATAGGTGATGGATGGCAAGATTCATCAGGACACTGCGAATCTCAACCTGAGGATGATGGGGAACTGGAGATGACTTTGATTGTGATCTTTTCTGTAGACACATTCGAAAAAGATGACTGTCCTTTTTTGGCAGTTGATCTGGCATGGATCCCAGGACATTCTCCATGAAAGGGACCAGAGCTGGAGGATGAGGGTGTTTGTTCTGGCTCATCAAACCCACTGAGCAATTCCACCATCATCTTGCTACATCTCTCCAGGTTGTGCATCAATCTTGACCTGAGAGTAAAGTAAACAAAACACACATTTGAGGGTTTACTGTATATGGATTCCTTCAACATTCGAATGTACATATGTATATGAAATCTGTATCGACCCTTGGGACGATGTGGTCCCCTCCAAGCAATACAGTATGATGCCATGGTACCTTCCCAGCCAGATGGCTATTCTTGTAGGTATGGATGGGTACCTTGTCTTGTAATCCTTTGTGGCAGTGATGACCTTATCCCTCGAAACTCGAGAAGTGTAGTAAGAGCCCCACTTCATGTCAACAGGCTCCAAATAAAGTAGTTGGCCATGATGCTTGAGCATAACTTGCCTCAGCGGGAAGACCAGGGTATCCTTCATGAAGGTGCGAGTATTTTGCCTTTCCAAGGGACTCGACTGTTCAAAGTTTGAGTTACCTTCCATTTAACCAGATTCGTGATGCTCAGCGTGCAAGGAGTTCCAGACAGTGTTTTGCGAAGTCACGAATGTTGACACCCTCGCAGCTGTGTAGTTAGAATTTGGTATTAGATAGTTGAATAAAATGTTTTTCTTCATAGGGAAAGTATGGTCCGGCCCAGATCACCACTGTGAAGAGTGGTGAAAGTTCTGACCATTCTATATATGAAGAAATGAGTAGAATGGGAGGAAGGATGATTCAAGTGGAGGCCTTGACTGTTATAGTTCGAGGCCAGAAGTGTTTGCTAGCTCAGATAATACTACCTATGTGGTAGCTGACATGTTACCCTGATCACCGCTTGCTGTAGACCCAGTTTGTGTCTTATGAATGGTGGTGCTTGGGTAAAAGTGTGTCTCTGTTTGGTGCCAAGTGCACCCACAAGTATACACAGAGCTTCAAACTAATGAAATGGTGCAATATTCGAAGAATATAAAGGATAGAAAAATATGAATAAAATGTGTAAAATATAAATAAAATAAAAGGAGTGTTTTACCACAATGAAACTGTGGTAAAAGCATACCCTTCATACTGGTACATAGATGTGATTGTCAAGTCTAATGAAACCATGCTGATCGAGAGACCACCAGGGTTGACCAGGTCCATGGGATTGTCAAAGTGTGCTTTAGTTATCGGGTCTAGTGGAATTGCCGATAGAATATCTTGATGTAACTTCTCAATATCCATAATGATAATTCCACAGACAATGGGATGGATGAGGAAAGTTGTGTAGACTGATGCGGTAAGCTGCTGATTTGTGAAAATGGGTTTCAAGTTGTGTGGGTTTACCATGACATAGTCATTGCTCCCCTCTTTAGGATAGACATCCCATCGTCTAGTTAAAGTGTTGGGTTTGCTGCCAAGATGGCCAGGTTGAAAGTGGATAATCATATTGAAAGCTGATAGGTATTCAGACCAGTGGGCCTGCTGGCGGGTCAAAATTTTTGTAGTAGAAAAGTATTCCAGGTTTTTGTGATCTGTTACAATGTCAATCAGAATTCCTGAGCCTTCCAAATAGTGTCACCACGTTTTGAAAGCTGAAAAAATTGCCAGGAGTTCCTTATCATGAACATCATAATTGAGCTCTGCTCCAGTGAAAGTCTGGGACAGAAAGGCCATGGGGTGGATTTCTCCATCGGAGTCCTGGATAGACAGAATGGCTCCAAGCACATAGTCCGAGGTGTCTGTTTCAACAATGAGTGGGAAGTCTGGTTTCCAATGTGACAGAATAGGAGCTGATGAAAAAGAATTTTTTAAAAGATTGAAAGCTTTTTGACACTTATCATTAAAATTCTGCAGAGTATCCTTATGTGTAAGATGGGTAAGGGGAACTGTGATGTCAGAATATCTGTGGATAAACTGTCAGTAAAAATTGGCAAAGCCAAGGAAAGATTGCATGTCTTTGACTTTTCAGGGTTCTGGCCAATCTTTGATGACTTGTACTTTAGTTTCGTCCATGCAGAGTCCATCAATTCCTATTATGAAGCCCAGGTATTCCATGGAGTCCATGTCAAAAGTACACTTTTTACCATTCACAAATAAACCAGGTTGTCTGAGCCTCCGGAGAACTTCATGGACTTGTTTGTTGTGTTCTGCAGGATTCTCAGAGTAGATAAGAATGTCATCCAAGTAAACAATGACACATACATTGAGCATGTCGGAGAAAATGTCATTGATAAAATGTTGAAAAACAGATAGAGCATTGGTGAGTCCAAAGGGCATCACCAACCACTCAAAGGCCCCATAATGGGTTCTGAAAGTGGTTTTCCATTTGTCTCCCGTGGAGATCCAGACTAAATGATAGGTGTGTTTAAGGTCTATTTTTGTGTAAATCCGGGCATTCTGTGGAGCATCGAGGAGGTCAGATATAAGTGGAAGTGGATACTTATCCTTTTTGGTGACAGTATTGAGTCCTCTGAAATCAACACATACATAGTCTAAGGGATCCATCCTTTTTCTTGACAAACAGAACAGGTACTCCAAGAGGATATTTAAAGGGTCTGATAAAGCCTATGGACAGATGTTCATCCAGGAAATTGCAGATTGCGGAATGTTCCATGGATGAAAGCAGGTAAATATGTCCTAGGGGTGGCTGGGTGCCTTCTTCAAGGTCAATTTTTAAGTTGTATTCTCTGTGGGGTGGAAGCCGGTCAGCTTTCCACTTACTAAAAACATCCACGAAGTCATGATATTTTTCTGGGATGCCTTCTAGATCAGTGGTTTGCTCAGATGTAGATACCAGAGTTGAAAAATGGCTGGTTGCTTCATCAATTTTTAAATTGATAGTGAACGCCTGGGACCTGTCCATTTTTGTAGCCCTAATAAAAGTTGCAGCATTAATCAGAGAAATAGATGGAGGTGCTGTGGGTTCCAGGGAAGCCATGGGTGCCATAGGGATCACAGGAGTCCTCAAGACTGTAGGTGCCAGGAAGGCCATGGGTGCCTTGGAGGCTGTGTCAGGTACAGTTTCCTCGGAAGCCGCAGATGTCCAGAAATTTATACTGTTAGCTACCCAGTCAATCAACGGATTGTAGTGGGTAAGCCAGTTGTGTCCTAGGACAACTGCGCAACTTGAGTCTAACTGGGTCACATAGAAAGTGACCAACTGGGATGTTCCACACAGGAAACAGATGGATAAATCACAAGCTTGGGTGACAACCAAATTACTTGTGCCATCGAAAAGTCAGAAGCTGATGGGATTTATCAGATAAGTTGACAACAGATTTTTTTGTGTGAATTTTGTATCTAAAAAACAATGAGTCGAGCTGGAATCTATGAGGGCTAAAAAAACGAATTTCGGAATCATATTAGACATAAGTTTAATAAAAAATGGATCAGAATGTGAAAGAACAGATGCATTGAGATGGGTAAACTCTTGAATGCATGGAGAGGCAATGCAACCCCCAACCCACGTGGAGTCCGCAGGGTTGCTTACTCTTTTTTTGAGTCAGAAGCTGGTTTGTCCTTCAACAGGGTTTCCGTGGAGGAAGTCTTGGCTGTTCGACCTTTTGCAGAGTTTGCTTTTGCCAGTGGACATTCCAGGACTTGATGACCAGCTTCCTGCACAAGAGACAGAGGTTATTGTCCATACAACATTGTCTTTCTTGTGGGGTCAATTTGCCATTGGGTCCAAGCTTGCCTGTGAGGTCAGGTTTTCCAGTTTGCTTGCTGGACTGTTGACCTTTGTTGTTGTTGTTGTTGTTAGAAGACTTTTTATCATTCTTCTTGTCAGATTGCGTGGAGTTCTGGTTGCTGGTTGATGAATTGTTGTTGTTGGTTTCAAGCTCCTCAACAAAAGCATCCCAATCTTTGAGCCAAAGCGGCTCTTCCTCGGAAAGTCCGCTAAAAGCCAGTTTGAACCATTTCAATGCAGATCCTGACAAGTATGAAAGTGCATAGTTGACTTTTCAGGAGTCCATGGAGAATGCAGTGGATTGATAACAGAAATTAAAGTGACATTGCATGAGGAAAGTGGAAAGTTTGTTTGGGTTGGAACCCATGAAGGGTTCCAGAGTGTGAGGAGTTTCATTGTGGTAAAACACTCCTTTTATTTTATTTATATTTTACACATTCTATTCATATTTTTCTATCTTTTATATTCTTTGAATATTGCATCATTTCATTAGTTCGAAGCATTGTGTATACTTGTGGGTGCACTCAGCACCAATTAGAACTCAGACACACTTTTACCCAAGAACCACCACTTGTAAGACATACATAAACTAGGTCTACTACAAGTGGTGATCAGGGTAACATGTCAGCTACTACATAGGTAGCAATATCTGAACTATCTAACATTTCAGGCCTCAAACTATAGCAGTTGAGGCCTTCACTCGAATCATCCTTCTCGAATCATCCTTCCTCCCATTCTACTCAATTCTTTGTATATAGAATGGTCAGAACTTATACCACTCTTCACACGGAGCATTGACTTTTGACCACGGAGGTTCCAGATCCTTCTTTTTGCCTTCTCTGAGCATATGATTCATCAACCTTTCTAAAGTGATTGCTAAATATTCAGAGGTGGGGTCTGAAAGCAGCGGTCGATCGTTAGATGGGGAATTTTTGACACCCTTGCCCTTGTTGGGGGCCATGGACTCATGCTCATGCTCAGATTCATCCTGGTTTTCCAGGACTTCTTCGATACAGGCTTCTTCCATGGCGTCTGGTTGGTTTGTGAGTGTCTGGCTGGTATACAAAGTAAGTGGGGAATGAAGAGTCAACAGTCCAGGTAATGATGCCTGTGCATGTGCTTTTCTTCTTGGTGGCATATTGAACAATCTGCGAGTCTTAGTCAGAAAATACTGTTAAGGGTGCATACATGGAGGGTTTCCAGAGAAACCCATGGGAAATCTGGTAGGACTTGGCTTCAGCTTATAGGCTGCACCCTCATGAGATCGTCTTGTCCAATTTCAAATGGGTGGATGGGAATCCTGGGGAGTCTGGGCAGGGTTCGTGGGTCGAGAGGTCGAGGAGTCAAGATAGATAGGTCAGAGGTCGAGTGGTAGATGCATTGGAGCCCATGTGGAGCCCATGGGCTTTGACTAGTAACAGTGTGTGATTCAAAGAGGAATTTAGAGCAGAAAATATACTAAGATTACTGGGGAGAATCTAAGCTGATTTTCTGACTGGATTGTATGTACAACATCTGCCAGACTATATACATAGACTGTGGAATGAATAACATACCAAATCCAGTAATAATGAAAATGAAACTAACAAACATAAAACGAGATAAGTAAACACCAAACTTGGTATTGGGAACAGGATGGAATGGAGTGGAGTCCAAATTGTGACAGGTCATAAAACCATAACAAGAATGGAGCAGGAGTGGAGTCCAAATCATGACAGGTCATTTGACTATAATGGAACAGGGCTCAGTTAGAGGGATGACGGGTTTTCTGAGCAGGGTCTGGTGACTGATTGTGAAGAGTGGTATAAGTTCTGACCATTCTATATACGAAGAAATGAGTAGAATGGGAAGATGGATAATTCGAGAAGGATGATTTGAGTGGAAGTCTCAACTGTTACAGTTCGAGGCCAGAAGTGTTAGATAGTTCAGATATTGCTACCTATGTAATAGCTGACACGTTACCCTGATGACCGCTCGTAGTAGACCTAGTTTATGTCTTACGAGTGGTGGTTCTTGGTGTAAAGAGTCGTGTATTCAGACCACTCTGTATACAAAGAATATTGACTATTGCAGTGCGATATTAGAGAGAGTGAGAGAGAGAGAGCTAGATGACGAGTTCAAAGCCTGAGATATTAGTTAGCTCAGATAGTTCAGATAATGCTACTTATGTAGTAGCTGGCACGTTACCCTAATCACCGCTCGTAGTAGACCTAGTTTAGTGTCTTACGAGTGGTGGTTTCTGGGTAAAAAGTGTGTCACTGGAGGCACTCCAAGGTTTTTGGAGTTGGAGAACCTTCCAAAAATCCTACTATTTGGCCAAATTTTCTAGGAATTCTTTGAACTAATAAATGTTTTGAAAATTTCAAGTTTTAGTAGGATTTTCCAAAGTGGAAAACCACATCTGAAAAACTGTAAATATTTGTATCAAAAAACTCTGACTAATGATGTTCAGATTTCCTGATACAAATATTTAAAGTTTTCAGATATGATTTTCCACTTTGGAAAATTATACTGAAACTTAAAAATTTCAAACAATTTATCAGTTCAAATAATTCTGAGAAAATTTGGCCAAATATTAGGATTTTTGAAAGGTTTTCAAACTCCAAAAACTTTGGGATGCCTCCAGTGTGTCTGAGTTCTATTTGGTGCCAAGTGCACCCACAAGTATACACAATGCTTCGAACTAATGAAATATGCAATATTCAAAGAATATAAAAGATAGAAAAATATAAATAAAATGTGTAAAATATAAATGAAATAAAAGGAGTGTTTTACCACAATGAAACTGTGGTAAAAGCATACTCCTCACACTTGGGTAAAAGTGTGTCTTCGTTCTATTTGGTGCTGAGTGCACCCACAAGTATACACAATGCTTTGAACTAATGAAATGATGGAATATTCGAAGAATATAAAAGATAGATAAATATGAATAGAATGTGTAAAATATAAATAAAATAAAAGGGGTGTTTTACCACAATGAAACTGTGGTAAAAGCATACTCCTCACACTGATGCATGGGACAGGGTCAGACATAGACAGGGACAGAGTCCAGCAGGTATTCCGGTGACTGATACATGAAGTAACGAAGTCGAATGTGGACAAGTCTGACGTATGGAGTCCAGTGGGAATTCTGGTAAACTGACAATTGGTGCATATAGGGTGCGGGTGCATATAAGTTAGTGCCTGGAGTCCGGCAGGAATTCCGGTTGTAACAGTTGGGTGCAGATAGGGTGGGGTGCATACAGAGAGTCAGGCATAAACAGGTTGACTTATAGAGTGGAGGCCTCGACTATTACAGTTCGAGGCCAGAAGTATTCAGTAGTTCAGATAATGCTACCTATGTGGTAGCTGACACGTTACCCTGATCACTGCTCGTAGTAGACCTAGTTTGTGCCGTATGAGTGGTGGTTCTTGGGTTAAAGTGTGTCTGAGTTCTAATTGGTGCTGAGTGCACCCACAAGTATACACAATGCTTCGAACTAATGAAATATGCGATATTCGAAGAATGTGAAAGATAGTAAAATATTAATAGAATATGTAAAATATAAATGAAATAAAAGGAGTGTTTTACCACAATGAAACTGTGGTAAAAGCATACTCCTCACAGATGGGGTCTGGGAATTATGGATGAATGAAACATCTGCACTTACATATGCTCATTTACTTACAAACAGATGAAATGCCAGCAGACATTCTAACCAAAGCATTACCAAAGCCAAAGTGGAAAAGTTCAGATCTATGATGGGATTAGGAAATTAATGAGATATGTGATTAAAAAGATGTTTCATCAAGGGGATATGTTGGAAATGGTGATGAAACACCTACTTCTCTAGGGGCATTCTATAAGAGGACACTTGGCTGGACATCCTTCCACCTACTCTACATAGCCTTGCCCTGTGTGTGAAGAGTGGTAGAAGTTCTAACCGTTCTATATATGAAGAATATCGACCGTTGAAGTACGATACCATGATGTATTGACTGTCTAAGTCTAATACGGACCGAACGTGTATTGACTACTTAGTTCAATACGGTAGAGAGAAGTAGCTATCTAAGGTAAGGTAGATAGCTAGAACGAATAAGCAGAATTGACTGGTTAAGTGCGATTCTGGACAACTGCTCGAGTGCAAGTAGAGTAGTTAGAGAGTCGAATAATAGAGTAGCGTGGATGTAGTCCACGCGAGTTGAGATAAGGATTGAGTTTCGACTGATACAGTTCAAAACTCAGTTTGAATGAGTAGCTAAAGCCCATCTGTGACGGTCGAGACGATACACCAATCACAACTTACAGGACACTATCGGGTGTCTGGGTAAGTCGTGGTTGCAGTGTAAAAAGTGTCTGAGTTCTAAACTACGGGCGCTAGAATACATAAGTCTGGTGTGTGTGCGCCCACAAGAGTCGATGTACCGCATACATAGGTCGTCGAACTAATTATAGAAATAATAAAGGAAATATAGTAAGAACTCATCTGACTATATTTCCTGAGTGTATTTCGCCATACCTCTCACACTGTGTGGCACCTACATCTGTGGCATCCCCTATTAGCTACTCATACTTGTTAGTCACACATACTACATGAGATAACTATAATCATCAATGGTACCTTGATCTAGATGATAGTAAATAGCTATTCATAAATTGCCCTAATGTTATGACCCATTCCTGGATACTTCAATATCTGATATCATCTGAAACATCTGACCCCCACCCCAAGTCTCTGATGTGACTTCCCACCTCTATATCCTCACCTTTGTTCTGCATTTGGTAACTTGTCGACTGACAAGTATTCACTCATTTACTTATTGTATTCCCATTTCAGAATATTTCCCTTAGTCCATCTTAATGTATTCCCATTTTGGAATACTTCTGATTCTGTCTTATTATGATCTTAGTTTGTAGTACAATAACGAGAAAACTTATATTAGTTTCTGTGAATTTGTACTTTACATTAGATCTAATATTAACTTAGTTTCTTATTCTTTCCTTCTCTGTATGCTCAATATTCAGAACTCTTCAGAACTCTGAATATCCATATCCTCCAGTGTAACATTCCCATCTCTGGAATTAAGGACTTTGAGTGTTTGTGTAGAGGCACAGCACATACATAAGCTGAAGCTAATGTCCTGACCTATTTGGAAGTTTCTGAGTTCCCAGTCATTTCCTAATTGTTCCAGATGTTACAACTGTGTCATAACCCCATCGCAAACCGACAGTCCCCAATGAGACAATTGTTTGCCTGCATTTCAAATCACGAGTCAAGTCATTGTATCAGAAACCATTGGTATACCAACACTGACATATCCTTTCATGGCAATCAAACCCCATTTACGCCCCTGTCAAGTTATACTTGTACCATTGGTTATGCTTTGATATGTCCCTTTTTATTATGTTGATCTGTTCTACTCTACATATGTTTCACATATGCCCGTAAATACTTGTAGCTCTTGTACTATTCCCTTTTTTCATAATCCTGCTCTCGGATAATCATGGCCTCTGATCTTACCGTAACCTTCCTAGTCAAGTTTATTTATCACTAATTGGATATTCCCACTCTTACCTAGTTAGTATTTTTGAGACACTGATAATTAGTATTTAAGTCCTACTGTAATGTAGCTACAAGTCAATGAGAATATCAACTCAGAACACTTGTATACATACCTCTCTCATAGTTCTGCTCTAAGTATCCCACTCCCACCTTTGCTTGCACTCACTCAGTCTCTGACCTCATGACCCCCTACTGTCCTTCAGCTTCCGATTGGTGACTTACCAAGAGGACTATTTGACAGGTTTAGTTTTCCACCCACCCAAAATTTAAAGACATCCGACAGTAACTTGTAAGGGTGCAGCACATAAGCTGAAGCCAAGTCCTTCCATTCAGTCCCCATTGGTCTTCTGACATCAGTCAGTTTTCTGTTCTTAACAGTATATTCTAATTTCACACTCACATTTTCTGTCAATCATGCCTCCAAGGAAGAAGTATATTAAGCCAAGTGGTGAAGCAGAATCTTCCACCCTTCAATCTCCATTCCTGTATACAGCCTGAGCCACTCCGAAAACACCACAACCAGAACCCTCTGAAGAATCCCACTTCATGGAAATTACCGGCAATGCTGAAGAAGTTACTGAAGCCACCAAACCCGAAGGACCTGAAGAGGTTAACAATCAGTCAGCTCTGGGACCTGAACCTGAAAATAGCAACCAGTCTATACCTCAAGCCAGTCTGCAAAACAAAAACTGGATTTCACTCTCGACAAAGCATGGGAATTGTTCTCAGGTACCATCCCTTAACAATTTTCTTAAAAACAATACTAAGGAAAAGGAACCTGGGCAAACCTGAGTCAATAAACCTGAACAATTTACCAGCTCAAACCTGAAGAAATTACTGACATTTCTTATGCAATGTCGATCCAACTTTTGGGACTGCCCAGCTGCTTTTGCAACAGATGACCAAAAGGTAAATTTTGCGCTCTCTTACCTCAAGGATTCCGTAGCAGCCTGGTTTGAACCCACATTTTCTGGCCTCACTTCTGAAAATCCCAATTGGCTTCATGATTGGGATGCTTTTGTTGAGGAACTCAAAACAAACTTCAGTCCCTATGACCAAATAGGCAATGCCGAGAGTGTCCTTTCTAATCTCAAAATGAAAGACACCCAACACATTACTGACTACATCGTTCAGTTCAACAACCTCGCCATGCATTGCGACTGGGGTGATTTGGCCCTCCATTACCAATTCTACTCCAGCCTCCCATCCCACCTCAAAGATGAAGTTTCCAAAGGGGAGCCCAGTACGCTGAAGACTCTCCCACTCATGCGTCTAAAGGCCAAAAATGCAGATGCCTGATATTGGGAACGATGCTTGGAAATCAGTCACAAAAATCCATTGGACAAAGAATTATCAGACAACAAGAATCCCAACAAGTTTGGTAATCAAAACACCAACAATTGTTAGGATACACACTCAGGCCGGGTTTCCGGAGAAACCTGCGGGATATCCGGTAGGACTTGGCTTCAGCTTATAGGCTGCACCCTCGCTAGATCATGTTGTCCAATTTCAAACGGACAGACGGGGATCCCGGGGAGTCTGGGCGGGGTTCATGGGTCGTGGGTCGTAAGTCGGGGGTCGTGGGTCGTAAGTCGGAGGTCGTGGGTCGTGAGTCAAGTTAGTTGAGAGAGATAGATGCGCCGGAGCCTGTGGGCTCCGACTAGTGTGAGCGATGTGAATAGAGTAAGGTTTTAGAGCGGAAATATTATTAGATTACTGGGGGGAATCTAAGCTAATTTTCTGACTGGATTGTATGTACAACATCTGCCAGTTTATATAGACCGTGGAATGCATGACATACCAAATCCAGTAATAACGAAACGAAACTAACAAAACATAAAACGGGAATAGTAAACACCAAATTGGTGTTAGGAACGGAACGGAACGGAGCGGAGTCCGAATCGTGACAAAGCATAACCCATCATGGGAAATGGAGTGGGAGCAGAGTCCTAAATCGTGACAGGTCATTTGACTAAAATGGGAACGGGGCTCGATTAGAGCGGTGACGGGATTCTAAGCGGGGACCGGTGACTGATGCGTGGGACGAAGACGGACATAGACAGAGACGGAGTCCGGGGGACGAAGACGGACATAGACAGAGACGGAGTCCGGGGGAAGTCCGGTGACCGATATGTGTCGTAATGAGGTCGAACGTAACGAGTCTTGACGTAATGGAGTCCAGGCGGGAAATCCTATAAACAGATGATTGGTGCTTGTAGCGCGTGGGGGTGTACGGGTTAGTGCCCGGAGTCCGGCAGGATTGTCCGGTCGTAACAACAATACAGGCAACTCGAACTCCAATAAGAAGTCCGACAATAAGGGTTCCAATGACAAAAAAGGCAAAGGCAAACAGTTGAGTAAGTCCCAAGACAAAGGCAAACCCAACCTTACTGGCAAACTCAGCTCTGGCAGCAAGCTCCTACCACAAGAGAAGCAATGCCGAATGGACAACAACCTTTGTTTGTTGTGCACAGATCCCAGACACCAAGTCACCACATGCCCGAATGCCACAAAAGCCCGATCAGCCAATATGGCTATGACTTCACAACCGGCTAAGCCAGCTGCTGAGTCAAAAAAAGATTAAGCAACTCTCTGGATTCCATGCAGTTGGAGAGTTGCATTGAATCTCCCCACACACCAGAAAATTGTCATCTTCATGCATCTGCTCTTTATGATCCAAATTCATTGTTTATAAATCTCACTTTGGAACCCTTCAGGAGTCTCAATTTTAGAGCTCTTGTAAATTCAGGTTCAACTCATTGTTTCATAGATATAAATTTTTCCCAAAAACATCAGTTAAAAACCTATGCAATAGATCTGATTCCACTCTGATGTTTTGATGGTACCTCAAACTCTGTAATCTCACAAGTCTGTGAACTCCGACTTCGGTTCCCATGTGGAACTTTTCAGACAGTTATGTTTTTTGTAACACAGTTGGACTCGAGCTGCTCCGTGGTTCTAGGACATAACTGGCTCACCCACTACAATCTGTTGATTGATTGGGTATTGGGCAGTATTCATTTTCGAACCCCATCGGCACCCGATACGGCTGGTCTGTCTCTGCCTGTTTTGGCAAATATGGCCTCTACAGCACCTCTGGCCCCCATGGCAAATCTGAGATCTCTGCCTTCTGTCTCTCTAATAAATGCCACAGCTTTTATGAGAGCCATCAATTTAGAAGGCTCCTGAGCATTTACAGTCAATCTTAAAGTTGATGAAGCCACTGGTCACTTTGCGACCCCAGTGGCCAAACCTGTTGCAGATTTGGAAGGTGTTCCAGAATAATACCATGAATTTGCAGACATCTTCAGTAAACAAGAAGCTGATTGACTTGCCCCTCACAGGCCTTACGATTTGAAAATTGATATTGAAGAAGGTTCACATCTGTCCTTAGGCCGAGTTTATCCTCTCTCACAGTCCAAACTATTGGCTATCCGAGATTTCTTGGATGAACACTTGGCTATAGGATTTATCTGACCCTCAAAGTCTCCTTATGGAGCCCCTGTTCTATTCGTTTGGAAGAAAGACAGTTCCCTACAGCTTTGCGTTGACTTTCGAGGACTCAATGTGATCACTCAGGAAGATAAGGACCCATTACCACTAATCTCTGATTTACTTGATGCCCCTCGGAAGGCCTGAATCTATACAAAGATAGATCTTTAAACATGCCTATCATTTGGTTCAGATCGCCAAAGGTGATGAGTGGAAAATGGCTTTTCACACTCACTATGGCTCTTTTGAATGGTTAGTGATGCCTTTCGGTCTCACCAATGCTCCATCAGTCTTTCAATGTTTTATCAATGACATCTTTTTCAACCTCCTCGACATCTATGTCATTGTGTACCTAGACGACATCCTCATATTTTCCAAAGACCCCACACTTCACAATGAACACATCCATGAAGTTCTCTGAAGACTCCGAAAACATGGTCTTTTTGTGAATGGTAAAAAATGTTCTTTTAATGTCAATACGGTTGAATATTTAGGTTTCATGACGGGACCTGACTGTCTCTGCATGGATGACTCTAAAATTCAAGTCATTCAAGATTGGCTGGAATCCCAAAAGGTTAAGGACATTCAGTCCTTTTTAGGCTTCACCAATTTTTATCATCACTTTATTCACAACTACTCAAAAATTACCATTCCACTTACTCATCTTACTTATAAACATGCCCCATGGAATTTCTCCAAGGAATGCTGCATGGCATTCTGAGAATTGAAAAGTGCATTTACATCTGCCTCTATTTTGTCACACTGGAAGCCCAATGTTCAACTCATTGTGGAAACTGACACCTTGGATTATGCACTTGCTGTGATATTGTCCATTCTGGACACTGATGGTGAAGTCCACCCAGTAGCCTTCTTGTCTCACACCTTTTCGGCATCCAAACTCAACTACGATGTTCATGACAAGGAACTACTTCAAACCTTGGAACAGTACATTCGTGTCTATTGTAACTATCAACAAGATAGTTGGAAATCACTACTACCACTAGCCGAATTTGTATATATGTAACAACACACTGAATGCCACTACTGGCATTTCACCTTTCTTCGCAAACAAAGGCTACAACCCCAATATCACAATCCACCTGGAATGTGATCTCACATCCACCCGTGCTCAAGACTTCATTACAAACCTTGACAAGCTACATCAAGAACTTTGGAAAACTATCACAATGGCCTAAGAATGATACCAACGGTCTGCAGATAAGAATCGACTTCCACCTCCAGACTTTAAGATCGGAGACTGAGTATTTGTTAAAGCTGAGTTTTTCTGAACCACTAGACCATCCAAGAAGCTCTCTGAAAAATATTTAGGTCCTTTTGAAGTTATAGCACAAGCCAGCACACTTTCATGGACTCTTTGGCTTCCTGACAACATGCGTGCAGTGCACCCAGTATTCCATGTATCTATGTTACATAGAACCACATGTTGCTAACATTATATCAGATCACATACAACCACCACCACCACCCGTGATCATTGACAGTGAACCCAAATTCGAGATATTGGAAATCCTAGACTCCAAAATCGACAATCACCAACACTCATGAACACTCATGGTTACTTTATTCGGTCAAATGGGCTGGCTATGAAGGTACAGATGAAGAAACTTCATGGATCCTAGCTACAGAGCTCGGCAATGCATCAGAAATTGTCTTAGGTTTTCATCAAGCATATCCGAATAAACCCAGTTCCTTAGGTTCTCTATAGATTTCATGTGGCATCCAACCCCTTCCCGACTATGTCTTATGTTCCTCGATTTTGTTTTGTTATGTTTTAAAACCATTGTATTTCAACTATCTAAAGGTTTCCTCTACAACCTCCCCCTCTTCCCCAGCTTCCAATATTTCCCCTACACCAACAGCCACTGACACCTCCTCACTGACCTTCTCTGATGTCCCAACCCCAGGCCCAGCTTCATCGGAACTCAACACCTCTAAATACTGTTCAAGTTGTCCTCTGACCTACTCTATGATGCTGGTTTGCTTCTCCAGCCCCACACCCAATAGTCACAATTGCTTGGTGAACAGAGCTTGTTGTTGCAGTTGTTCGTGTCAGAACTGACTAGTTTCCAAGAAGTACATGCATAGGAGTCAGTTTTGCTCCTCCATTGTGTCTGCCTGCCACTCTTGATATGGCCCATTTCTGTTGGTATCTGGGAAGATGCAACTGAGTTTTGATTGGTGCACTCTTGACAGGTGCGGCCCCGACCATTGGCCCGTGGATGGCAAACCCAACCTCAGTTAGTGCATCAATTGCACTTCAGGTTGTGTGAAGAGTCGATAGATTCTGACTGTTCAATATACGAAGTATAGCGTTTATTCAACTACTACTAGCAGGTATTGACCATTCAGTACAATACCGTAGATTACTAGACTGGCCGTACTAGTAAGGAGACACGCAATGCGTCACAAGAGCAACTGTACAGTTGCTCTTGATGGCTAGAATGAAGAATGAAAGAGTTGACCTTCACGGTACAACTCGTAGCTAGACGTAAGATAGATACTCAACGAGAGGCCAAATATCTAAAGTAAGGGATAATAGTGCGAGTCGACTATAATGTCGACGAGTGCAAAGACCTTAGAGTGGAACTCGACCTTCGCGGTTTGAGTCCAAAGTCTGTGAGTATGCGAGAGAACACTACCTTTATAGGTAGTTGAGACGTTACCCTTGACACCTCTCGCTATTCGACATCTGGGTCGTTTACGAGGTGGTGTCTGTTGGGTAAAAAGTGTCTGAGTTCTAATTGGTGCTGAGTGCACCCACAAGTATACACAATGCTTCGAACTAATGAAATATGCAATATTCGAAGAATATGAAAGATAGAAAAAATATGAATAGAATATGTAAAATATAAATAAAATAAAAGGAGTGTTTTACCACAATGAAACTGTGGTAAAAGCATACTCCTCACAGGTTGTTTTCAGGCCCCACCTTGGGGGCCTGTTTTTGTTTCTATAACCAAAAAATAAATAAATAAACTAAATATTAGAAGTCCGAACATACCTTGGGGCTCGAAGGCCCTGGCACTTCCTCCTCATCCTCCTTGTCCTCTTTGTCACTGGAATCTGATGGTGTCACCACTTTGCACTGTAAATAAAATTTAAAAATAAAAATATCAGTGAAATCACAAGAACCAGGAACTCTGACTTACTTTACCCTCCCACTTCTTCTTCACTTCCTCTTCTCACACCCGATTGGCCTCTCTTTGCTTCTTCTTTGCAAGCATGGCTTCCCAATGCTTGTGAGCAGCCTTCTCCTCCACCTCTATTGCCTTCAGCTCTTCCCTCTCCTTACATTCCTCCTCTTCACGTGCCTTCTTCTTTTCTTCAAGAAGCTGTCAACACTCTTGTGCATTTGGAGGTCCACTCGGACCCAATACAGGGACGATGGTCAGCCTGGATGGGAAAGGTCTTGATCCCAAACCCATGGTTATTGAGGTTGAGGAAAAAGAGTTAAAATTCAAGCACCAGCACCCCTCAATTTTTTATATGTAAAATTTTACCAGGTCACATGATGTCTTGACACACCACCCATAACTGACAAAGTTTTATGTACAAGATCTAGATTTTGGCCTCCTTGGAATTTTGGCCAAGTGGGGGGATACTGTTATGACCGTGTCATAACCCCATCACAAACTGATGGTCCCCGATAATACAATTGTTTGCCTGCATTTCAAATCACGAGTCAAGTCATTGTATCGGCAACCATTGGTATACTGACACTGATGTATCCTTTCATGGCAATCAAACCCCATTTATGCCCCTGTCAAGTTATATTGTACTTGTACCATCTGGTTATGCTTTGATATGTCCCTTTTTATTATGTTGATCCATTCTACTCTGTGTTTCACATATGCTTGTAAATACTTGTAGCTCTTGTACTATTCCCTTTTCTCGTAATCCTGCTCTTGGATAATCATGGCCTCCAATCTTACTATAACCTTCCAGTTCCTAGTCAAGTTTATTTGTCACTAATTGGACATTCCCACTCTTACCTAGTTAGTATTTTCAAGATGCCAATAATTAGTATTTAAGTCCTACTGTAATGTAGCTACAAGTCAATGAGAATATCAACTCAGAACACTTGTATACCTCTCTCATAGTTCCATTCTAAGAATCCCACTCCCACCTTTGCTTGTGCTTGCTCACTCTCAGTCTCCAACCTCACAACCCTACTGTCCTTCAGCTTCTGATCAGTGACTTACCAAGAGGACTATTCAACAGGTTTAGTTTTCCACCTGCCCAAAATTTAAGGACATCTGACAGTAACTTGCAAGGGCACAGCACATAAGCTGAAGCCAAGTCCTTCCATTCAGTCCCCATCGGTCTTCCGACATCAGTCAGTTTTCTGTTCTTAACACCAGAATAACTTCCCAACACAGTACTTAACACCTAAGCTCTTATAGCTAGATAGTTGTACATACTCTAGCCCTTGTTATCAACTTTGGTTTGTGGTGTTAGGAACCTCATTTTTGGGTGTGAAGAGTTGTGGAAGTTCTGACTGCTCTATATACAAATAATATCAACCGTCTAGGTATGATATGATAATATATTGACTATTGAAGTACAATATACATGGTAGAATAACTTTAGTCAACTTAAGTAGCTATAGGATAACTTAGACAACTAAGGGAGAATAGGATTGACCTTACAGTACAATTCTAAATGCAAGTTAATGAGGTAACAAGTTAGGAGGATAGAGGATGATACAAGTAGTGTGAGATGTGAGTAGAAACTGATGATAGTTTGTGTTAAAGGCATAGAAAAGAATTGACCCAGCCTGGGATTGAACCAAGGACCTCCTGGCTTTATATGCAGGTGCTCTTAACCACTGAGCTACTGGACCTATAGTCTAGTATTATATGATGGATTATATATACATATATATAAGGACTTATGTTGCCAACTTGTGCTCTTATAACAGTTTATATAACTGATGGCAAACCTGGGTCTTATAACAGTCTGTCACATATAGATATTGTATTTTCCCATTTCTAACAGTTTGATCTTTGACTATGCAGTGCGAAGCCAGACAGTTGTAGCAAGTTTGAGTTGAAAGCTGTTTGAGATGGCTAAGATGATACCCCAATCACAACTTGCAGGACACTAAAAGGGGTGTCTGGGCAAGTTGTGGTTATGGGGTAAAAGTGTCTGAGTTTCTACATTATGCCCACTAGCATACATAAACATAAAGGATGTAAGTGCTTATAAGGTCTATGTACCCACAGGAATACATACAACATAGATCTTCAAATTAATATAAATGCATGTAATTGGAAAATTAGATGATCTAAAAAATAGTAAAAAATAAGGAAAAGAATATAGGGAATATAATCCAACAGGATAGTTACATTCCTGTAAAGGGGTACCTCTCACTCTGGCAACCCTCCAGTATCCTGACATCAGCATCCTGATTGCAGTGTCACCACCTGTGGCACCCCACCACATTGTTTACCCTATATTACCTTTTTGTCATTCCATTCTGCTCCTAACCTGACACTTTCCCATCATCCATTCTATGTGTACATATCATTTGCCACCTCAAACCATTTGATATTCTTCTGTTACCTTGCATTTATTTTCCTTCCATCTGTTAAGATTTAAGCTAAAAAGGGGAAGGAGGGCTCTAAGTCAGGGATCTAATGATCAGAAACAAACTAATCAGGGGGCTGATGATAAAGATCATACTCAGGAGGTCTGACTCTATAAATGTAGTGGAGCTTGGGCTTCAACTTATGTGTTGCACCCTCACACAAACTGTTAGGGTGCTCCAGTATTTCAAACAGAGTGGATAGTACAATAGAGACAAAGTTCAACACTTAGCTCAATCAGTCAGGGGACCGAAATACTAAGAGTTGTAAGGTAAGGGTTTGCAGCTTGCCAAGAACATTTTTTGAGAGTGTTGAGAAAAGAGGAATGAGACTGAGAACTAGTAGAGGGTGTTAAGATCTAAACCAAGGAGGCGGAAGGGGGCTCTAGTCAGGGGAGCAATGATGAGAAATCAGCTAATCAGGGGGCTGATGATAGAGATCATACTAGTTGGGAGGTCCAACTCTATAAATGTGGTGGAGCTTGGCTTCAACTTATGTGTTGCACCCTCATACAAACTGTTAGGGTACTCTGGTATTTCTGTTAAAATCTAAGCAAGGGGGGCAAAACAAGATGATTTTGGAGGTCTGAAAATGTGAATCATACTAATCAGGAGGTCCAATTCTATAAGGCAAAGTGGAGCTTGGCTTCAACATACATGTGTTGCATCCTCACGTGAACTGTTAGGGTGCTCTGGTATTTCAAACAGAGCAGATAGTACAATAAAGACTAAAGACAACACTTAGCTCAATTGATTGGAGGGCTGAAAATACTAAGAGTCGTAGAGTAAGAGTATTAAGAGTAATATAAAGAGGACTTACATAAGCAAGAGGAGGGTAATCTATGTAGGTCAAGTTTTAAACTAAAGAACTGTAGCATACATGGAAAGAGCTTTATACTACAGTGGGACAGATGATTGGAGGGTTGATTAGAGAAACTGACATGAATTGAATTTCCTTCAATTAAGTCAAATAATAATCATAATATATTCTACAAAACCAAATACAGAAGCCTCATTTGACAAAGTATAGATTCACCCTGTCAATGAAGTGAGAGGCTAATACCAGTCACGAAAGCTCACAGATGTTAGTGTTGAAGAGTTTTGATGATCACGTAAGATAAGATTGAGAGTGGATTAATAATACAAACAACTAATGTATAGTGGACAGATTTTCTGACTGAGGTCCTTCACTCTTCTCATTGTGAGAGGTATGGTGAAATACACTCAGGAAATATAGTCGGATGAGCTCTTACTATATCTCCTTTATTATTTCTATTTTCTCTCTTTTGTTATATCTATAATTAGTTCAATGACCTATGTATGCGGTACATCGACTCTTGTGGGCACACACATGCCAGACTTATGTATTCTAGCGCCCGTAGTTTAGAACTCAGACACTTTTTACACTGCAACCACGACTTACCCAGACACCCATTAGTGTCCTGTAAGTTGTGATTGGTGTATCATCTCAACCGTCACAGACGGGCTTTAGCTATCTACTCTATCAGAGTTTCGAACTGTACCAGTCGAAACTCAATCCTTATCTCAACTCATGTGGACCACATCCACGCTACTCTATTATTCAACTCTCTAGTACTCTACTTTACTCTCGAGCAGTCGTTCAGAATCGCACTTGACAGTCAATTCTACTTATTCGTTTTAGCTCTCTACCTTATTCTAGATAGCTACTTCCCTCTACCGTATTGAACTAAGTAGTCAATACATCTTAGTGTCGTACCTAAACGGTCGATATCCTTCGTATATAGAACGGTTAGAACTTCCACTACTCTTCACACTCATTTCCCTTTTATGCCTTTCTTCATTAAACTATGATTAAACTATGACCTATGAATGAAATCACATATGACATCAAAATGAGACAAGTTGAATGTAAGTTGAATGTTCGTCGAATAAATTTGAGGGCATCAAAGATGTGGAATAGAATGTCAAGTTGGAGCTTTTGTCAAAGATGAATTGATGTGTCAAAGAGGAGTCAAAGAGTTGTCAAAAGTTACCTTGAATAATTTGTGACAATGTTGTGACTGTGGCAGTTGTGACAGAAGCAAGAGGTCATGACAGGTCAAGAGTAGTATTGGAAGGAACTGTCAGGAACCAGAAAACCCACCAGCCTCCGGGCGCCCCGGACCCCATCCTACATGCTCCCGACCCTCTATATTGTATAGTTACAACTGGAGTTCCCACCAGAGCCTGCACATCAACTTGTTTATGCCTGACTCTCTGTATGCACCCACCCTATCTGTACCCAACTCTCTATACCCACTACTGGACAACCTGCCAGGACCTGGACTCCACCCTATATACACCCGACTCTCTGTATCTCACAGACCAGTCACTGGACTCTGACCGGACTTCCCAGAACCCCTCTAACAGAGCATAGAACTCTGCTCCCATTATGGTCAAACGGTCTGTCATGTGTCTCATGTACCAGTCATCAGACTCCACCAGACTCTGAACTCCACCCTATATGCACCCAACACTCTGTATCTCACAGACCAGTCATTGGACCCTGACCAGACTCTCCAGAACCCCTCTAACAGAGCCCCGTTCCCATTATGGTCTAATGACCTGTCATGTTCTCCACTCCTGTTCTGTTCCGTCCCTAATTCCCAGTTTAGTATTTACTTGTTTCATTTTATGTTTAATAGTTCTGCTCCTCATTAATACCGGATTTGGTATTATTACATTTCAAAGTCTATATAAGTCTCCTATATTCATGTACTTAGAATCCAGTTTCAATCTCGAACAAGTTTGACCCTCGAACAAGTTTGACCCTCGAACAAGTTTGACCCTCGAACAAGTTTGACCCTCGAACAAGTTTGACCCTCGAACAAGTTTGACCCTCGAACAAGTTTGACCCTCGAACAAGTTTGACCCTCGAACAAGTTTGACCCTCGAACAAGTTTGACCCTCGAACAAGTTTGACCCTCGAACAAGTTTGACCCTCGAACAAGTTTGACCCTCGAACAAGTTTGACCCTCGAACAAGTTTGACCCTCGAACAAGTTTGACCCTCGAACAAGTTTGACCCTCGAACAAGTTTGACCCTCGAACAAGTTTGACCCTCGAACAAGTTTGACCCTCGAACAAGTTTGACCCTCGAACAAGTTTGACCCTCGAACAAGTTTGACCCTCGAACAAGTTACACCCCTGATCCAGTCTCTAGTCCTCTTGTCTGTCTGCACGCTTGATTCCCAGAACTTTTACAGGAACTCCAGAATCTACATCTCCTTGTATGCATTCTGTCAGCTCAAAATATGGACACCCAAATGAGTGTACGAGGGCGCAGCCTATAAGCTGAAGCCAAGTCCATCTCAGCCCATACCATACCTTTCTGGTAATTATTCTGATACACTGTCTTGTACTACTAATCCCCAGAACTTCCCCGGACTTATTACCCAGGGACTCCATGGGACAATTCCCAGAAGAAAGTGTGTGTTTGGAATAATTACTGGAAACACTCCATGGGACTTCCTTGGAGTTTATATCTTTGTTTGGAACTTAACAGGAACAAGGAACAAGCTAGAACTAAATGTGATGTAACAAAAGTATTCCAAAAGTCATGAGGTGGCAAATAATATTTACATGTAGAACAGATGAAGGGAGAGCATTGGAACAGAGATGGATTGCCTAAAGGGGTATTCTACAATGAAACAGGTTTTGGGATGCCAAGGTGGTGGTACCATATTCCAGGGGCTCCAATGTCAAGGTGCCAGATGTTACAAGGGTATGAACAAGTTGCAGGGGTTAAAAGACAGAGATAACAATATAAACCAAGTGTCAGGGTCTCAAGGCAGTGGCTCCATAGTCCAAGGCACTGATATTGGGGTCCCAGAAAGGTTATCAAGGTAAGACCAAGTTGTGGGGGCCTAAAAGGGTGAGGATCCTAACAATTTCAAACAGAGTGGATAGTACAATAGAGACAAAGTTCAACACTTAGCTCAATTGGCCAGGGGACTGAAATACTAAGGGTCATAAGAGTTTGTGGCTTGCTGAGAACATCTTAAGGAGTATTGAGAAAGGAGGAAAGAGACTGAAAACTAGTAGAGGGTAATCTAAGTCAATTTTTGAACTGAAGAACTGTAGTATACATGAAGAAGATTTTATGAGATGACCAGAGGGCCAATCAAGAAAGCAAAGGGTGAGATGGATCATCAGAAGTTGATGACAAGGTAGGGAGACTAAATGTAATATACTAAACAATATCAAAGGGGTCTGAGGTGGCAAATGAGATGTCTAAAGGGGGGATGGTGATGGGAGAGTGAATGGGATGGAGACAGAATGGAATGCTAGAAAGTCAACTACTATAATGAACAAAGTGTCAGGTACACTGTGAGTGGTGATATCTTGGGTGGAGATTCCAATAGTGAGATGGCAAAAGGTTTTGAGTCTAAAACAGGTCATGGGGGTCCAAAATGATGGGATCCTAACAGAGGGTAATCTAAGTCAATTTTTGAACTGAAGAACTGTAGCATACATGAAGAAGATTTTATACTACAATGAGATGGATGACCAGAGGGCCAATCAAGGAAGCAAAGGGTGAAATGGATCATAAGAAGTCAATGACAAGATGGGGAGACTAAATGTAAAATACTAAACAATACCAAAAGGGTCTGAGGTGGCAAGTGGGATGTGTAAAAGGGAGATGGTGAGGGAGGAGCAAATGGGATGGAGATGGAATGGAAAGCTAGAGGGTCAACTACTATAATAAAACAAGTGTCAGGGGTGCTGTGAGTAGTGATACCTTGGGTGGGGGTTCCAACAGTGAGATGATGAAGAGTATTGAGTCCAAACAGGTTGCAGGTGTCCAAAAACAACAGGGATCCTAACACCATCCCTTGTTCCATTACTTGCTTCTTCTGACCTGTTTGTCTTCTTCCCTCTGTGATCAGCCACCCAATCACCCATCTCACTTTAGTATAAAACCCTCAATTTATATTTTGCTTATCTTCAGTTTGAATATCAACTTAGGTTTCCCTACTCTCCACTTGATCTTTGACAAGAAGCCCTCAGCCAGCCAAGACTCTTACCTCCTCAACTCTTAACATTCTGTCCACCCAGTTGATTTAGCTAAGTGTTGACTTTAGTTCTATTGCATACTATTTGCTCATTTCAAAATACCAGTGCAACCTGACAGTTTGTGCAAGAGTGCAACACATACATTGAAGCCACACTCCACTTGACTAGTAGAACTGGACCTCCCAGTTGAGTATGTACTACCCCTGTGGACCCCCAATGTTCCATCACCCTTTAGCTTTAGATCTTAGACCTTAACATGTGGTAACATCTTGTCTCTTACCCTAGTAGTCATCCCATAACAGGTTCACCCCTCTCCTTCCACTTTATCCTTGAAAATGCATACCATAGACCATGTTTTGTGAGGCTAATACATGATTTTACCCATGTACAGTACACCTAAACTACATATCACCAAACCTATCATGTCAGAAGGTGACTCACTAACTGACACATTGTTTGACACACAAGTACTTCTATTACAAGGTTATAAAACCCTTGTAAATTGTGTATTTACAATAAGTCAACTCATACTATTTTTAACATCATTCTCAGGTTCCAAACAGCAATTACTTGGAAGGCATGTGGGAGCAGTTGCAGTCGCAGAAAGGAAGCCTCTCCAGCATACATACAGTCGTCTTCATGTTGGTTCCATCTTCCTAATCCGTTTTGTATGGCAGTACATCATCTGCACTTGCAGAATGACAAAATAGCCCACCCATTGTTGCTCCACCAATCTGTGCATAGCAACGACATGTCCCTCCACATTGGCCAACGGAGCGTTTGTTAAGATGCCACCTTCATCACTGTCCCAGGAACTTGGTCATCTTCTTCACGAATTGTTTCAAGCCAAATCCAATTTTACCAAATCACATCCCATAGTCGAAAGTCAGTCACCAAATTGTGTCAATTATCCGCGGGATCGCCACCAACTCAAATTCTCAGATAATTTGACTAGCTGTGTTTTAGTATATAAAGTAGACCTTACTTCTCGATAAGTGACTCTCTTGTCAATCCTGAACCTACATTGCTTATATTGTACCTACCAAGTGGATACCATCGCCTCAATACAGAAAAAAACGCGGATCCCATTTCTACTGCAAATGTCCGTTCCACCATGAGGATACCGATATCAAGAATTACCATGCTACTATAAATTAGCAACAGCCATACTGTAGGTCTACAGGGGGGAAATTACGCAAGATGTGGAACCACCTGAGAGAACTCTTTAGCGATGGAAGGGAGCCTCCCTAGTACCAGACAATGCGGTGGAGCAGAAATGCAGCTTCAACCGTCAGTCATTCTTGCTACTAGATGTACTCAATAACTATATCCAGCCAATGCGATAGTACCTGTATATGACCTCCTCCACCTCCTCGATATCACTATACGCATCACATGAAATATCTTCTTTGAAAAGAATAGCTAGCTCTGTTGTAGCTATCGAATGCGCGATCCCATTTGTAGCTAGCTGCCGGGAAAGAAGAATATCTGTATGCTCTGAAAATACAGCTTCGACAGAACGTGACTCTATTGCGTGCGTTTTCCGTAGGGGAATTATAAGGTGAAAAAGCGCTCCGGTTTGTGGAGGTTTGGGCAGATTACTAAGTGTGTTTCTTTGTATGAATCGTGGGGGTTTCCTTAGAAAGCGTTCGATGCAACTTCGAAGCCATCGGGCGTGTAGATTTTCATATACAATGTCCGCGCCGATAATGAGATCGAATTGCTCATCCAATGGGGGCGGAATGGAGTAAGCCGTTTCCGACTGTGTTTTTGGCAAATGGACCTGACAGGATACTCCTGCAGCTGCCGCACGGCCTTGGTGGACGGACGTGGGTATTAGCTGTGAGTTAACAATAATATCGTCCTGAAGACGAGGAGACGAATGGATAGTTGCCCAATCGAGAGGTAAGACGAAAACATGAGGATTCATACCAGTGGATATTGGGTCTTTCTGAAAATATGGGTCCGATTCCGATTGGCCTGGAAAATTAGCCTCATAATTAAATTGGAGGTTGGCTATGACACTTGGATGAAAGTCAGTTGCAACGACTACGTCTGGACGGCAGCTATAAGTTGAACCCTGTCCTCCCACCTCTAGGGAACAAGGTCGAATTCGTTCCATAACTTTTGCCAATACTAATGACGCAAGTCCGGTCCCAGCACCGAGCTCTAGAGCCCGGAATGTGTCTTGGCCACCAGAGCTATCAGCGCCAATAGATTGTTTCCGTGGAAATATCCCAAAATCCTGTGGTCTTTCGGCGATCATTTCTGCCAGAACGCATGAGCCGCCCCATGTTTGTGCTCCTACACTCGAAGGATCAAAAGATTCCAACGGAGCATCACGGAGGGTCACTGCGACTTTTTCTGGGCCGTCGTGGCCTGGAGATGTATTATTTATATCACCCATGGTATCTATTGGGAACTCGAAGGTGCGGATGAATGCACCAGATGCTGCGGTACCAGCGCAAACTGCCAGCAAGGATGCAGCATCTTCCAGTGTTCCGACGCCATTGACTGGACTTTCACTGATGTTTTCGGAGCCAAATGAGATAAGCCGAGTGAGCCACTGAATCACATATGCTCGCTCGAAGGGATCGGATCGAACTGTTTCAACAGCACTTCTCTTGGTATATATTGCTGTAGAAAATAATTTATTATGGTGGTCGCCTTCGTCCGAGCCTGTAGGTAGTCTAAGTCGTCTACGGGTCGATCCTCGGACCTCTGGTACATATAGGTAGCGTAGAATGGATAAAATTTTCGAGATTTCTCCTTCGGGAACCGTTTTAAGACGCTTAATCGAGGGTAAAAAGGTCGAAGGAGACTCCACAATGCCGGCAGCGTCTTCCCCCATAATGTTTTTTTTCGTCCTGCCTTACATAAGCTCATCACTTACTGACGACCATGCAGAAAAAAGCAGGCCAAATTTCATCGAATACCCTTAACCTTCGGTTCATGAAAAATGCAGTCAGGGCTCAGCAAGATCTTGAAGTAGAGGCAGCAAAAGTAAGAGTGCGGAATGAAGAGCAGTGGGAATTGTCGTCGGTGCTGTGGAAAGGAGAAAGTCAAGATCAACTTGATGATAAGAGGCACGCAGCACTATATGTTTCTCGTTTCTATTTCATATGCTGAACTTATCGATATTAGTGTGTCCTACGAACAATCATATCTGCCATTTTTATTTCCGGGGTTTTCAAACGGCCGTCCAAGCACCGATGTGCCAAGTACATCGGATGCTGGTCAAGAAAGCCATATTGAAAGAAGTGAACACAGTTTATACAAAGGAAGGAGGAAATTCGGAAAGCATGGGGAGGAGCAGCAAGTCAGCGAGGTGAGTCATTTACAACACTTTCCCCAATCTTCTCCATCAGCGATTGTGACGCATCCACCTATAGCCCCCACCAACACCTCCTGAGCCTTCTCAGAAAGAAATTGACTTACCGCGTGGTGCTCGTTCTATATCTTCCCGTGGTCGGGCTTCTAAGTCATCTTCGAAGTTATCTCAGCAATCCCGCCCCCAGCAACACACATCGACGCCAAAGCTAGAACATGCTCCCGAATCGGCACCGTCGTCACGTAATGCTACACTCGAAGTCTTTATGAAACCTCAGATTGACGCTCCGAAACCTCTAAAGCGGGTTAGTGATGACGACGGCTCACAGGTCGACGGGCAGCGGAAAAGGAAGAAGCGAAAAGAATGGGCTCCGTGATGAGGGTATTTTCTGGCAAGATATATCTGTCAGATTTACGACATTGCATGGTGATGGGCTGCAACTACCTTTAACATCATCATGGAGAGGGAACCAAAATTTCCAATGTGACACTACTACACAGAACTATGATCTCAAGGAAATGCTTCGTATTACCATGTCCGCTCCCCTATTCAATTCCCAGCTGGCACGTTGATGGCGATAATTTCCTTAGGAACGCCCAGCTGAGCGAAGGTTTGGTCTCCCCGTTATTGAGTTCATCATTTATGTCAATTGTTCCACTTGTCATCTCGATGCTGGAAATATATTACCCATTCTACTATAGTCATTTTGGTTTTTTCACAATATCTTATCCGCATAACGAGCAATGAAAGGGGTGACATCGGCTTTCAGAGGGAGTCAACAAAGGATTTGTATACAACATGGGGTCCTCAAGGAAAGGCCCAACAAATGGAACCCGAGCTTCAGTAGCCTATGGTTGGTCTTGATGCAACAATTATGTGAAAGGGAAAAGGTACCCGGTCAGATGGATGGCACCCACAGTGCCATGTACAGCATTGAGTCTGCGTTATTTATTTGATGTCGATCCCATGGTCCATCCGCATTCGTGAAGGATCTCGAGCTTGCTATGGTTGTTACTGAGTTCTTGTACGTCTAGTATGGTACTCATATTTATTACCCTCACAACAGTACAAGTATACTGATATTCGGTGAGGATATCTCACACGACCAACAAAGCTTACGAGAGAGATATGTATTATAATACAACTTGACCTCGAATTGTGAGTTGAGCTTCCCCGATCCTTCTTCTATCATGAATCATGGATAGCAGCTATATAACTAATTCTTCGGTGCTTTTGTCTTTGATAGTACGTTATGATGCCCATTGGCTGTTTCTGTCTTCCTAGTTCCAATCTTTGTACGAGTGGCCGGTCTGTGTTTCTTGCAGCTCCCCCACATACTGTTCACTGTCTTCCTTCTCATAAGCCATTCCTCATAAGTCATCATCCCAGGGTAGATGGCTCGCATGTCCCTTATCAGAGCATCGTGACCATCCCTCTTTTTTATCTGTACTTGGTGGATGCGCTCAATGGTTGAAACACTTAGGCGGGGAAACTCAGAAAGAGAAATATGATAAAATAAAAGTATTTAGACGCACAGGCCTCGTATATGAGCGTTGAATGTCAATAATGGTTTGGCGATCATATCCGGAACCGAGGGGAGTTGTCGACCAGCCGCACAGAATGAATGCACAGCGTTGAGCTGATCGTATGTGACTGCATCGCCAAATACCGTAAGCACAGTGTTGATAAACAATTCTGGAGACTGGAAATAGATCAATAAATTACATATTCATATTAGCCTAATATAAAATCCTCCGACCTGGAATATAGCGGCAGAAATGTGGCCAATATCGTCTATGGCCTAATATCAAGGTTACTAGTTAGAGGGACTAGAGGGAAACCGAGAGGAGCTCCCTACGATTAACTGGATGCGTGTTGCGGATTGCAATCCGCACCGTAGTGCGCCTGCTACAATCTTTCCTGATGTTCCATCAAAATTTTCCATAAAAAATCCTGTTCTCAAAATCCTGTTGCGAGAATCAGAGACCAACGTAGTGAGCCGCCGTGCACTGCCACTCACGTCCACTTGAAATGTTCCGAGTTTATTGACATGATATGCCGTTCTATGTTTACCTTTGCCCCTTGATTAAGTTCTATAGCTAAATCGTCATCGTGGACTTCTCCCCCTCTTTCTATGCTTGAAAATATATATCTTTGAACACCATATTCCACCGAGAGGTCTACCAGCATCTGATTTGCGGTCAGCTAAAAATACTTTCGGGCCAAGAGCTACTCACAACCCCTCGTTGTTGTTCCTGTTCCCCGCTTGTCCCAGAGGGTACTCCTATAGAAAATACGCCCCAGATAGTATGATCTTCAAATATTCTTCTAATGCTTTCCTTGTCGTCTAAATTACCCTTTACAAGGGTCAATCGAGAGCCTGGGATAGAATCCGCAAGGCTGACAAGCGATTTCGCTGCTGAAGATTTGGGGGTACGTGTAAGAGCAATTATGTGAAATGAGTATCGCGTAAACGAGGATGTCAATAAAGAGATAATTAGTGCACGGCCTTGTCGACCAGTCGAGCCTATTACGAAAATGATCTTGCGGCACATTGAAAAGACTAGAAAAGTGGTGGCAGTATAATAAAGAGATAGGGGGAGAGGGGAAATCGTTCCCAATAAAATCTTTTGGCACTTAAAGCCAAGATGAAGAGGGTGATTTGAAATGATTACAACACTAAAATAGAAGGTGAAAGAGGTGATTGGAACAGTGTCAACCACGTGTCTGGGGGGGTGGATCACACCCGAAAGATGGGACAAATCCATTGAGGAAAGATCAACGCAAATAGTGTGTGCAGAGAAGGGAACTGACCGAGAAGCCCGTTTTCAGCATGGTGGATTCCCGCAACTATCATCGTTATATTCTGAAGAGTATTTCCAGTGTCAAAATAGAATGTGGTATTCCTTGTCGTGATATCAATTAGAAAATTGTGCAGATCCTCAATTATTTTTTGAAACAACTAATGCAGCTGAAGACTTCGAAGCAGCTAGGTGCCATGGCAAAAATTATGGCAGATTTTCCCAGAACCGAGATGCTGTGAAAACCCAAGGAAACATAGATCGTGGAGATCCGATCGAGAAAACAAAGACGTCTTTGACAACGACTCAAGTGAACGTTGCATCAATGTTTGTCTGGCACTCCAGGTACTTGTCGAAAACCAAAAATAGGCAGTCGGAAGCGGACTTCCTTTTTGGATCCAGCGCTTGCTGCAGCAGTTCAAATTATCGCCGACGACAGCAGTCGTCACAATGATGCTCCTCCACGCCGCCCGCACAACGGCTGCCAAAACTTCGCCAGCCCTCGCGCGCCGCGCCGCCTCATCCATTGCTATTAAATACTCTAACGCAGCGTACTCCGCCGCACTCGCCAGATCACCGCAGACACTCACCAAGGTCCAATCCGAGCTGACATCGATCGCAGATGGCATAAAGAGCAGCCCGCCCCTCGCATCCTTCGTGTCGAACCCGACTCTGTCTGCAAATGACCGCAAGGCCGGCCTCGACACACTTTTTACCACTGCAGGGGGATTAAAGAAAGAGCCCGTGAGCGATATCACCAAGAATCTCTTCACGGTTCTGTCGGAGAACGGACGGCTGGGCGAGACACAGGGCGTTATTGAGGGATTTAACGAGCTCGTGTCGAAGTATAAGGGTGAAGTCGAGGTTGTTGTCACTTCCGCGACACCGCTGGACCGTGCTACCTTGAGTCGCCTCGAGACCGTTCTGAAGCAATCCCAAGTCGGGCAGAAGGCTAAATTGCTGAAGATTGCGAATAAGGCGAGCGCTGTGCACTATAACTGTTTTTTTTTTCGGGCGACACTGACGTATCGATCTTGTACAGGTCAACCCCACGGTGCTCGGTGGACTTATCGTTGACTTTGGAGACAAGACAATCGACCTAAGCGTCTCATCCCGTGTTAACAAGCTTAACAGCCAGCTCCAACGTCAGTCCCCATCCTGTGTCGCACGGGTTTCCATTTTGACATTACTTTTGCAGAGAGCGTATAGAGCATTCTTTAGATGTGACTACTTAAGAAAATAAACAACTTTCAAGAAACATTTGAATCTGTTTTCCAACGTGAATTCCCATTAATTGATATACAAAGAAGGTTTGAAGCTGAAATGCTAAGATGTACTAAGTAGGCTACAGCAGTTATGGAATGATCATGGGTAACAAATCTAAGTATGATGTAGATAGCCAAGGTGAGTAAGATTAATGAATGTGTGAATAAGGAGTGTGTGTGGTGATGTGGTGATAAAGTCAACGTGAGTTGGGATGTTAATGTTACAGTGGTATTTCCAAGAATGGTAATATTCATCATGAATCTATGTGTTCCTGATGAGTGGGCATGTATTCAGCCTTGGTGGCTATAGGAGAAGGGAACTGCGTGTCTCTCCCTGTTGACGGGGGTGAGACGGTGAAATAACTTGAATGTCTAGTCCGTGTAGAGTATGGAGGCGAGCTTTGTCCATCGCGTTCGCTCTCCTCGTCAGCCGAGTAGAAAGTCGGAATCGTGAAATTAGGACTGATCGCTGCGTCCATGTGCGGGGTATGCCGCGAATGCGATGCGACGTCTCGTGAGAACGACGTTGATGGCGTCGGGTTTCCCGGCCGTATTGTGGAATCGATGGGAAATCTCGACGCTGCCTCCTTCGTATCCTCTCCCTTTTCCACGTCAGAACTCGAGCTGTCCGAGGACCGAAGAGGATTGTTGCCATGACGTTTCCAGAGGAGGCCCATTCCAAAGTTGTAGATCACGTTGACGAACATAACGACGATGGCGATGCTGAAAATGACCATCAAGACGAACCCGACCGCTACACGCGGAATTGGCTTGATTAGTAGAGACTCCACGAAAGGGATCATCAGCCCTGCCGAAGCCGTTCGTGTGACGGCGAGATAAATGCTAAGCACATTCCCGCTTCGCATTCGATGCGGAGTCATCAAGCACGTGCTTATCAACACTGCGAGTTCTATTACGAGGATAGCGGTAGCTTGGACGAGCCCATGAACTTTTGCAAAGCTGATGAAGGCGGATTTGAGCAAAGCAGCCATCAGAGGGACGGCGAAGAAGAAGTATCGCGACTCGCGGAATGGGAAGTACAATGCACCCAATGTACGAATGTAAGATGGGGTGGTGTACAACATCCCGTAAGATGACCGGCGAACGATAAGAATTGTTCGTACGGCTGGATAGAGAATTGCGGCGGAAGTGCATAACAAGGTAATGACTGAGAGAAAAGTTGCGAGCCAACTGTCATGCAATGTCCATTGGAAGAATGTGAGGACAAGGACTGGATACAGGATCACTAATGCCTATATAAAAGGATATCAGAACAATGATATAGTAGGGCGTATTCTAAAAGGCTGGCTTACATAGCGGATACCATTGGACGCCGCGAACCACGGAAGCTCAGCATGAATAACGTCTGCCCAAGCCCATTTATTCCCCTTCGCCCTTGTAACAACGTACGTCAGAAGGATATGCATAATAGCAAGGATCCCGGCGCCTAAAACAACACCTATCAGAACCGTAAAGAAGACCGACATGAAGGCATTCGTGGTTCCAATATCCAACGAATTAACATAAACGGGAAGTCCCGCGGGTAAAATGTCTCGGTCGTTGCTAGTCACAGTTGCCGGAGGGCCAGCATTAGCACTCGAGTCAGTCGTCGCATCCCTGACTGTAATAAGCGCCCGATTACTGGCCATAAACATGGCATTTGCCTGGCTCAAAAAAGAGGAGCCGGGAGTTGGGGCCACGTTATAAGGAGATAGTTGGCGGTCAACAAAAGCGATGGGGCTTTGCACGCCATCCTGAAAACTGCCACCTGTCATGTGCCGCATGCGGTCAATGGCATTCTGTATTTGGCGTGACTTGGGGAAAAGCCCTAAACTCCACGCGAAGTTAGCGACAAAAGCGCGATATACGAGGGGAAAGTTGAGGTGCAAAAACCCGGTCAATGCTATTTGTTGGAATAGCAAGACCAGATCTACGAAACGGCTTGGAGCCACCGAGAGGAGACTGGACGATGAGGGCGCAAAAGGCGTACTGGGAAGTAACGAATGTAGTAGACCAGAGACAAGCGCGAAAATGGTAAAGCTGCCTGTGGCATATGATACCGCGGGCTGCCGGGTTGACCAACCATTTGATAGCGTGGCTTGGATGCAGGCTGCCACCTTTCCGGTGTTTTTGTCCGTGAGTGTAAGTTGCGCGAAAGCTTCCAAGTCTGGGATCTTATATGCGATGTTTGGTACTTTAGATGCAATTTTGATGGAGGATGGAAGTGGAATTGCAGCCGAGCCGGTGAAATTGTAGGTTGGCAACGGGCCTACACACACAAAAAGGGGATGATAAGAAGGCGAAGACAGATGAAAGATGGTTTACGAACATAAAGCCTGGCCAAATACCTCGCAGAAATCTTCTGTGACATTAATCGGTTTCATACCGTAGACATTGAGAAAGATGTTTGCTTCAACACGGAGATTGGGTTGCTAGCAAGGGTACATTTTACATTCGCGGCAATATTAATTGAAGCAACTTACGACACTAGCAGCTGAAATATTGAAGGATACAGATTCATTTGCCGCGAAATATATGATTGAGAATTCCTGGATCAAAATGGCCTCCGGAGGCGAACAGTAGGTGACAGACGAGGTGACTAAACCAAGGTCAAACTCCAACAAAATCGGTATTTGAATGAGAAGAATGACTCACATAATGAATCAACTTTTCCCTGCACGATGCGTGAAAAAAATATTAGGTGTGTTATGGCGATGAGGAACATGGATCGCGACCAGGCGAAAGCGGAAGCCATGGAAGGCAACTAGAGAGAATAAAGAAGAGTGAAAAGACGTCAAGTCTGAATGTCCAACAAGGGGGTTAAGAGACAACATACTATTGTAGTCTAAATATTATCTATTCGCTGCCCTTTGTTGTGTTCACTATTGTTCTATCTCAAGCGAGCCGCCTAAGCCCTTTGTTCTGTCGACCACGTGCCTTGAAAGTTATTGACGTCGAAAACAACTTGCTATGCAGACCCAGACAAGTTGGAATGTCTAGTAGTAAAGGTCTGAAGATAACGAAGTCGGCCTCCCGAGATCAAACACCATCCAGCATGGCATGCCCATATATGTAAAATCTCGGATTACGTCATGATGTCTATTCTGGAACTGCGCCTCACTTGTGCCTCACTTATACAATGCTATACCAACTTTCCAATCTTTTATGCAATCGGCACCCATAGCTGTTATACAGCATTTGTGGAGTTGATTAAATAATCAATTGGACTGCAGGGTGTTCAAGGTTGACATTGATTGTTGATGCGTTGTCGGGGATAATGAGAAGCGCGTACACATTTGGCTTGGATTGTGCCGTTCGCTGCTCTAAGAAGTACGAAGATGACTATCTTGAGAATATGAGTCTACTACTACCCTGAAACATTGGTCCTTGGACAACAACTATATGCAGCACTGTGTCCTGAAGAATACCAGGACTTGTTTGTAACTTGACCTCTAGTCAGAAGGCTATACTCAAGTTGGAAACTGTACTGATCACTGTCCAAAGACGGGTAAAGGTCAATCTATTTCTCAAAATGGCTTCTCGAAGGGCCTCATGTTGGAGGGCGAAATTTCGACGAAAATCCGGTACAACAGTACTCAATTTGACAGTTGGGTTATCTTCATGACTAAACTAACAAACAAGCAACGAACGAACACTGCTCTGTCTCCGGCCTTCGGTCTCACTGGTACTCAAATGGAACCAGTACTTACTCAACTGACTAATTCAGAACAATAGCTCCTAAACTCCTACAGAATCAATCATAGACTTCTACCCAGCGAAACAAACCAGACGAACCAGGCGAACCGCGGCTGGTTAGGAGTCTAACAGAAGCAATCCTTCTAACATTTGTCCTTCCAATCCTTCATTGATTCATTCTGATCTTCGCTAATATGGATTAGCATCCGCCAACAAGCACTCAAGTCGTTTTCCGCTCTTCAATAGCTTGACTTGATAAAAGTCCAAAAATTCTCACAACCTACTATTATCAATATGATACAGTACTTTGACATCACATCCCTTGGTTTTGAATTTTCACTGCTGAACACACTACATTTTTCTTAGCGCCCGTGAAAAACATAATGTGGTGATGGGACATAAGAGAATGAATATCAGAAACCAATCCAGTTTGTTAATGTATATTACTTTGTAAATACTCCCTATAATATGGAAACCTTGGATATTTCTCAAGAAGATAACAATTCTAAATCTCAGGATCCACGGCTGTCGAAAGAATGCGGACGTTTGAAGTGTTACTCACTGCTCATTCCCCCCTTATTCAATGCATTGCTGCTATACGTTCGTCGGTCTCACTCCAACAGGTGGCTCGCTGCTTAAACATGATTTTGGTCCCCTCTACCCATGTGGGCCCTTTAAGTGAGCCATCCTGGAATCTAATATTCATGACGCTTCCCCAGAGACAACATGCTTACCCCAGGTTCTAATGTCGCGTTTGTTGCTCCTCGGTGGTACCATATTGCCCAAGTCTCTATGCATAAATTTTGGACTATCGATTTAGGAGAGCCCCCAGACATAATTATTCTTAGGCACTAGGTACAAAGTTTCCCTCCACTCCCCCAACATTACACAGATAATAGCTGCAACGCATCGGTTAGTACCAGGCGACCGGCAATTATACAAGCCATGACGAGACCATGCAAGGGGGGCACTAGTATCGCGACTCTCTTTTCCCCCTCTAGGCCCTAATGGCAATGCTGGTGCTGTTTTTCTCCATTTGACTTGGACTGCTTATTCGTTCTCATCTACAACCTACATCCGCCCACGCTTTCACTTCTTTGTAACGGCATATCTGTGGCAGTACATTGCCTCGTGAATTTCTTGGGTTCGACGACGTCACGGGTGCCCTTGGATCTGATTGCTTCGGCATGGAATTTGTCACGTACCATTGTTGTTTAAGGGCGGGCCAAGCATCCTTTACTAATGGTTGTGAAATTCTCCCCATGAATCAAATGATGACGGCCAATTGTTCTCATACTAAACGTATGAACTGAGGCAGTGACAACGTATTCACGGCCGTGTGCTCGAGTAGCGGGTCCGTCTTTAGTTCAATAAGCACACGGTCGTGGTAACGGGGTTGGAAGAAAGAGGTCAGGGACTCTCGACGAACAGATCGACCACGCTACTAGTCATGTCGCCGACCTTCTCTAACATATCCAGGACATACAGCCACGTCAGCGTCTATTTTCTTACTTGCACATGGCTGAACCCTATGATACTGATACTCGCTCTGGAATGAACATATGATCTGCATAGTCTCACGGAAATGCACCCTCGTCGTTGTAGCGTTACGTTAAGTCCTCTACAAATACAACTTCAAGTTCTTTAACGCGATAAGGCGTGATGGTCCAATTATAGAGATATGATTCCATACAGGACCCGAGCGTCTTCAACTAGACTTTTATGGAATGGTCAATGTGGTATACGATCAAGAAGGGCGCTTCAGGCCCCTTTTATAGCCTGAAGTGTGGACCCTAGTGAGTTCTGTGTTATACGCCTTCGGTCCTTTGATGCCCGAGAGATCATCCCATGAAGCAAGCCTTGTAGATCTATCGGACGGGTGGCGTGGTAAAAGCTCTTGAACCAGCGCAGCGGAAGCAGCAATCAGCCTTCTGATAGGTACTAGATTCATAATGCATGAATGACGATCAGGTCCCAAAATCACTTTGCCGAATATTTCGTGGACAAGCTGACGTCAGACTCCCAGTTTTCAACCTGAACGGCCGTACTGCAAATTGTTCGCTGATTCCTTGTTGCTACCATCACCGTGTTGGCCACCCAAGTTCACAAACCAATATCAATTCCCAATGAACACTATCGCATTTGATAGGAATGTCGGAGCCTTAAGGGCTTTGTGGGAGCATAGTTTACTAACAACTTGGCTTAAAAAAATCTTGGCGTGAGGACACTCCACAATTTTGAGGTGGATGCAACGGATGCTATATGTCTATGTATAACCGTTCAAGTGAGTATCCGTAAATAAGAAACATTGCGTTCTATATTTACTGATCAGCGAGAGGTCAAATGCAGTCTGAATGCCTGATATCGAAAGCTGTACATAAATAGTGCGTTGAAGTCCGAGAATCAAACGACCCAAATATAACAACCTCAGCAGCAATACGTCAAGTTGTATTTAGTGTATCATACAATAGGAGGCATCCGACTCACATGCATTGCATCTGAGAAAAAAGATATTGTCAGTGACCCTCATTGACCTAACAGTAATGCTTGTCGAGATGACGGGAACCTTACCATGAAAATCCTAGGAAAACTGATGTACGAAATGAGTAATACGACGATCACAATTGCATGCTCCAGCCCTCCAATTCTATACATATCTTGTATGAAAGACTCACAACACACCGGCGACCTTTGTGTGAGAGTATCGCGCAGCCGAAATAGAACATGCCAGGCCCTTAATATCGGGAAGAAGCAGAAGTGGCGAGTTCCACTCTGGCCCAAGGAGAGGTGCGCGCGCCTCGAATGGCCAGTATTCTCACTGGCAGCGAGTTGGGACCAGGCGGTCTTCCTGCATCCAAACCTGCCTCGTGAGCGGGAGCGATATTCGAAACAAAATTCCAGTGCTTGGAAATAACCTCTAGCATGGTTTCATGGGGGTGAAAAAACCCAGGGGAGAAACTGACAGTGAGAATACAAAACAGGCTAGGCCCCGAATGGATTTGATGATTTGGTGATTGCAAGCGCGACTCGGCACAAGTGTGATAACTGATTCCCGTGTAGATCGTAGGCGCCACTGTGAACAAAGGTACGAACCAGAAAACTGAGAGTTTTTCAGATTGACAAGAGGGTCTCATCATTGTTTCGACAAAACCTCCAGTACATAAGACTTCTTTCCAGGACTGATAGGTTCTTGCCAGTGCTAATGACATCTCTGTCGGTCTCGACACAGGCACATCTAGTGATGATAACCAATGAACGTTTTCCAGAAGTCCTGGAATTTAGCGAGCAAGATGGATAGGCGTACGTAAGTGGTTAGCATAACTATCGCCGAAGGCGGAGGAACATGGACACGAGCAGATACGAGAAGGGAGGCTAATGGCGCTATGGATAGCTTCCAATGGACCACCTCAATCAGATTCCAATACGGGCGGGCTTCTCGCATGTTCCACCCTGTAGTATCGGCTTTTGGAGAACACGGACAGTCATGCTAAGCTCGGTATCTCTATGCTTCGGACCGCATAAACGTTTCAGAGGATATATCAAGGAAGGCACGAGTGCGGCAGTCATGAGCCTCATCGACATCTGCGCTTGTGCACTGATATTTGTCTTTTTAGGCACGAACGTGCCCACACAATCACACCAACCCAACCATCGAGCATGCACTACATCAGGCATAATTGATGCAGGCAGGTTCACATGTTAATGAAGGAAGAGGTGTTGTGCCGTGCATGCAACTGTTAACGTGCTTATGGTTTTTACTTTACACGACCTTGATAAATAATAGGCAGATTCTTTAGCGAGACGTAAAACAGATATATTATTAGCGCATCTTAACTTTATTTTACCGCAAAAAGCGAGAAAAGGCCAACCGGTTGTTTGAAAAAAAAAAGTTATCGACGAATGGGATGGACGTAATCCTCTTTATCCATTTGCGTCTATTAAGGCCATGCCCTATCCAGGATGATCCGTGGAATTTCTTTCTTCCCTTGATCAGTGGTATAACAAGCTAGTACGTGCTATCAACACAGAACAGTTAGTGAAGAATGTAAAACCATTAGGCGATTTCCGAAATCTCCCTGGGAAGATCTCATCATAAATTTTGGTGTCCTGCGAAGCAGTTGTAAGAGATATCAGATGGCTCGAGGCAAGGTGACGTTATTTCCGCACGGTTAATTTCCGCGAGTAGGAGGTAATGCTTGGGGTGCAGAAGCTCAGAAGAAAGACAAAGGCTGAAAAGATTGGCCCAGATGCAGATGCGTTAATCAGAATAACAAACAAAATAACAATGAGGTAGAAGTTCAGTGACTTGGAAGTCAATACATTGAGATTCAAGTTGTACCTGTTAATTAACATTAATTATTATTGAGAGTTAAGGCGCATCGTACCGGTCCGTGAGTGTTGAAGTTTGACGAAGTATCATTTTACACTGTAAGGGGTATATGATCGTTGTCTTAAAGACAAAAAATGCATTTGCAAGTTCGCCAGGCGAAGCTCAAGCAACTCAATTGAGCTGTCAATCCTGCGACAGAGTGTCAAGTTTGTCCCTTTAAAATATGGCTACGGCCGGGGTCCACAAATCCTAAGACGATCAACCTTCCCGACGGCTAACTTACAAATCCGAACCGCCTGACTGGAATGCGCTCGCCAGTGATACCGGGAGCGTTATCGTGTTGACCAAAACGATATGTAGGCACCGATAGAATGGCATCACCTGCCATTTCGCACGCCATGTACTGCCTAGTTTCGGCTCCTGTTCATGGTCCCAACTTGGCGTTACCGAACCCGACATGTGATGATAAGTCCGAAAAGCCAGATGCCAAGGTCTACCGCAAGCCTGGCCTCGAGACTCGCAGGGAGCTTTGCTCCATCCGTAAAGTCCTCATACCGCTCGCAAGACCTGTGAGCGAGAGTTGTACTAAGATGACATCAGATGTTCGCGGGGGATGCAGTACGTATTAAGTTCGTTTACTAGGTGATGGCCAAGCGGCCCAAGCCAGTCTGGAACATGCGGTTATTGAACGCTTCTCGAATCTGATAACCTGGGCTTAATTACAGGCTGGGGGGGGCGTTCGCCTAAGATCACTGCATTATTACTGGTCAACGTTGTCGCCGAGAGGAGTCACTTCTGCTTATGTTTGGAGGCGTCCGTGTTACTAGAGCCGTCATCTCCATTCGTCTATTGGCTGTGGCGTGAAATTGGCGTTCTTGCCCTTGATGCATGATGTTGGAGGCTTACTCGGAGATTTAGAACACCTTCGAGAAGTTGCCAAATCTCAAAGTGGCAACTGATCAGAAAATTGTCAGTCGAATGTGATCGAAGTATCAGCCATCACATGACGCGCGAGGCAAAGCGACAAGTGAAAATCACAGTGCTTAAACTTGTCGATTGATTTAAATTGTTCGCGCGGTTGCCCGTACCGTTTTCCCCTTAGGGATTGAAAATGGGAGTGATATGGTCTGCCCATGTTCGATTAAATCATCAGTTCCACCGCCCCGAAGCCATATGATGTTGCAAGAATAAAATGTGGAAACCAGAGGATAAATGTAACCGACAGCATGGCAAATTCGGATAAATTTAATGTCACGAAAGGTACGTTGTGTAAGTCCCGTTTACCTATTGGATTCGCGGTTTAAGCACTAGTGCGAGCCAATAGCAGCCTAAGCGTTGGAGGTGGCAGTACCATTCATCAATCGGCAGGCAAATACTTAACTCAAAGTGCGATCTTATCAAACCCTCTAACATCGCTCGTTACTTGAATTTCTGATAGCGAGGGAGGGAAACGGGTAGCTGATTCTCTTTTTTTTGACATTATACAACAAAACGATATAATGATACGTCTATGCTAGAGCAGCCAAAAGTAAATACGGGGTAATAAAGAGGGCTGGGCATGGATATGTGAGTTGAGATGCACAGGAACTGCAATAAATTTATCAATCAACACACTTGGCGGAACGGGCGCAAAAGTGACGGCGGTGTGTTTAGTTACACGACCTGCCTGTGGCATTACCGCAGCCATCAGCTACAACCTGCAAACAAAAAAAGACAGAGTGATTAGGACAAGGTATACAGCGGGATGGACGTATAGACAACTAACGGTGTCGTCGCGAGGAAGAATTGGAGCTGTTCCTAAATGATTTCTTGAGTTTTTAACGCTCAACGTCATGACTGAAGGGGCGCATACCAGAGACGGGTCTAGCTTCAGTCAAGTGAACGCCGCAAGCCAAAAACGCTACCGAAATGGCAGTCAAAGTGAAGAAGGTTGATCGCATTGTGGTTTTATGAGAGTGAGTACGAGGGGGGGGAGTAATCTTGTTGCTGGAGGAATGTCTGCAGTCGAGAGTTGAGGGTCCTTATATACCCAGGCAAGCCTGATTATCACACGATGGTAGATGAAAATCACGGATGGCCGGCAACTTGCGACGAAGAGGTGGAAGAATATAGATCTAACGCATACAAAGGCCAAGATCAGCCCGAGGGACGAGTTAAGAAGGTGGCGTTGGTGGCCAGGAGGGGAATAACTGGGTTCGGCAGTGCGATGGTAACAACAGGCCCCACTTTCCATCGTATCAGAATCGGGACCGTCGGGCAAGAGCCAGCTAAGAGAAGATTTCTTCATCATAGATAAAACAATGTAGTTATGCGCCAAGGCTGTGGGAGTATTGTTAAATTAGCTAATAAATGTTCTGCATTACTCAAATCTATGATTACTGGTAGTTATAAGACCAATTACAATGTTCCTTAATAGGATATCGTATTTTGTTTATCAACATTAGCGGGAGAGTAACACATGCGAGCTGTCCTCCGTGATGCAGATGTTGCGACGTAGAACATAAGCGTCGTTAGGTTCAAAACACGTTTTCACAGATTAGGAGACGCTTGTCAGGCACTCCCTGCTTTTCATTGCCTCCCAGTTCCGTTGGGAGCAGATGTAATTTAACCTGCGGTGCCCGGTGGGACGCCACTTGGTGAACACTCAGCGAGCCGAATGAAATGTACACTGGGCTTTCGAAGCCTTATCAGGACAAAATCAGAAGATGACCTTGACATCAGAACCCGAAACCCAAGTGACCACTGGCGCGGAGCAGTGTGAATCTGACAGTTCCCAACCCTCATTCTTAAAAAAAAGTCTGATCCCTCTCGAGATACAAGATTTGGAGTGCCTGAAAGACCAGATAAGCATCGAGGATCTGAACGCAAAAATTGACTGTGAGAGCCACGTGTGGTCGACTGTCGGGGACGTCACTACATGACTTAACGACATAGGCACAAACATCCTAATTTGTTAGAAAGCAGGTGTACTGCAGACTACCCCCGTACGGCGTGGGTCATGGTAGAAGCAGGGTTGAAATAAAAATTCACCCGAACGGCAGACGCGGATATAAAAAAGAGGAACCGTCCGAGTCGAAGTAAGCCAAGACAGTGATGGAAATAGCATGGGTAGAGAGGCTCCAAGGAAGTACTTTGGAGGGAAAATTATGTATAGGGAAGTAGGTTTAAGTTTCCTGCACCGTTTTGTGCTAGGCTGCTTCCCCTTGGCCTCATCTTGCACGCTTGGCAGGCTGCGTACCAATCCAATTTTGCAGTGCATACTCCGTCAGACATAAGGACAAGCATAAGATAGAGCCACTACTAGTTCTTTTTTTTGGGGGCCGTCGTAATACCAGTATGATTAATACCCTTACTACAGGTTACAATGTTCTGCCCAGTGATAGAATCAAATGAGTTGTGGAAGCGTTCATATGTGGAAAATACTATGGCAAAGCAAGAGGATGTATAATTATAAACACACAATCGGTAAAAGACATAATGATCATAACGTTTCCCTCTATTGTTCCTATATAGTATAGGCAAATAATAATACTACTTGCCTTTTTCTGATCAAGCTCCGTGAGTGTGCATTTATATTGGACTTGTCCGTAACGATGTACTGAATCATTTACAAATGGCCAACGACACATATTTTGATCTTTCCACCCGAAAAAAAATACGTAAAGTTTCTGTGCTTCATTGCTTCGATGGCCCAAATCAGATTAATAAAAAAATTCATCAATTGGGCATGGCCAACCAGCAAAGCTCCTTCGTTTGATATGTACACAATTTGAAAGAAAGGCCTTTGTCGTGCGGAAATGCCCTGTGGCAAATGCCGGTGCAACGAGGTACAGCCGCAAAACTCGCTCCTAAGGACAAAAGGGGCGGAGCTTGGAAAAATCTGCCTCGGTATCGGCAATGTTGTCTCATTCCCGAGAGGAATAGGTGATTAAAGTATATTTTACATCCCATATAGACGTCCCTGACGCTACTGTCATTATTTATTACTCATCTCGAGAGGCTTGCAGATTTTGGGCCGGGGATAAGGATAATTATGTAAGAAATGACGGGCTGGACTAAATGCTGCCGTGAGAATAAGGCAACTTGAGCATAGTTCTTGATGAACAACTAGACGATAAATAAATGAGGCGCATTACCCACAAACACTCATCTGGGAACGAGCAAAAAAAATTCACACTAGCCGAATACATCATGAATACATTGCCGGTGAGAAGGAATAGCTTTATGCAGGGGATGTGCTCAAAATCTGTGTTGTTGTTGCATGATTGACGACAGCCCGATGTTATGTAAGCTATTTTAAAGACATACGACGAGTGTCAAGACGACAAGGCAAGAAAAGAGAATATCACCGCGGACCAGAGTTGGTAGATTATTTGGGGAGGCGGGTCTGTCTTTCATTACAGGTTTCTTGGCCGTGAGCTGTGAGATCACTGCCTGCAAAGTGGCAAATCAAGGAAGGAATGGAAGGATCTACACTGGCTCACGGGGATATGTCAAACTGAATCTCTGTCTCCGAGGTTTGTCCGTTATGCCAGTCGGAACGATACTCTGTGTCAAACGTCGGGCAGAGAAAGTCTTGGCTGCACGATGGAGTTTCCTTAGCAAAGATCACACACATGCAAGCTCTTCCCAGCCTCACCGAACTTCATATGAGCACAGTGCATTGGATATTTTTTTTCTTGAAGCGGTCCTTGAAGAGCGCTATGGAGACAGAAGACTGATTGCTCCTGTTACTGGCCCCCATGGCCAGCTGAGCAGTGTAGAATATGGCATGGAAACACTCTAATAAATAAACTTGCCTTAGTAATTCGCCAAAAATGATGCGGGAGCCAGTGATTGTGGCATGGCCCAAAAATGCAGCAAGCAGTTCAAGCAAGAAATCAACTTGAAGTTAGCCCGGGGCGGAATCCCCAAAAGGGGACTCGACTGTTGTGGAAAAGTCAGATATCATCATAGGCTACAAGTGCCCACTAATATGTAATCAACTCAGCACAAATGCAGTCTATGGAGTCGTTCACTTAAGCACCGCCACTTCTGTGCAAGTGCTAATCTGGCTCAAAAATTTTAACTTGGATATTGACATTGAGTCCTCCCGCTGAACATCCGAGATCCAATTATATCACAAAAAAGCCCTGCGAAAGTCAAAAACTACAGGCATGACACTATTTCCGGAAAAGCGGATTCGGAACTAGACTGCGAGCACGACGGTGGGGTTGACTGTAATCCATCTGGTGTTGTTGAGTGCGGCTCTGCTGCTGATTCAGGCGAGGAAAATAAAAGCGTTGTCGGGAGATGAATTGATGGCCAATCTGTCTTCTCTGCGCGAGGCTGAGGCTCGGGATGCTCCCAATTGAGTCGGATGGATTCAAAAGAAGAGCCGAGATTTTAACCATTGGTATCCGTGCCGTGGCAAACAATCCGGCGGTGGGAAGATCAAATACTCAGAAACAGGTGAGGCAGTTCAGTTCCACAAAATACAGACGTGTTCCGCAGGAGGTCGCTCATACTTTTGACAGTTCGTTATTGGATTGTGTCCTTTGCGCCACAGTTCATCTCGACAATATAATTTCTCTTCCAGTTTTGACGGTATCAATATCCCGTCACTTCAATCTTTTCGGAAGACATGAAAGCGTGTTTCTATAAGAGGGATGAGAACCGGTCTTTTTTTTTTTGGCGACTGGAGACCAATATATATCCCGCCAATCTTGGATCTGTTTAAAAATTTTTCTCGTTCAATTTTAAAGTTGATTAAAATCCCTCACTAAGATATGTATTCCCATCTCTTAACAGGAGTGTTTCTAGAATTAGGAAATGGTGATTATTTGGAGGTTTGCACACAGGTGGCGGTGCTGTTTGCATTACGTAAGGCACGTGTTCGAATACCGGAAATATAGCGCGAACCTCATAGCCGCGGTTTGGCGCAGCGATTTTTTCAGAAATGAGTTCGCAAGCTCCGATTTGGGAAATATATGTTACAAGGTGATTGTATGAGGTTCACAATTTTCATGCTGTATTCTAGCGCACATAGCTGTAATGACAACAAAAATGATAAATACCTCCCTGGATGACACACGGTCACACTTCTTGCCTCCCTTTGTCTACCTCTCTCTATTGTTCCTATGTATATATCTCTTGCATCTTGCATTTCCATCTCGCATAGTCTCACAGCACCAATCGATAGTCTTGAAAGACCTCTTTCACACACCCGGGCCTTTCCGACCGTGCGAAAAAGCGGTGGCGACGCGAATAAATGTTTCGCACATGGCATACTTTGTTTGCCGGCCGGATTTGGCTCACGTGAGTTTGGAGAGAAGAACGTGACTCTCCCTTTTCAAACTCCGTCACGACATCACGACGTACCCAACTCACTACACCGTGTATCTTCGGTAAGATTCCTGGGACAGAGGGGCGAATAACAGTATCGACATGCGATTATGCGACAACATGCGCAACGACGGCACATTATACGATCGGTGAGTATATGCTCATTCGCACTGGTCGTCTAACATCGCCTCTATCTAGATCGACCGACTGTGCTACCAACTCTTTGTCCTTTCCTTCTTACAGGCCCCGTCGTTATTGCAGCTCGTCGCCCGCTCAACATCACAATTCCAGCTTTCTCGACCAAGAGATTTTGATGGAGACCGAAGTCTTAGATTCTGGGTCTTCATACTTTGCTGTGCCAATACAGGGAGTCTTCTTAACCACATCACATATCACGCTTCAGAGGTGGCTAGTAGAAAAGGGCTCATCTTGGATTTCATCGGAATGGGTGGGTTTTTCAGTCAATTATAAGGCGTGAATTGCTAAATAATACTATTCAGCCAACCTCCCGTCGAAGACCGAACTCTTGACACTCGACTGTTTAATCATTTTCCTCCAACTTATCGTTTTATGTATCAGCTACGAAACCTCTTTATCTCTGGCCCTACCCCCAGATCACCCTGACCCGTTATCGCCTGACGACATTCAATCAACAGGTATGTTATGGGACCCCGCCCTATTGCAGCCATTGGCTGAATACATGTTAGATTTGAGTGACCTTGAATCATCTTCAAAATTGGACAGCAGTAGATCTGTTCTACATTTACGTTTCCGTCCCACAATGCGTCGCATCCTCGATCCTCCGCCGCTTATACCCCGTGCCAACTCGTCTGACCTGCCGTTACCCAACACGACGCCATTTATATTTCCTTCGAGTAGTTTTCCCATTCAGATAGCATTCCGTACTAGATCAAGGGCACAAGGCCGCCGCGAGGCCACGATGAATGAAGGAGAGGGCCGGACGGCGCCTGAACGGGTTGTACCTGGGGGGTTGGATGTCGGATAACAAAATTTTACCACTTGCGTTTCATCTTGCATAACATGTATTTAGAGCACATTAAGACTAATTATTACTGTGGAAGAACATACTGCCGTTTGGACACAAGTCTTGAACTGTCTGAATTCAGCAGCACACACGTCTTTGCGAGCATCAGTGTACGACGCGAGGATGCACTGCCCGTATATCTTAGCTGAGGCAGCACATGTCACTGTTGCGGCGGAGGCGAGCTTTCGAATTGGGGAGATTTTCGTGACCATGGGTTGACGTTGAACAAATGGGGAGTGAGTGCTTAGGTAAGACTGAAAAGTCGGAGCGTTTGCCTTACGCGTATGATATTATTTAAAAAATTATTTATTAAATTATCTCTTGATTTTGTCAAATCAATGTGATGGCTCCCGGAGTAGTATTGGCATAGCTTACTGGCTTCAGCGGCTTGATAGTGATATTAGGATATTAGCAGCCTGGCTGAGGATAAGAGTATCCACAATAATGGCCCGCCTTCTATCACTTCTCTTGTCGTACCTGCGCCACACGCCAATGAGTATACAAGGAACTATCGTTTCTGACATTCAGCACTGCATTTCTGCCACATGCAAGACGGAAGGCAGTGCTCAAAAGGGAACCAACGACGGGGCGGACACGCCGTGAATAAACTGCCGGCATGCTGTGCTTCACATATCGGGTATTCCACTGTACCGTACTACGCCCAGCAGCTGGTGCTGTTAGACGACGGGGAGTCGAGGAAAAAAATCGCAAAGGCAGCGGCAGCCCGCTGTCAAACTCCAAGGAATAATGATGTATGTTGAAGTCCAGAATGACCGGGGGGACGAGAATTGCAGATCAGCAAAATGCGTGAGAAACAGCGGATCGGTGGGAGAATGGGCATGTCGGAGCTGGAAAAAAGGAACGGCTGTGCTGGAATCGAGCCAGAGTGGACTGCACTTATAATAGCGTCCATGTCCTCTTCTCGTTGGATCTATCTTCGATGACTTTCGCCGAGACAGAGGGCGTTCCGCCTTCAACATCGGGTTCGGTTTCTCGTTCCCTCCCAGCTTCTACTGCTGCTCTCGTTGCCCTTAGTCGTAATGCTTCCGTGATTTCTTCATCTTCTAGTAATAGTTCATCATCTTCACTCCTTCAAAATATTCCCCGCGCTAATCGCATTCGGACCTTTTCGTCACCTCGTGCTAGAAGTCCCGCCGGAGCCTCGCCTGCACCAGGAAGGGCAAAAGCTCCCCCATACCTCTCAAGAGAACTAGCCGGCAACAGATTCACACAACAGAACAGCAAGTCTAGAACTAGCTCCGTTAGCGGCCGCCTCAGTGTAAATGATTTTGAATTTGGGGATGTAATAGGCGAAGGGTCGTATTCAACCGTTAGATTCATTGTATATATCCGAAATTCCCGTGTTTCTGAGTCTTCCTTTCAATTCACAGGTCATGGCTGCTGTATATCCGCCAACCAAAAAGACATATGCCATCAAGGTTATCGATAAAGAACCTCTTATTCGGAAGAACTTGGCCAGGATCGCTGGTATTGAAAAGGCAGCATTGGCTACACTTAGCGCCACCAACCATCCAGGTATTGTTAGGTTATATTGGGCTTTCCATGACCAATGGCGCTGGTGTAAGCTACTAAATAGCGAGCCATTATATGCTGGTGGCTGATTTTTTCACATGTGTTTTAGACCTTGTTCTCGACTTCCTCCCCGGAGGTGACTTACAATCCCGGATAAATCGGCTAGGTTCAATATGTTTACCATGTTCACGCATATATACCGCCCAAATCGCTGATGCAGTCAGTTGGATGCACTCGAAAGGCATCGTCCATCGGGATCTGAAACCCGAAAATGTGTTGTTGGGAGAGGACATGAGAATCAAAATATCCGACTATGGAAGTGCCAAAATTTTCGATATAGCGACAAAAGGTGTGGCGTTCAGCATCATAAATTTTACATGTTAAATGTCTTTAGATGACAGATCTAATTCCTGGGTCGGAACTCCTCAATACGTCCCACCGGAACTCCTTAACGGAAATATGATGTGTAAAAGGTATATCTAAAAGTCTGGTATAATCCAACCTCGCATAACACTTGCTAGCTCCGACTTTTGGGCCATCGGTTGTATTTTGTACCAGATGATATCCGGGAAATTTCCCTTCTATGGCTCCTCGAATTACCTTATGTGGGTAAAAGTTAAGACCCTTGACTATAGCTTTCCGAACGGCTTCGATGAAAGTGCACGAGACTTGGTCCAGAAACTCTTGGTAATTTTATCACTAGACTTACATCAGTCCCCTTTATTGAATCCTAAGGAACAGGTACTCAACCCTGATGAACGTATCGGCGCTGGAACACCTGGATCGTCCAACGATATTGCTGCGCTAGGGAAACACTCATTTTTTGAGTCAATACTATGGGGTACTCTTTGGATCATGTCCGTACCGCCTCTGGAAGCTGGTTTATTAAAAAGGGAGCCTGGAGCGCACCACACTGGTAACATTGATGTTGTCGCTAATTGGGACGGTTGGGCGGGTGAAGGGGAAGATATCGAGGATTATGGATCTAAGAATGAAAGAGTCGAGCTTGAAAATAGCTTCAATCATATGGAGCACAATGAGAGCACAAAGTCTCTACCAATCTCGGCCAAATCTTCGGAGCACCGGCTGCCACTAGACCAACAACTGATGGTTGTGGAACGAGATGGAACAATTACGCCTCATCGATCAATTTTTCCACGGGGGGAATTGTCATCTCCTCGTGCTGTGCCTATCGAACTGACTCCCAGCACCCCCGGTAGGCGCCTGAGTATGAGTGGCATCTTCGAATCGCTCACTCTCACGACACGCTCTCGACGCTTCAGCTCCAGCGCTCCGAACGGGACATTACCGCTCAGCGACCCAGGCCGCTGGCTGCCGTTTTTGCGATCATCTGAGATGCCCGTGTTCTCATCCTGCGTGTTCAAAGCAGTCCGGCGGACATTTCCTCGGCAGTTGCTTCCAGTGGCCACGCGCGATAAAACAAAAGTGAAGCTGCGCTTTTTAGTACTGACGAAGACACGGCTGCTCTGTTTGAAAGATGCGGACGGGGAGACCATCCAGACGAGCGAGATTCTAATCGGTGGACAGGGCGGTGGCCATGGCGTTGTCTTGGGCGTAGAAAGAGCAGAACAGGGATTTGTCGTGCAGACTGTAAGTTGACTATTTGATGCGAGAGTCTCGTTCTTCCCCGTTTAGTGGAATATCCTCAGGCTTCAAAATCTTATGCGTTCGCTACTGAAGACGCTGCCTTAGCCATGCGATGGATGAAAGAGATCGGTGATGCGTTACCTGTCAAAGAAAATCCCGACGGTGATCGAACTTCGATCGTCTCCGATCGAACACGTTCCGTTTGATTTTTTTGGCTACTGATTTGAATCAGTGCTTTCCGTGGTTTGTCCCGCTTTTCAACACATGCATATACTATCACTGCTGTTCTCATTCTCCTGATACATATAATCACATCAAGCTCAACACTGCTGTGTTTCCACTTTCAATTTTTTTATTCATATTCGGGACTCCCTGTTTATTTTACAATCATTGGTTAATGTGTCAGGCTACTGTATCTGACAGCTATAGCATAGGACCCGCAGACAAATATGCCGGAAATAATTGAATTTGTATCAATATTTACTTTTAGGGACGATAAAATCATTCTCCTATTTTATTTATTAACCCGGAGGGAGAAGACTAGCATCAACGGAGTCGAGTTCCTCGATAGCATCGTCTTCAACCTCCGAAGCGATTGGCGTCCGTGGCATTGCCATCAAACCTGGATATAAATCAATTGTAACAATCAGCATAGTATCACCCATTCACGAATGTTTTGATATTACCAGATCTAGCGCTCTCCAGGATTCCAAATGGCTTAACGAGCTTCAGGAAAGCTTCGACCCGGCTGCTTTTACCAGCCATTTCAACAATGACGCTGTGCTCGCTGACATCAACCAATTTTCCGCCGAACTGCTTTGCCAGCGTCGCGATGGACTGGAGGTGTTGATGCTTGCGGCGCAGCGCCTCGGATTGGCTAATGCAGGCTTCCGCACTCAGCCCGTGACGGGGCTGGCCAGCATGCTCGAATGACTGCGCAAGCGCGATCTCGCGCTCCAATTTTGAATGTGCCTCAGGGGCGTCGGCCGCTGGACAGTGCCGGACGGCGTCTTGCCGCCGCTCTGTCGTCCGCGGCGAATGCGACGGCCCACCAACGAGCTGCTCGTCGAAGTACTCGGGGCCGAGGATCGAGACCTTGACGAGCAGCAGTTCGCGGGATATCAGCCTGGTGTTGGTATAGTCCAGAACTGCCCACACCGGCACCTGGACAACATGCGAAGGGGTGTTAGTGGCCACGGCCCGATATCACGCGCGACAGACCACCACTCACGCAGTCCTCCAGCTGTCTGCGGGCTTGCTCCACGACGCCGTCTTGTCCGCTGATGGTAATGCACATGCGACTGAGGTCCTTGATTTCTGTCCGGCAGACCACAAGAGAGTCGATGTTGAAGCCCCGTCCAGCCAGGATACCGGATATGCGGGAGAGCACACCGGGCTCATTTTGCACGAGACAGTCCAAAATGTGCCTAAAGTTTCGTTATGAAGGTAAATAGTAGGGCTTCGCCAGCATAACATACTGTTTGTAGGGCTGTAAACTTGGAGGGGGGGTATTGTATAGAATATTGGTCACAGCCTCCTCTGCGCTGCGCTGTCTAGGCAGGTCGAAGGTAGGTAAAGGGGGTGGACGTGTCTTCTGCGAGCTTTTGTACTCCAAGGCGGAAGTTGAGTCATCTATACCTTTAGGTGGTCTGGGAACCTTGGGCTCCTGTAATGTCCTAGCGGAAACAGCGAGGTACCTCACTGAAGAGATACTTCTGAGGGATGCACGGAGACGAAGAGCTAGCATGCTCGACGTAGTTGGGGGTCAAGAATAATAGTTAAGACGCCTGATATTTAGTAGTACCACAGAATGTGGGATGACCATAAATAAAATTTTAGCACGTGACCATATATAAATGACTCGATTAGGCGACGCGTGCGCGCTTTGCCTGTTGCAATACAGTTTTAGCTAGCTGTACATACTCCTCTGCACCCTGTTTGCTACCCTCCCCCTCATGGACTTTCTCCCAGTGAACAAGCCCCCCGTCAATAAGAGTCCATGATTCTTCTTCTGAATGTTCGTCCACCCACCGAACATATTCTGCTTCGTGCCATCCGTGCAAGCTGTGGGGCAAAGGGATCGGGGACCGCACCAAAATATGATGGAGCACAACCAGGGGTGGGAGCCCCACCGTAGCCTCCGGTGAGGCCAAAAGCGCGTTGTCCAAGAAGAGAAGCGGCCTAGTCGGAGAATCATGATTCAGCAGCACTCAGCATTTACGACGTCCACACACCTAAGCCCCCGAAGAGCACGATAATCGTCTCCGATGACATCTAACTTGGTAGCATTCTGTCCCTGTTCAGACATGAACGCGTTCAACGCAAATTCCAGCTCGGCCATGTCACTAGTGAGCTGCAACTTCCCACTCTCGCCCAGCGGCTTCACAATGGACACGTGGTTCACAAAGGTCCGAAGGGTGTATTTAACAATCGAAATAGTCCTGTATTTCCATCACTAAAATTAATAAAACCACAATGGTCTGGCACACACCACTCCTGTGTAATTTCCCCGATATTATATCTGTTGAGAACTTCTTTGCGTACAAAAGACAGCTTCTCAACAAGTTCTTTCATGTAAGCACTTGCGCCGCCCATACCGGGGAGTATATTGTCAAGGGTCTTGCCAAAATCAACCCGATGCAGGCGTGCAATTATTGACCCAATTTCCCGCCGAATGGCAACAAGAAGCGGGTTGTACGTTCGTTCACAAGTGCGTTGGATGTTCTGTGAAAGATCGATATAAGCTCAGAGTCTCAAAATAACAAGTCAGAAACGGCATGTAGGACATACGCGTATAGCTTCCTCAAACGCACTAAAAACAGTAGCACTATGTTCTTCCTGTAACTTACGTAGGCGACTTTGACAGTTGTGCACTGCTACCACTAATTGAGCATTCAACGCAAGTTGTTGGGATGCCGTCGGCCCTAACATCGATGTCGCCGATCGCTCCCGAACAATCTACGATGAAACATCAAAGCAGGGCATGGCAGAGATAACATAAAGACAAACCATAGTATCTACCCTTCCAATAAATCCTTCTAAACACGTATTGACATTTTTGGCGACGCCGTTCACAAGTAAAGGATCGAACTTGGCCGAATCGAGTTCGTTTGCTATCGTCCTGGCAATAGCCATACCCTCTGCCGCGCCAGGAGGCGCACGCGCCCCACCTGACATTGCTTGTCCCACGGAATCATTAAGTCGGTTGAGAGACCGCGATAGATAGAATGACTCCAATTGCGAAATGGCACGTAGCACTAATATAGTTTCGGGACTGCAGCATTGGGTCAGTCACTAATGACCGTACTAGGCATTAAAATTACCTTTGATGGGTTTGAGAATATGCGGTATCTGTGTGGACGGAAATTTTGGCAAAGAAGTCATGAAATAACCGCAATAAACGAGGATATCCGGTTCCAAGTGTCTGTTGAAGAAATGTAGAACCTGAAGGGATCGGAAAGTTAGAATCGAGCGCGGGCAAATTGCTGCGAAATACTTTTGGCAGCCTCTCGGGAATGTTTGTCGAGAGAACGGGAGAGTGTTGTCCAAAATATGGTGCTTGGTTTATTATCTAAGACCTGTAAATAGATAGAATTCGTTAGGATGAGACGTTTAAATTGTCCGCATGAACTGGCCTTCATAGCTTCATCTAAGAAATATGTTTGCGAAACGGCATCCTTCTTCATATTGAGCACTTTTTCGAGGGCATAAACCTAATATAAATAAAATTGAGGCATGCTTTGAAGAAACTAAGGTCTTACGCACTTTAATGCAACAACTAGACAAATCTTCAATGAGAGTCTCCAAGCGAGACCATAATGTTGTCGTCCATTGCGGTGCAGTTAGATTCGTCGGCTCCATGCGTATTCGGGATTTATATATTAAACTCGAGGACATGCTAGAATCTTTTAGGAAAATAAAAATGAGCACGAAAGAAAAATCATATCACAAACGCTTAAACCTTTGGCGTTGGTTTCCTTGGAGATGCCAGAAATATCGAATGCCAATTGTATACGACTTTGCACCGTTTCATTCAAGTCTGTGATAAGGGATTGCACTAGCTCAGGCAATCTCCGAAGATTATAGGCTGTTTGAAGTGAGGACGCTAGCAAAGATTGATTCTAAACGAGTCTCAACATCTTGTCTTAGGTCAAAGCGGAGACACGCACAACATTGGCTAAACCAGACATGACCATTGATTCCATCTCAGCTGTGACCTGCTTGTGCGCAGCATCGATTGCTGGCACGTATGACATTGCCGCGTTCACTGAGCGTAACGGAATAGGTTTGACGTCAGATGCTAATGGGTCCTCAGGATCCACGTGAGATTCTGTCGGGGAGGGCGGTGGAGGTGGTGCGTCTTCCAATAACGAGGCTAGAACATGTTAGAACTACAAAGAGGGTAAAACCGTGGTGAACCCTCACTCAATTCAGCGATGCTTAGCGCCGCTTTGGCTAAATTACGTTCTTTTTCACCTTCGTGTTCACCATTCGCGCCATTAGACGATTTGATATCGGCATTAGGTGTTTTCTCTTCCTTGGCCTTGTTGAACTCGGACATCTGAAACTCAAGTCTCCGCGCGACTATTACAAATCGCGCTGTGCGTCTGAGAACGTCTGCGGCCAGCTGTAGACGTTGCAAGCGGGATACTTGGCTTTCTAAGGCCTGGTACGGTATCCGAATTTTTTGGCGTAGTCTATGCGGGCACGAGTCAATATTTGCTGGCTAGTGCATGCTGTGGAACCCACTTCTCGAGGGACTGCGTGATCTCCGTTAAACCTTTTCTAACAGCAGTTACAGATTCTTGAAGATCAGCTGCACCAGATGCTTGGATCAATAATGTTTCATGATGGTTTGTGACCTGTCAAATAAACCCCATTTATTAAATAAGCCATTAATTGGGGAGTGTGGATGCGCACCACTGTCTTTAGTTGTTTCGCAACATCGTCAATTCCAAGGTTTAACTTTGTGAGGACGAGGGAAATATCCTCTTTCGGTAGATCGGTGGTTGTTGACCTGGTCTTCTGGGTGTGGAGTCTTGACGAGGGAGGTGGGTATGGCTCGCCGGCAAGGATTGCATTGGCATAGTCGTTTGGGTCAAAATCAGGCCTCAAAAATACGTCGTAGTCTAAAACACAAAAAATAATCGAAAACTGACTGGGTATGATGCCGAATGTGGCTTACCAGCCATTATAATTTTGACGACCTTCAAGTGGATGGTGTCACGTGTGACATGAGAATTCAGGCCCCATAACTTGATTGTCTGCTGCTCAAATTGCGCTCAACTCGTACACGTCCGTGGACTCAATAACAATAAACCGATTGTGCTTCACATTTATTGTGATTGGTACCAGAAACTATCCACATGGGACGAGATAGGTCTGTCCTGGACCTGTCTAATGTAGGATAAACCTTTGCCTATCTCTACCATCCTACTGTGGCTAAAAACGACATGGATGCTGATGACCAACCGTCTAAATCTCATGTCTAGATCTAGAGATGTGTCGCTATATTCTCTCTCAACTCGTTCTCAGATTCCGCTCAATTGGCAGGAAGCTCTGACGGATACGTTCCACTATGCTTTGTCGCATATTTTTACAATGTTTTTACACAATATTTCACCTTAACTCCTTCCAAAAATTTGTGGATGCTTGGTTAAACATACTTCTTGGGAGTTATCTGGCTAGTGTTGATTATATTTCCCCTGTTACCACACCTATCACGTGTGCTTATGCCACACGATTTTTGGCGGTGGTTACGTACCTTTTGCTATATCTGCCCAACATAAACTTCATTATCAATCATGGTCCGTCCTGGAACTGATTACGCTAAACGTATGTAAATTCTTTTACGGTAATAGTCTTCTCAATCACATCTATCTAAATATACTCCATTTCCCACCGGCCCGCCCAAATTCAATGTGCTATTACTCGAGGAAGACGGCGGCGTGACTCGCTCCGGTGACCTCTTCTGTCTGATGAGCCGCATGCTCCACAGTGTTCTAGGTACTAGGTGTAGAACCGATAGGATAGCAGAAAACCTCAAAAAGCTAGCAAGCGAGCAACTTGTAGACACCCTGACTACTTGTAGTTTTTTCCATTCGCTATGAAGCTCCTACAGCCCTTTTTCTTAAGCTGCCTCTGTGCTCTTCCTGTTGTTTTAGCTCAGTCAAACATCCAGGAGGGCATGGAAAATGCAATGAGTATACAGCGCGAGGCCCTTTCTCGCTTGAAGCAAGACTTTCTGGGACCTGTTCATACTGAACCTGTCAAGAGGGAGAAGATCGCCTCAACTATAACTTTTCACAACCCCAAAGCTAAGGAGTTTTTTGTCGATGGCACCAAGATTCCTGATGGTAGGCCATCGGCGATGTCTCTTACTATTGTTGCCACGTCTCATGACCTATTTAGTTAACTTTGATGCTGGTCCTTCGTGGTCTGGATTGATGCCAATATCCGGAAACAAGAATGAAACCCGGAAATTATTTTTCTGGTGAGGTGTATTCGACACCGACTTTGAAACTCGGGTTCTAATAACATATCAGGTTCTGGCCTACCAACAACCCCGCTCACGGTGATGAGCTCCTTTTCTGGACTAATGGTTCGTTTGATAAATTGTAGAGTGTTTACATTACTAAATCGGGAGACTTGTCAGGCGGGCCTGGATGTTCTTCTCTTGAAGGTTTTTTCCAGGAAAATGGGCCGATCAGTAAGTTACCTGTCGATATCATGTTGACATGGCTTAATTACTACCTATAAAGCGTGGTCTTGGGGACAAGCCCTGCCTACAGCGTATGTACTTCGGGATTTTTTGAAAATCGATCATGACATTATTTCCTGGAAGTAATCCATGGTCATGGACTAATCTGTCGCACGTTCTCTGGGTTGAACAGCCTGTCGGAGTATGTCGGAATGTAATAGATCCTAATATTTTCATCGCTAATGGTACATTTTCTCCCAGACGGGTTTCAGTCAAGGGGAAGCCAGCATCTCCAATGACGATGAACTTGCAGAACAACTTACTGGATTTTTTGAGCAATTCTTGGACGTATTTAGCGAATTGAAAGGCAAGAACTTTTATCTCTCGGGCGAAAGCGTATGTTCATTTTCCTTTGTCGACACATTACCCACTTACCTGCGTCCCACAGTATGCTGGATTTTGTGAGTGCTATTCTTGAGTATGACTTGGCCACACTAACGGCGGTAGGTAGACGTCCCATACATCGCGAACTGGATCTACGAGCACCCAGGACTCGACTTGAAGCTACAGGGAATCTGGATCGCTGATCCATCATTATCCTATAATGTCGTTCAACAAGAAATCCCTTCTTTACGTTTCGTGCAGGTGTGTTTCCCATGTTATCCCTAATTTCCCATTTCTCAAAATTTCGCAGGCAAATCGCAACCTGTTCCCATTCAACAGCACGTTCATGGCAGAACTCCAGGCGATATCCGATAACTGTGGCTACACAGACTATTTAGACAAGTTTGTGACGTATCCACCGGCCGGCCAACTCCCCCTCCCGGCTGGAACCAATGGAACATTCTCTACGACGCCGGCCTGCCGAATTCACAGTCCTGTTCAACGAGCGGTGACTCTGTGAGTTTTGCCCTGACTGTCAAAGCTAAGAACCCCACTCAAATACTTTAGACTTAATCCAGCATTCGACGTCTATCGGGTTTCCGACACATGGCCGAACTTGTGTACGTTTTCTGTAGTTCTGTGCACATGCTTGTCCCATTTTGTTTAATAGGGAGTGTACTCGGCTTCCCGCGGTCGACGCAAGAATTCATCTACTTCAACCGGTGAGTTTATATGCCCTCGTCGTAACGGTTTGAATTGACGGGTCATCCACAGCACAGATGTGAGATATTGATAACATACATGTGCTAATGAGGACTTGTCGTAAAACCTTCACTGTAGGTTCAAGATGCTATCCATGCTCCTCATATGGCGTGGAGCAGCTGCAGCAACCGCGCTGTTTATGTCAACGCCACTACGGGTCGTCCAAGCAATGACCAGTCAATCCCCTCGACATTAAGTGTGCTTCCGAACGTCATCGAAAAATCTGTCCGAACTGTTATCGTCCACGGCTTGGCAGTGAGCTCCTTTTGACCGCTGAGATGTGCATCTGTAATGTTTTGTTGTCTCCCTCCCCCAGGACTTTATTCTGGTTGCCGAAGGAACGCGTATTGCTATACAGTAAGCTGAATTTCCCATCATCCCGAGAGCTTGACCATATTCGTTACCAGGAACATGACGTGGAACGGTGCCCAAGGATTCCAGGAGCCGATCCCCGACGAGAGTTTCAAGCTTGCAGACTTTGGAGTCTTTGGCAACACGCACACCGAGAGAGGACTTACCTGTAGGTCTTTCGGTTGTTTTAGGATCCACATGTATACTGAAAATGTGTTTCAGACGTCGAGTTCTATTACTCAGGACACATGACTCCCCGTGAGCCGTTCCGACGTTTCATTTTTGTATTCACTGGCTTACCTTGTCGCAGAATTTGTTCCTTGGGCTGCATTTTCTACTGTTGCGTACTTGCTGGGGAGACAAGACAGCGTCAACACTGCCTAAATTGGAAATGGGATATGGGGGTTGAAATTCGGGATACCAAAGGATTAGATATTTGTATTTTATACGATAAATTGAGCCAGTTATCAAGTTGTTCGTTACAAATATCCTTCTCGCGGAAGTTACGGATATTTCTAAGTGTACTAGTGCTTGATGTGTATCGCACCCACTAAATAAATAAATAGAGCCAAATTTTCAGTAAACCAAGTAAGGAGCGGGAGCAATTTGTCACTCCGGAGCCGAGTACTGGGTAGACGCGTTGGCTTTGGGATTACTAAGTCAACTTTTCTTCACAAGGTCCTTTAGGGTCTCATTCCATCCCAATTACCCCTTTATGATTGTGTCCATTAACAAGCCGTTCCTCAGAGAGTGGTATGTGAATTTTCACCAGACTCACCCACTCCACCTCATTATTGTCATAGGACTACATTCAAACAAGTCCCACGGTCTGCCCGTTCGCTTTCTGGGTGCAGACGCAGTGCAATAGTCCCATATCGTGCGGCCCACTTCAGGCACGATGTTGCCATTCTATCATCTAGGAAAATATCGGCCGCTCGGTATTCGACAATACCAGAACAGCGTGGTATGAAGGTCAACGCGGATGTGCCACCTCCGTCCAATGCCTCCCCTACAAAGCCAAAGATCGATCTGCGGCCAGCTCCGAAAAAGGTCAGCAAGGATGTTCGCATTGCTGCAAATCCGCCGTCGCCGCCTGCTCCTACTCCCGAAGCATCGTCGTCCACCCAAGCTAGGTCTGCGATGTCTTCGAAAGAGACCGAGCTAACTTCCCTGGGACCAATCAATGCGACGAAGCACGATATTGCAGAGGCAGCCAAGCACGGCATCCTCACTCCGCCACCAGAAGGGGCGTCGAGAATCGCGGCGTTATGGCACAATGCAAAGCAGTTCTTCTGGTTCTACTACCGTGGTATCAAGATCATTTTCACAACACATCGACGACGAGCGAATGCTATTCGGCAGCGTCTTAGAGATGCGAAAACCAGGGGTGCGGAAGTTTCGATGAGCCGGTATGAGACTAGATTCATGCGGACATATAATCGTGATCTCGTCAAGTGCGTCAAGCATTTTGCTTTCCACAATACCCTTCTTAACTCGTTCCTATACAGATTTGTTCCGTTTATCTTAACCGTGATTGTCTTAGAGGAAGTGATACCTCTTATCGTATTATATGCGCCTAGCTTCCTCCCCTCTACATGCCTTCTCCCCAGCCAGCGGGAACGGATAGAAGTCAAGCGTCGAGCGAAACGAGTGGCGCATATGGCATTGGCCAAGGCAGAGTTGGAATCCCCAAATCCGTCGCCGTTAACTGTCGATAACCTGCCGTCTGAGCTGACACGGGCCGTGTCAGGGTGTGTATCACGTTTGTCTCTATAAAACACTATGATTGATTGGTCTGATCTTCAGGATTCTCGCACGACCAACCTTTGGCCCGGTGTTCTTGCAGCGATTTCGATTATCGAGATACTTCTCATATCTCGGACAGGATGATAATTTGCTTCTGAGAGAAGGAATGGGAGCACAGCTTACAGAGGCGGAACTCCTCGAGGCGTTGGATGAGCGGGGCTTGTGAGATTCTTCCTATATGCCCGGTGACATCTGGCTAATAATCTCATCTAGTGTTATTGACCCTTCGATATCACATCAAGAGAAGCTGCAAAAGCTCAAGTGGTGGTTGAAGCAAGCGAGTGATGACACCGCTAGACTCGGACTTATACTGGAGAATGCTCGTAGCACAAGTACTTAAATTAGATTGTCAAGGCTGTAATGGGATATGGGTGAATGATACTATTTAACTTAATAGAATAAATGCAATGAATCCTGTTTATTCTTGATGTTATAATGTGGTCTAGTGGCTGGGTGTCCGTTTCTTGTCGAAATAACGGTCACGCCTCATTTATTCAGAGACTTTGATTGCTAATGCATTAGCCTGGGTTGGGGGGCAAGATATGTGGGTATGGTGTATTGACCTGGGGGCCTGGTCGATTGGATGGATCGAATCATGAGAAGGTCCTGCCATAGAAGGCGATGTTACTGAACAGGAGGCAAGGTGCACACCATTCCATCTCCGAGACATGTTGAAGACGAGAGAATGCAGAAAGCCGACTTAGTGCAATTAATTTGGTTCACATCCATTAGAAAGATTAGCGTAAAGTGACTTACAGAATGTCATTCCTATTCTTCCCATACCAAGGCAGAGGGAATCCAGAAAGAGCGACCCTGGGGATCTTGCTCATCAACCCAGCACAATCCATCTCTCAGGAGCATATTCTCCAAGGCAGCTCTCGCCCTTCCATATTCCCATCCTTTCCGCCTGACAAGCGACTCCTCCGTCACCCGCCCGCCGACGTCAGCTTCTTGAGCAAGCCCCAGAACAACAGCGCCATCACTGTCCAGTTCCTTCACCACACTGCGGACCATCTTGATCCCGCTCACTTCGACGACCTCATATCCCGCCCCGAGCGGCGTCAGAGTCTTGATGCTGCGCACCACATCCTCCTCCGTCACTTCCTCGCCCCCACCACGCAGCCGCGTCAAGAGACGCACCAGCTCACCCATCTCAATCATCCCGCCGTTTCTCTCCCGCGTGCTGACGCATATATCCACAATCTGCACGCCCAGTTCGTACTGCCAGTCACCCACAACACCGAGAACCTCACTCCACCAGCCGCCTCTTCTAGGACCAGCGAGGGGGTCAACACCGATGTCAGCACACATCCGCTGGAATTGGTGTCGAAATGAGGGGTCCTTCACGATCTTTTGACGGTGCTCGATGGCAAAGCGAGATAGCTGAGAGCGGAAAATCTCTAGTTGGGAGTGGAGATTTGCGACATGGGAGGCAGTGAGCATGTTTGAAAGCTGAGCATATTGGTTATGTCGGTCGAATCGGTCGAATGCTGCTAATCCTGGTCCTCGTCGTTGCATCATGCGGGATAGTGTCGAACGGCGTGACGAATAACGTGTGACATTGCTCCCAACACACCTAAATGCTTAATAGTACAGTATAATTCATTTTAAAACATTGATACAAAGAACTCGCTACATAATAGTCGTTCAACAATAAATATCTCTGCCTAGAATCCACTGGCCGTGACCCGCAATTGGTCAAGCTTTTTAAGCACCTCGCCGACCGTACGATCTAATTCTGTGGCGATAGTGCTTTGTTTCTGTGGTGGAAGACGTGCAAACATCTCACATAAGTCCCCATCAACAACGGCTTTTACAGGCACGTAGTAACCTCTCCATGATAGGTGATCGCGACCCACTAGACTGAGGTGTTCAGTACGCATGTGTTGTTCCAATGTGCTGATGAAATCCACGTCTTCCTTGGACACGAATGGTACCAAGATCCCAATAGTCCCATGTAGCCCGGTATACAGTAGCACTTCTCGTCCACCAGCAACAAGTGAAACCTTGTGGATACTTGTCACGATGTCACCGATGTGGAAATGGCATAACAACTTCGTCTTGTGCGGTGCTCCCATAAACAGGCCTTTTTCGTGTAAGATGCCCGCCCCAGTTGGATCGTCATCCACCTGTGTAGAATCCGCGATAGCCAAGCGATTTACAAACACATTACCAAATTTATCTCCTGCCACAACTGTTGTGTAATCAACCATCGCGACGGCTGTTGTCCAACGAGGTTGCACATCATCAGCAAAAATGAGCAAACGATTTTCTGGCGATTTATACACTGCAAAGAAAACAGATTCCTGCATATCGCCAACAATCAGACGTGAACCTTGTGTGTTCAGTGTCATGATGGCCGAGGGGAAGGCCTAATTAATGCAGTCAATGGAGACGATCAGGTATGTGTGAGTATAGGGTGCTAACCTTGTTTTCTACTTTACGTAGTAGCTTCTTTTTACCCATATCATAAAGCCTCAGTGCCTTGCCGACACCTGCAGCCAAGCGACCTTGGAAGGCCAGTAACGCCAGTGGGACATCATCAGTCTCCGTCTGCAGCGAACTAGTCAGATACAGTGCAAAAGATGAAAAGAGTAACAAAACATACTTTATGCAATAACTCAAGACCGCGGCCTTCCTCAATAATCCTGTAAGTTCGCAAGAACCCACTTTTACAAGTTCTAGGCGATAAGAAGGTATCTTTTGCCGTTCCTACAACGAGATGTAACTCATTATCCCGGGCGGCAAAAGGCACAACGGCTACCGAAAACGCTGCCTCGTTGTCCTCCAAGTGTACCACATTCACTGTGGTCGCCTGAACAAATTCAACAGTTGTTGCGAATTGCACCATATCGAATTATGCTCACCTGTACTGGGTCAATAATACGAATACAAGAGGCCCATGAACCCGCCGGTGCCTTGGCACGACCGAAGGTCTCTGGAGGAAGATCGAGCATCTCACGGTCAACACGTTGGCCTCGAGCCTCCTATGTCCCGAATAAGATTATGTTGTGCATATAGAAAGCGAGCAACTAACCAACTGCTTTAACTTCTTTTGTTTTGAATCTTCCCCGTAAACTCTATGATCAGATTCAATCGTATAAAACAATTGGTGGACGGGGTGCGAAATTAGTTTCCGAGGTGTGTAACTGAGAGGCATGGCATCCCCTTTGAGTTTCATTCCGAGTTTAGGAATTTGAAAAATCCTGAAAAAGTGTCACTTTCAGTAAAAGTTCAGATCAATAAAGATGCAAAACATGAAAGAATGCTCAGTAGGAACAATTGGTATGTAAAATAAAAGCTTCGGCATATACGATTTATTTGTACTCCGATCCCTAAGACTCATCACAGCTACGCCATCCGTGTAGGGGGACGACCAGGCAATGAAAACTAGAGAGAGAGCAACTCACCTCAAAACACTACCAGCGATACCAATGAGACCTTCTGGACAAAGTTCGGCAGAGAAGCTCCAAGCATGATCCAGATTTTCGAAGATCAGAGGGGTGAAGTGTAGAAGATGTTGATGTGTATAGTTTAACCATGACCGAGACGAGAGCGCCAATATAGATGGATTTTTCTGAACCATAACACGCACCAGACGCACAGGACGAGTGCCCAAAAATCTGACAGGCAAAAGTTGGTAACAAGACATTGGAAGAGTCCATAGAAGCTACTGACCTTGTGCGTGTATCGGTCAATTGACCGTTCATAGGATCAAGAACGGTACGTAATAGAACCCCATTCTGAAGACCGATGTTCACGAACATGGTCGGATGTATCTTGTTTATACTTGCGTCCAACATATCCGCTATACAAATAGAAGAAGGTGGAGATGTTAGGGCCTGCAAAGGCATGTCAGAAAAAAGACCAAATTTCTAGAAGAGAAGACACGCGCCTGCAAACTAATAGTTTCCAGAGTGCTCTCAGGGTCCAGTGACACAATGCGGACTGTCTGATCTTCACATCCAACAGCCTGAAGCAACTTAGTATTTAGACTACCGTGACGTTTATTAAGCTCACTAACCAAGTAAGGTGTTCTTTGTCGTCCTTCAGGAACCTCCCCGACACTCATGGCCATTACGGTACTCCCCATAGCTTTTCGATCCTGGTATTCATTAAGTTGACCTTCAAGATCCAGCTCAAAATACACAAGTTCAGCGCTACTAAGAGCCACCACCACTTGACGCTTGTTTGTCGTTGCACAAACAATAGTCTTGCCTTGCGGTACTCTCCATTCATTTACACGTCGATCAGCCAGAACATGGCGTATACCCTGTGGGTGCACTTGCAGCAGCGCATCTGCTCCTATTTGTTGAACAGCTAATGTAGGAGCAGATGAGAGGAACCCAGTGTCTTGTACCTCCTCAATAGTTTCACCGATCGAAAGTACGAGAGTGCCATTAACGAAGGAAAGGATAATGTACGAGTCGTAGGGGTCTAGAGAGGATATCTTAATTGGAATAGCTTGCATAGGTAAAAATGAACACACACCTTCTTCCCGAATCTTAGTCGTCCAGACAGCATTGGGAATACCTGGCAAATCAGAACTTACTGTCTCCTCAACATCCAGACCATGGCGCAGCATTCGCAGAGAGCTCCGCGGTCCCCGCCCACATAAAGCAAAAATTTGAGGAGAATCCGAATTGGGAAGTAGATTGGCGACCTTAGAATCAATTATGGGATCTAGTGACTCCATCTCATCAGCAAGTAACAAGTTCTCGAGAGGTCGTGGCCGAAAATATGCGCGCGGTAACGGTTCGTTGGGTGTAGCCATGCCGAAGTCTTTGTATGATGTGGAGCTGTACTCGGCCTCATTGTCGTCATCACCAAGTTTCTGAAACTGGTACAAATAACTGTAGGAGATCCCATAAGCGATCACTCTTGAGGGTGAGGAAATATACATACTGATTTCCAAATTCGGATGCCACAAATAAGAATCCAGATTTCAAAATGCATAAACTCGAAGCAACAGGGACTGTATCAAAATACTTGATCTTAACAGCGCGAACTTCTTCGTCCTCGTGTTCAATGGTGACCTTATACAAATCTCCCTCTTCGCTTTGTAAAAGGAAGAAGAAAGCTCCCTACAACGATATGAGTTGATGAGCAAAACCGGTGAACAAAACTAGCGTACCTTCATCTTGTGCATGACAGCAGCCACAATGAGTAAGCCACGATCGGTATCTTCCAGAGGATTTTTACGCCTCGGGATTGGGACACGATGCTGGGACACATCCATGTGACGGTAAATAACATGGTCTTCACAGCAGACAAGTACGCCAGAGGGCCCATCGAACTTTTCAGACGATGCCAATTGTCCACCTGGAACTTGAACGAGAAGATTGGCACGGGGATCAGTAGGTTCACTCCACTTTCGAACAACGTGATTCAGACCAAGATCGAGCTCGTAGAATGTCAACATCTAGTGAGGGACTTAGGTCAAATTATGTCATAATGCCTTACAATAATTGCATACGCGCCTTTTCAGTGTTATTAAATGCCTCCCCGGTGGGATCCTGGTCCGATTCGGTATAGTCGACCTCAAGCGCAGCATACATGGGGTTTTCAAAACCGACATCTAACCCAACAATATGGTGTATAATCGCAGCGCTTTTGTGAGCCTCGAGCGGAGAGGATATCGTTAGGTTTGCAGCAGCGTCGCGATTCAAAATGTACACAAGCTTTGCCTTTTCCATAGCAGACACCATTACACTACGACCTTTCGGATCTGTAGCTAGGTACTGACCAGGAACAATACGACGAGCACCCGACTTTCCATAAGTCTCTTGATGGAGTTTCACGAAGCTATTAGTTTTTGGGTCATACTCAAGGATGACAAGACGACCAGAGTCTGAGCCTACGATCGCGTAATCTGGATGTCAAAATTATCAGCCACCGAAAAAACATGTTCAGTCCAGATCAACGCTCACCCTTGGTCCCTCCTGTCAAACGAAATGTGGCAAGGGATCGAATAGAGGCGAAGATGTCATGAGCGAGCACTGTCGCAATTTTTCCAGTTTGACTGTCAGGTTTTAATAGTTCAAGGCGCGTTCCCCGAGACACAATTATCTCCTGTTGCCTGACACCTGAAAAGTTACCTACAATAGCCTGTGATATGGCCGTTGGTGGCTGAAGGGTAAGATTATAGAGGTGCATTACGAAGCAGCGAAAGGGAAGTCGCTGCCTCTAGCGGTGAAGGGAATGTTCACAAGCTGCCCAAGACATGGCGCGCTCCGCAAACTCCGCAACTCAGATTGATAATATGTGACATGATCGTCACGTCACGGTCACGCCTGCATATAAGTACCCAGAGCCGAGATTTTTGGCTGTCTCTGTCGTTTGTTCGTGACTCTGGGCAAGCGAATAGAGTTCTATTGCGTCGCCACCGCTCTTTTGCGTGACCAGAAAAGATCGGGCCGTGCTCAAGCCGGCGGAAGCGAAAATACATGAAGTCTACCGAATATAAACTAGGGTAAGCGGAAGGGTGGGTAAAAGTTTTGAGCGGAACTCGAAGTCTTTGAAGACGATCGAGTGCGGAATTGAGACGGGACGAGATGGAGAGGTATGTACTATGGAATGCACTATATATGGCCTAAGGACAATAGGAGAGAACAAAGAGGAAAATAGAGTGGGGAGAACAAAGAAATAATGCGTAGCATTGTTTGCTAATGTCACGTGCCTCCTTCAGAGAAAATGGACAAACTAATTTGTCCAAACCATTAATTCCTTTCCGAATTTATAAGTTAGCTTATTCAAAATTCACAAGCAGTACGAAACAGTATTTATCCATGACTTAGCGAGATTTACTGGAATGTGTTCCCCACTAACTACAAAGCTACGACAATCGCCTCGACAGTTCGAATACATGTTATTATGTGCTGGCATCCAGAGGTCACATTAGACCACAGCAACAAATCCCTACAAGGACTACTACTAAGCCTCCTTGGGACCGTATTGGTGGAGGCCACCTCACGGTGGTGCGTTAACATTCGCCCGTTCACACCATCTCCTCATCTTTAGTAGCGAGTCCTGGCATAAGGTAAACTTGATAGACTGACCGGACGCAGTGAAACGCATGGGTAAATAAAAATCGATTGATGTGAATTTACAATTTTAAGAGAGATGGAACACAGATCTCTGAAAAATATGATCACTTCCGTTAACTAGTCAAGACCAAGGAATAAGACACGATCGACATACCTCATAGAAAAGTAAAGCTCTATCCGGCCTTTATGGCTCTACTGCCAGTTGCTGTATAAGGCGCCACACATCGTCCAAGCCTTCCACTGACCAGTAATCTACCTCCTCTCTGCTGAGCGGTTGCAGCACATATCGAGCAACATTAGTGGTGTCCTTGCCAATGCCAACGCGGATTCGACGAAACTTATCGTCACCATTGCATTGATAAATTATGTTACGAACTCCATTGTGCCCTTCTGCAGAGCCTCCCTTTTTGGGGTTCAAGGTAAACGGTCGATGTTCCAGCGAGTCGTGAATAACTATCAGTTTCTTTAGCGTCCGCGGCCGAATATACTTATCCAGGACGCTGACGATAGGCTTTCCACAAATATTCATGGGAGGCTCTTGAAAGGATGCCACATTGAGCGGCTCTTGATATATAAATCGGAACAACATACTATGCTTTACAAATACGACATTTCCACTGGTAGGCGTGGAATACTGTGTAGACATATTCACATCTTTTGACCCTTCCCAGCACTTGGTCGCCTCATTAAGTTCCATTCGCACCCCAAATCTAGCTGCCAGTGAATCCACTATCAAGTGACCCACACTACCAGTGACGGAATGAGTGAGTCCCTGTCGTGATAATTCTGTTGGATGCATACCTGTGTCGAGTATTGGGGTGGGTAACGTTTCCTAGCCCTGCAACGACATAGTAAGGAATACGACTCATGTATACAAGAATAAAAATATATTCAAGCAACAAGTGCAGCTGAGTCAGCTGGCTTAGTCACACATAACTACCCTAGCCTCATCATGTCGGGCCAAGGGAATCAGCAGCAGCCAGATGGAAATTTACTAGCCTCCTTAAGCTCAATATTAAAGCCAGCGAGCAACCCCAGTTTCAACCAACAGGATGTTATGCAGTTGCTCATGAAGAATATGCCTCAGCTTATGGAATATGCTAAGCAGGGAAAGCTCAATGAAACACAGTTAAATCAGGTACGTTTAATTGTTCTTTGCTTCCACTGCTCTTCCGTGTCCCACCATCCTAAATTGTCTTTTATTTGGCGAAACTGAATCCAAACCATCATTTTACCTTGTAGTTACGAGTACTGTCTCTCCACAATCAGCAGAGATTAGCAGCTCAAGCCCAAGCTCAAGTACAGGCGCAGAGTCAGGGTCAACAGCCAGCTCAAGCCCAAACTCAAGCTGCAACACCACCACAAAGTATGAACGCATCAAATCCACCCACACCATCCAAAGTTCGTTTCCTTTGATAAGCGTCCGTCGCAAAATTGGCTCATGCCTTGTAGTCCACCCCCCCCGTACCTCCGCCTGCATCAAACTCAGGCAGCTCCTCGGCTTTAAAACGCAAATCTCCTGGAGATGATCTTCCTATCATCAGCGCAAATCCCAATCAAGGCTACGGAATCAGCCAGACGCTGACCACAACTAATCCGGGCCCTCAAGCGTGGCCGAGCGGTTCCGCACAAGGAAGACCGACTTTAACAGGAGGATTAGCGGCGGGTCGCATGGCTGGTATGGTTGTTGTTGTCCCAGTGTCTGTTGTTTGATGACCATTCTTGTGCAGGAACACCTGCGCAGCTGGAACGCGTCCCCGAGGACATGTCCATGTATGGCCTGGGAGAAGGGAGAGTCGGTCCGCGAAAAATGAGCCAAGCCGACCAGGGCATGCGACGTTCAATCCAAGACCTTGTTTCCAGCATTGATCCGAATGTTAGAGTTGAGCCAGAAGTCGAAGACGTACGTGTGCCACTCCCGCTATATATCCGTTATATGCGCTCACCATGTTTAACAGTTGCTATTAGACATCGCGGATGAGTTCATCGACTCGGTGACAAATTTTGGCTGTCGCCTAACGAAACACCGTGGCGGAGACACCCTTGAAGTGCGAGATTTGCAGTTGCATCTCGGTATGTCAGACTTTTATGGCCACAGTGCTACCTGTTACTAATGCCTTTTTTATATATCAGAACGAAATCATAATATACGCATTCCTGGCTTCGCATCGGACGAAACGCGTCTTTCTATCTCTCAGAGTGGTACTGGAGGCGCCCCAGGAACTAAAAAAGCCACACAGGGCACGCATATGACATTGCGGTCCTCACGATCAGGTGCAGTGCAGCAGGCTAAGAAAGATGCCAAGCTTGTTTGATGGACATTCCTTCTGATTACTTTTTTTTTCTATTGTCATCTCATCGAGCTGTACTGAAAAGTTGTGTGTATAATATATTTTTGAGCTACATATTTGCATCTCCACATTGTACGGGTATTGTGTGCTAGTCGTAAGTGTCTGACATATGCATTAGTCTGGGAAGCAAAGGGACAGCCAAACAACGCACCGCCACCGCCGCCGCCGTCGTCGCCACCTCGCGGGCCTCCTAAGTAGTCTTCGTCATCTCCTTCTCCATTATCAAAGTATTCTTCGACGTAGTCATTGTCATCTTCATCGTCATCTTCGTCATAGTCTGGTGCATCCTCCTCCCCATCCTTCGGCTTTTCCTCGTCATCCTCCTGAAATACCAAGTTCACGCGCTGAACATCAACACAAACGAAGCCACATACCTCATCGTCACCCCCTTCCTGTTCCTCACGTTCGAGGTCGTCGAAATCAGCTTTAATACGCTTGGCTTTCTTCTTCACCACTATCTCCACAACATTAGTTTTCTGTATCGGATTTTGGACGGAGCCGACTCGCCTTTCCGCTTTTTCTTTGGATTAAAATATGCCTCAAATATCTCTGGCGGGAAGAAATCCAGATTAAAGTCTTCCCGCTTCAATGTCGGATGCGCAGTCGCCGTTATACGATACTTATCCGAATACCGTGGCAAGTCTGCCACACGCCGCGGATTTAGAAACCTACATGGACTCCATCGAGATATATTATTATTACCAACCAGTAGACTTTTTGGTTTCCACAATATAATACGAAGATGCGCGCATTTGGTTCTCGAATTCGATCTGGTGCCGTATGTCTTCTTGATCTGTTGGTGTCATCGCGGATAACACGGGGAGGACATCGATAGGCGGATAAAGGGCTGTAGGTTCCCTAGAGAGGTTTTGAAGATCGGTGAATGAGAGGCCCATTGGAGGTAAATTGCTAGCTGCTCCTGGAAATCCTCCTCGACCTCGTCCACGACCTCCGAATCCGCCACGACCGCCACCTCGAGACATTTCTGAAAAATATGGCGGTATAGGTAAACAGCAGTAGCGAATACTATCGTTTGACAAACAGGCAGATAAAGCTCCCGCTTCAGAATACGCAGGACAAAAAGTCTTGTTACGAAGTTCAAAAACACACTGGCAGTACAAGCACCCAAAATTTTGAACCCAGAATTTTGACTCTTAATGCTTATGTAACTTGGCGAACGGCGTCGGGACTCTTTTGCTGGGAGCACAGATTCTTTGGAAAAATATAATGAATTTTCAATGCTTGAATAGTGAGCTGGTGCTGCGGATCCTATATACTAAGGTGTCGCATTTTCTCAATAGTATATATTGGTCAACAGGTGTTATATTAATATATTTTTACACTGGTTTCGCCTCCATTAATAGAATCTTCTAAGACTATATTTGCCACTCCAAAAAAAAAAAGTGTCAATTTTTGATCCCGCTTTCAAAGCCCGCCACCCTTTGTACTGCCACCACCGACATCCCGCGTTACTTCGCCTTCATCCTCACTGTTTATGTCTTCCAACCTCGATAAGAGCCTTGCCCAGGTATCTAAAGCAAATATTTGTTCAAAAGGCGCGTAATTAACATCAAGAAGGTTATCGCATCTCGGCCCAAGAACAACAAGCGTCGTGGCGCTCGTCGCGGCTCTGCAAAAGTTGCTCTTGTAGGATCCTCTCCGAACAAAGCTGCCAAGGCTGTTGTTCCCCGCCCGAAAGTTCAGCCAGTCCAGGTGAAATCGGCAGTAACACCAGCCACGGAGAAGATCATCGTTTCGAACCTCCCACAGGATGTCAATGAGGCACAAATCAAGGTTAGCACAATTTCACCATGACTGAATCAATCAGGACTAAGACATGGCAATAGGAACTTTTTGCGACCCAGGTGGGACCGACAAAGGAAGTCACTTTGAACTTCGATCACGCTGGCCGTTCCAAGGGCGTTGCTACAGTGACATTTGTTAAGCGTGGCGATGGTACCAAGGCATATCAGGACTACAATGGCCGACTCATTGATGGGAGTTAGTACCTCTTTCCTCCCTTCCTACCTACTATTTTGGGACGTGCACTTTGTGTGCTGTCTGATTTCCCGCATCACCCCCTTTGCAGCGTGCGGCGCTTTGAATCTGGGGTTTGCTGCGCTTAGGAGGGTGCACATGATCTTCATGTGCACAGCTACTTGCGTTGATACTTGTCGCCCATGGGAACCGGTTTACCCTATTTATAAGAATTGCCGGCGTGATCGATGTAAAGATCACGGAGTCACTTCCCGCTCAGGTTTTGAAACCGATGAGTATCCCCAGAGGTCTACAGAGACGCACGTTTCTAATGTGTATATGAATCTGCGACTTCGCTGTGAATGCAGTTCAGCCATCCTGTGACGTTATATCAGTAAATTTCCAACTCCTGTACTGGTTCAGCGCGGGGGTGGCGACCCTGCCCGGAATGGCTGTAATGCTGTTTGGGCGGCAGTTACCTGTTCCTGCATTTGCTCCATGCACCTTGTGTGAACAAGATCACACCGAAACAGTACAGTTGAGATGGATATTCTATCTGTCGCGTTACAGCGGTTGTGGGACGGGGAGCGACCATCCAATGGTGACAGACGGGATCAGTCAGTGTTTATTGGACTCCCCGAGACGATGTGACGCAAGCACCGCCTCCTCTCCTCTTGTTTGGTCTTCCCAATGATGGGCTAACCAATAACTTCTGCTTCTCGTGTCTCGTACAGAACGTCGTATGAAGGTTGAAATTGTGGTCGACCCCGGCAAGGCTCCAGCACCAACCCTTTCTGAGCGGGTTGCCCCCGCACCAGCGGCGAGCAGCTCTGCTCAAGCGTACGGTTGATTTTATTTTAACCTCTAAATGCATTGCTTAAATGTCATATTCAGCGCTCCACGTCCCAAAAAGGCACGAGTCCGTGCCCCCAAGAAGAAAGGCATCAAGAGGCCGAAGGTGTCAGCAGAAGATTTAGATGCGGAGATGGCGGTGCGTTGCGTTGCAATCACATATACCTTGGGATATGTATATTGATGATTCCCCGAAAGGACTACACCGGAAATGGAGCAGTTCCAGCAACAGTTGCGGCCAGTGTCTAGATGATGTTTCAGATGGTTTTTTTTTTTTTTCAAACATATCCTGTGTATTTCCGTTTCTCGCTTGTTCCCATCATGCTTCTGCTTGTTTGCTATATACTATAGCTGGTAAATTGCTTGTTTCTATATATAACAATTGTGAATTCCCCTTTTGGTACTGCAGATTGATTTGTAACTCCGAGGGTCACAGGCTAATTCTGGAGTCGTATATTGGCCGGCATGTTTCACCGTTTAACGCATTTGCCACTTCTGTCACGGAGACCGAAACACTCTGAGCACTGTCTAAAGTGATTATCATCGATAGAACTTGATATATAACCTATGGTATCTGATGTTTGTTCCTTCTTCTTCTCTTCTGTACTTCATTTTACTCTACTTTCAAACTTTAGGCTTCCTCAACATCCGCCATGTTGGCAAACAATGCTGGTTCATTTATACATCGACGAAAGCCATCTCTCACACGCTTGAGGCGTCCTTCAGCAGATTCACATATATCCACGTCCGATGCACCACGACCCTACCCCACCCTTACTTCACCAATTCCCAGACTTGCCAAGCTTCGAGCAGCCATCCTTGACCATTTGAAGGATCTCGAAACACGCTTGTCGCAGTTGGAGTCTCCCTTGAAGGAAATGTGGGAAGAATGCAGCGTCGACCGAACCCTGCGTTCGCCAATGGCACCACCCAAAGAACCGAAAGCCCGTCTGCGGACGGGGAGTTTCTCTGTTGGCGCTATTGACGATGCCCGCGCTCGTATTAGGGATGGGCTCGAGATGCTCGATCGCATTCGGGCGGACGTATGCTCGCATCTCCCAGAACTATCCGGCTTTGACTTTTCGCTTCCCGAATTAGATCTTCACTTACCATCCACTCCTTCACTTGAAGACCTTAATTTCGACAACTTCCAGTCGCCATTATCGTATCTGCCCACTTTAACGACTCATCTAGACACCCTCCATGAACACCTTCTATCCCTGCAGCTTCCATCTTCTATCAAGCTTAATTTCCCGACGCCCTCCCCGAACGGACGAATTTCTGAGCTCTTGTACAAGCTCCAAGACCCTGATCTCTTCACTGATCCTTTGAAGAGCCCGCTTGACTTCTTGGTCGAAAGCCGAAAGCCACCTTTCGATCCGGCAGAATTGGAGAAACAGGCTGCAAGCCAGATAGAAAGCGCTCTAAAAAAGTCCTTATTTGGAGAACGTCTTCTTCTATTTCAAGATCTACCCCACAGATACCAGAATAATGAACATGTTCTTTCGGGTTACCGGTAAGTTTTATTGTACATGCTATGCATCATATTATCATAACGTTGGGGCTTAGTTTTATACCTCTATATCAATGGCCTCTACTTCTGCTTTCCATTTTTCGACTCCACAATGAAACTGCTAATATCTGGACCCATCTTATTCCCCTCACCCTTGCCTTGATGTCGCTTTCATCGCCTGTGGCCGCTATCTTCAAATTCGCACAGACGGGCGATGATCTTCCGATAGACATCGCTGAGCGTACATTTTCCTTGTTTGCGATGATATGTCTCGCGTCATCGTGTGTTTGGCACGTTATGGCGGGTTGTGCGCATACGAAGGCTACGGATACCGCAGCGCGTATCGATTATGTTGGAATTGGATGGTTTGTCTGTTCAATAAGTTTTTTTTTCTTTTTCTAATACGTTATACTGCGTTTTTTACAGGCTAATCAGTGCAAGCATTGGTTCTGTTGTCTATTATGGATTCGGCTGTCGGCCGACAACAGCAGCGTTCTATTTAATTATTACCTTTTGCCTTGGCATCGCTGGGAGTATATTACCGTTCATGACTTGGTTTAATGAACGAAAGAACAAGGTTTGTACTTTTCTTGACTCGACCCTTACGCCGCGAACTGATTTCGCCTCGGCAGAACTATCGTCTATTATTCTTCTTATCCCTGGCATTCACTCTTCTAATTCCGGTGGCTCATCTTGCGGCCATTCATTCATTTTGGGATATGTACGCCTTTATTCGTACGTGGTTGATCCTATACAATCACCGCGCTCTTACAGTCCTCACTTGACACAGAGGCAGAGATTCCTTCCCTCGCATCCTACGCAACCGGTCTCCTTTTTTACGCGTTCCATATTCCTGAACGCCTAGTTCCAGCTAAATGGGCCGGCTGCTTGGATTGGGCTGGTGGTGGAAGCCATGCTATCTGGCATCTATTCATCGTGTTAGGTAAGCTTGTCTTGTCTGTGTTGCTTCCGTCTGTGACGAAGTCGTGCATTTAGCCATCAAGTTACACAAGGATGCGATGATCGAGTACCGACACGGAATCGGCAATGAAATGTGCCAACTCCACTGGGAGGCGCCTTCGATTTTCTGGTCACCGTTCTCATACGCAACATAGCATAGCTCACTGCTACATATAGATTTTCTCTATATCTATCATGTCTTGGGTCTCACCGTCCTCATATACACACCATAACTGCTATAAAGGGACATTCTCCATTCTATTAGAACTTGATTTTCTTGGTATCTATTCAGAGATTTACCCTGTGCATTAGATGGATGTATCACCATGTCATATCTCATACTCTATGCCTAATGTAATAATTATTGTAATTATTGTTGTACTAGCTGTCTCGGACAAGACGCGCAGCAGCCTCGCTCCCTGCAATTCGCTCGAGCCGCAAGAGGTCGTACTTGCAGTACAATACTTTGCAAGTTATATCCGAGGCCTGCACGTCTTCATCTAAGAACGGGTACGACAATAATTCAGTGTAGAATTGTGGATGATCCGGCAGGCTGTAGAACATGACATTTCGGATACCACGGATGCGATATCTAGATATACATTATGAATACAGATGGTTATCGTGATGCAAAGCGATTACGCACCGGCGAAAGAAGTGAAAACGCTCGCTGACGAGCAAGAAGCGCTTTTTGCCGTTGAAGAACGCCTGTCGGGCACGTGAGATATCTTGATTGGAAGAATATCTGGGGCACAAATCATTGTCAGATCCAAAGGTTCAAAGCTATACGTCTGCTCGGAACTCAAGGCTTACTCTGATAGGATAGCAACGGATAGGTCAGGTAGCTTTCGGAGGTAGTTTTGAACCCGAATGAAATCGAAGGACGACGGTACAAATATGAGGGTGTTTGTGCTCTGTACGGCAGATTTAAGGATTGACGGAAGGGTCTGAGCATAGTCATTAGCAATCGAATATAACTTTTGGTACACATATGTTTACCTGGGTGGTAAAGAAGTCAAACCGCTTGTCTGCCTCTGCTTTTGGCGATAGACAATCAAACTTTATGAATTTCTAGTATCCAGTTCACCGAAGTACTCTCACACAGAACATATAATCCGAACATACCTGTTCAACACCTTCGGGCACATCAACAGCTTTCCATCTACGCTCTGTCTTTACTTTCCCGGCCACATTTTTGAGATTGCGGTTGAAGACTGCCCTTATTTCAGGGGTTTCATAGGGAGAAAATAGAATGGATTGGCGTAAATAGCCAGACCTATAGATTAAATCAACATTTAACTTTCACAGCATGGAACGCGACACGTACAGCCCGTCTAAATACCACGGTTTAATGCGGGAGAAATCGGCGTCATGAGCTTCTTTAGGAAGCTGATTGAGTCTACTAAGCACAAACTAAGGCTAGATTCAGAGAAAATTGGTATTCTGCAGCGCGTCTGACTGACCTGCACATGCTCCCAGTTTTGCATTGTCAATGCGTCCATTTGATCCACGATAAGTAGCTCAATTGACGAAAGGAAGTCGGAGCTCCTAAACTCGAAAGGTTAACAGAAGAAACAGCTAAAGACTTGTCGCACTTTTCCTTCTCGATCGACAATCGTAAACCAAGTGGACTCGCCACAATAAGATCGCACTGATAAAAACTCGCAAATATTTTGACGGACTTTTTCGTCAGTTTAAGCCCCACTCTAAAGTTGTCATCCACATTTCCTTTAAACATTTCAACGTGATCTTGGGGATACGTTCCCGGCTCTGCAGTTGCAAGCTTATCTACGGCGTCCGGGGGCAACTCAAACTCGGAGAGAAATCGTGTGCGGTTTTCAACTTGGTGTGCTGGTAATTGTGCCAAAAACGATTCTACCCAGCGAACGGCGCTGGAGCGGAAAGGGAGAAGGACAAGCACTGAGGGACGAGTGAAGCCTTGATCTTGGACATCAGAGGGTGGCTCTGAAGAGGCGCCTTTGGAGGCGTGAGAGAGACGATCGTTGTTTTTTAAGATTCGTCGACGAATACTAAATGGGAAGTTTAGAATGACTCGAAGGTGGAAGCTGCAGCCAGGTCAGACGTACTTGAATATGTGATTTAACGCATGCAATGATGTTGCGTCTCGAATAATAGAGTGGTTCTCGAGCTCCGTGCGAGTAAAAAATAAATCTTGGTACCGAGATAAAGCACTTAAAACGTCTGAACGCAGTTCTTTTTGATCTACATACGGTCAATAAGGGTATGTACCATCATACCAAGATAGCAACATACTGGGGGATAATCTTGTGCCACGAGAATCATAGGATGCACGCAATTTTTCTGGTACCTGCGAAAGATTGTCAGAAGGCGTTTGGAGCGATTTATGGTAGGTCACTTGCTGCTGAGCTGGCATTATCCACTTGTAGTTCACCTGCGACCTCTGGTAATAACAACGTTACGAGACCTAGTTTGCCACGCTGAACCTTAGTTTTCTTCCAATTATTTTGATTGACACAATCTTTGACATTCTCTGTCACAAGCGAGCTGTTCGCTCCGAAATGTCGTTGATATATCGTTTCTGTTACTATAAAGGCAAGGTGTTAAAACCCTCCATGATCATTTAATAAACGGTAGAGGATTCACCCTCATTTCCATGTTCTGAATGAGCCTCATCCTCGTCATCGAACGCCTGAGTAACTTCAGCCTCGGGTTGAACAACTTCTGTCGCGATCGTGTCGAATGTCTCTGGTTCTGTGACAACTCCCGTCTTCTTTCTCTTATTGAGCTTTGGAAAGTCGAGCGGCTCGACAATAGACCGTTTCCGTTTGACTGCGGAAACATTGAGTAATGTCAATAACTGGGTTTTTGTGTCGTTGATGTCGTCCATCGAAAACTTTGGGCGCTTGCTAACACGACGTGACGGTTTCACGTGATCTAACGCGTCATTAGTCACTGTCACGGGGGGCAAGTGTGGCAGCAATGCTGTGGGCAGCCTATGGCGCATGCCATTGTTTGTCAAGGATATATGTGACTGATATTGTGTTTGTATCAATGCATTATAGTGAGGACTCAGCGCTTTCGATTACTCTCGAATCCAGTGGCCGTGGGGAAAAACAAACACCGTCTACACTTTTGTTTACGAGATCAGCCAAAGATATACGTGCTCGATCCGCTCTCTCGAGGCGTTGCCTTGGTTTCGTGAAAACGTCAATGAAGACGACGCCGCTGTACGATGAGATTGTTTCATTGGTGGGAGAGCTCTATGTCACATGCAATGCGAAGCTTTCATCCGAATTTTCTGGTTACAATATATACATGTCGTGTGTGGCCCCGAGCACCTTTTATTGTGTTCTAAGCACAATAGAGGAATTGTTTCAAAAATGACCTTCTAAAAATACAGAATGCAAAAGGATAACTAGCAGATCTACGCAAGATCTACAACTCTACTGATCAAATGGGCGTCAGTGTACGCGTTTCAAGATCACGTGCCTTTGAAGGCAGCTTTGTGCACTGGATCTCCAGGCTCTTATATTGGTAGTACTCTGATTCGGGACAAAGCAGCCAACGCTTAGATTTCCTTCCACCCTCCTCACCTCCCAACAACACCTTTTGCTTCCTACCACTCCTCATTCCGTCTCGCTGTATATCGTGTGAAGTGGCGCGCCCTTGCCGATACAGCTATCTTTCAGCCTACCACTCCACCACCTCGCAGGCTTACAGGATGACATCGCAACAACTACCCAACCCGCCACGCAGATCCCGGAAGATTGAATACACATATTCATTAACTAAACAAGCCGATGGGTCTTATAACCTCATAGCACCTTCTCCCCCGCCACACAGACCCCCTCAACCGATTCCAATCACCTCATTGGTCCCCACTACACCGAAGCCTACCAACCCACCGCCTCACAATGGTCCAAAAAATCGTATCAGGATGATTCCTTTTTACGAACCATATAGATACGTGCCCAGAGGCCCACCAGCCAATCTGTACCTATACCGTCAGACTGCTAGGGAGGCTGCTGCCTCAGACAAGAGCCTGGCGCAGACCATCGCAGCTCATAATGAGTACCACCGCCGTGTGGCGGTGGAACAACGAACCACCCAACATGGGGAACCCTCACGTAAATCAGCCCGAGTTCAGGCGAAGACTGATATCACCCACACCGCGATTGTCCATCAATTAGATATTGACAAAGACGATAGCCGTTTACACAAGAAAGCCCGTACCACTTGTAAAGTGGTCGAAACTTGTAAAGTGGTCCAAGCTTCGTCCGCACAAGATCCCTTAGTTGGAGCCACAACAACCGCCACGTCGCCCCCTCCACCTATCATCAAGAGGCCCCGCAAGAAACCTGAACGTAAGGTCAATCCCCGGCCTACTGAACGCCTCATCACGCGGGGACTGGCAAAGTCTGTTTCTGCGAGCCAGAGCAGGTCTATGTCTGGAGATGACGTAGGGAAAGCTTCAATCGAAGTTCCGGAGGAATTAACTGGCCAGAAAAGAAAAAGGACGGATGTCACCTTAATTGTTAAGGAAACTGAGTCCTCCTCATCCACGACCCCGGAAGACTACCAACATCCGCTGCCTGCAGCCTCTTCCGTCCGAGGCCAAAGTTCTAGCTCGGACACCCTCGTCGACGATTCGGCAACTGCCTCCTTGGTTGTCAAGAAAGAACTCCTCACAGAAGAAACCGCTTCAACCACGGTGGATTCATCTGAGAAATTAACCACCTCCGTGTCCCCATCTATCAAAGCGATTCCAAGCTCGGGCAATCATCCATCAGGCGACGGTCTCCCCGCATCCACCCAGTCGACAACCCCCGCCGCCGTGTTGCAAAAAATACCTAGAGACAGATCACCCAGCAAGCGATCGCATTCTGAACTTGATGAAAACGAACAAGATCCTGCGCCACGCCGTAGCACGCGAGTCGTGAAACGGCGGAAATTGGAGTAACTCTTTTAATATGCCTCTCCGGTAGAGGTCTGATCACACTCCGGCCTCCCATGTACGTCTCCATTTGTCAAATTTCTGACGCTGTAGCTCACCGTCGTTCTATGCAGCGTTCGTACTTGCTGTCATAGCTAGTTCGTTGCCATCATAGTCGACTCTCGGTCTCGTATCGCTTATTTTTCCATTATTCCCAACATACCTATCCCGTCTCCCACTGCATCCCACTGCACTTCTTGGTATATCTGTGCATCTACATAAGGAGGGAATGTTTTGCTCTGTTGTTGTTTTTTTTTGTTTGTTGTTTGCCTGTTTGTCTGTCTCCGTCTGTCTGTCTGTCCGTCTGTCTGTCTGTCCGTCTGTCCGTCTGTCCGTCCGTCCGTCCGTCCGTCCGTCCGTCTGTTTGTCTCGGCTTTGCATGGTTGGTTTTCATTGTTTTGCCGATACCTTGTAGTACTATTGCTTGTATAATTCTGAACATCATCGTTTTATACAAAACAATGGGATCGATCGTATTGGGGGAATCTGCAAACATTTGCGCTCTTGCTTCTCCTTTAGGTCTCACAACCCCAGATGGTGAAATCTCTATATTGCCACCGAGGCTATTGGGCTCTAACATACTACTGATACAATACATACTACAGATACAAAACAATGGGATCGATCGTATTGGGGAAATCTGCAAACATTTGCGCTCTTGCCTCTCCTTTAGGTCTCACAACCCCAGATGGTGAAATCTCTATATTGCCACCGAGGCTATTGGGCTCTAACATACTACTGATACTAGTCTCTCCCTTCGAAATAGTGCCTTACCCTTTTTTCGCGGTACCCCAATATTCGAGAGCCGGGCCGAAAACTTCCCACATATCATCTCCGAATTTCTCGACAACGTCAAACACAAAGTCTTTCCAATTTCAAATCGGCTCCAGAAACGATACTACCTATTGTCGGTCTTCCAAGTAATTTTTGCCGCCGCGAAGGTTTATATCTTTCATAGATCTAGATTGTCATCCACGTGCACTCTGCCTTCCTTCTTGGGGTTGTGCCACGCGAGGTTTCGCGTCATGGCTGGTTTCTCGGTGCGTAGATGAAAAAAAAAAACCTTGAGTTATAATTAGAATCGTTAAGGTTTTCCCAATGTAACTCAGAGGACGGGCCATAGCTACATCAAAAAAAAAGTTTTCTTAGCGCGCCAAAACCTTCTCGCGAGGTTCGAGGACTTTTTTAAAAAAAAAAAAACGTTATCAGAAGACTGTTTGGCCCAAAAGACCAATCTAGCCCGCATTTGGAGCAATGCCGCTGTTTACTAGAAGGAATGAAATTTCAAAAAAAAAGCTCAGATGTCAAATCAAAGAAAAAAAAATCCATATCCTAGCTTACAAAAATTGCACATTCTTTCATTTATTTGGGTGTGATGTATTAATCTTATTTTAATATTATCTTCTTGAAAAAGGAGTCCAGTGCTCTATCAAAATGTGCAAATATTCAATTCACTGCAAGGTAAAATAATTTAAGTATTTGATATTAATTAGTGGCAGCCTGAATAGACTTATGTAGAATCCCTGAAGTCAAGAGTTTACTTGAATAAATGCACCCTACTTTGCAAAGAAGGTTTGAGCTGCTTTTGCAAGCTGTTCTTTTTCTGTGAAAACAAGTACTAAAATATGAATAACAATTCACTGATTCTAAAACTAGTTTGACTTCAATTCTAGCTAGTTTATATATAATTTATACTATTTATCAAACAGTAAAATTATTCATAAACAGGTCAAAAGATTAGTTATAGAATAAAACAATATTTGGCTAATATATGCTTTATTTAAACCAACCTACCAGATCTACTGTGATACTAACTTATAAGGATCTTAATGTAGTCTCAAAGATCTTGCAAGAATATTCTCAGTATTTATTTATGATCAAAACCAGGAGAAATTAGAATTGTATTTCTAATCTCAAACAATGTAATGAAAATTGTTTATTATTTTAATTGATAGCCAACAACTCAACTAGAGGTGGAAAAGTAATAAAGTGTTAAGGGCATGTGCAGAGCTTATCGGAGGGTTTCCAGACTGTGAGAGGTACCGCAAAATATACTCTGAAATATAGTCCAGATAAGCCCACACTATATTTCTATTATTATTTCTATTTCTCTCTTTATTTTATTATACACATATATTTAGTTTGACAACTTATGCATTCAGTACATAGACTCTTATGGGTACATATGCACCAGACCTATGTATTCTAGCACCTATAGTTAGAACTCAGACATTTTTACCCCATAACCATGACTTGCCCAGACACCTACTTAGTGTCCTGCAAGTTGTGATTGGGGTATCATCTCAACCATCACAGACAGGCCTTAACTATTAGCGCAATCACAGTTTCGAACTATACTAGTCGAAACTCGAACCGTTATCTCAATCCGTGTGGACTACATCCATGCTACTCTGTTTGTTTGACTCTCTGACTGCCTGCATGAGCTCCTTCGAAGGGGTTTTCATGTATCAATTTGAGTATGGTTGACGTCATGCTGCTCGGTATGCAGATTCGACTTTTCCAGTCCGAATCTCAAAAGAATAATAGCTTATTCTTGCCAATGAAATAGTACGAAGGGGTAGCTACCATATTTGGGGAAATGGGATCAGTGGCGTAATGATTTCTAAAGGTGGGATCTTTCTGGTATCCATCACAAAGTTCCTTGACATAATTCTCATTGATTTCTATAAGCAATTGGGGGTTTGAGAGGGTAAAGTTTGCCTTGTTTCATCATTTCTGGGGAGGTTGTGCAAATCCCATTTCATTTGGGAGACCTCTTCCATCGTCCCAACTGGTTCAACTAACTCGTGGTGAGTAAGAAAGACGGCCTTTTCCACTGGTTTGTTCTTCCATAATGTCTTGTTGTCATTCCAGTTGTGGGGATCCACTACGATTGGTAAGAGGTTGTCTCTCACGGGACTAGCACAGTCAGGTACTCGAGGAAGTCTAGACAGTGGGTCAACATTGCTGTGTATCTGTCCCGCTCAATGTAATATTTCCAGACTGGGGTATGCAGCGTATACTGCCCCCCATGCAGCCAGTCAACAATTGGTATTTTCATAAGATCTGGCCCATTGTAATGCTGCATGGTCAGTGATCAAAAGGATATGTTCTCCCTCAATAAAGGGCTGGAAATGGACTAGTCCCTCTTTGGCAGCTAACGCTTCTCGCTCCGTGGCTGAATAATTACATTCCACTTTCTTGAGTGTGCAGCTCCAATAGGCAATGACACACTCGACAGTGACACTGGTGTCATCAAAATCTCAAGCCAGGAATCTGCCCAAGTGAATTCTGGCTCCTTGGTTTTATAATGAGTAATGAAAATGGGCACGTCTCGAGATTGATCAAAGGCTGATTTTACTTGGGTGTAGATTTTAGTATCTTTTAGATCCCTGAGTGTCATTTTCTGTATTTGTTGAAGACAACATCCCAGCAAAGTCTGAAGCATCCATGTATAGCTGATAAGGCATGCCACTCACGGGGTGTCCGAGTACTGGAGCAGAGCTCAACACAACCTTGATATCTTCAAAGGCTCAGGTGTGTTCAGAATCCCAAGTCCAACAGACTCCTTTCTTTAAGATGTTGAAGAGGGGAGCAACCGTCCAGGAATAAAATGGTATGTAAGCTGAGAAGTACAGAACCATCCTGAGGAAGCATTGAAGATCTGCTATCTTGGAAGGTGTAGCTAGCTCGAGTATGGCAGTGACCTTCTCTTGATGGGTCACAAAACCGAGTCTAGACACCTTATGTCCTAGTAATAGAATTGAGTTATACCCAACATAGCATTTTTTGGGTGAGAGAGTGATTCCTGCTGCAATTATGGCTTGTAGAACCTGGTCTAGATGCTCTAAATGATCGTCCCATGTCTTAGAAAAGATCACGATGTTGTCAATATAAACTAGGCAGAATATCCATAAGTAAGGTGCAAGTACAGTTTGCATAACTCTCTGAAATATAGAGGGTTCATTACAAAGTCCAAAGGGCATTCGCCTGAATTGTCACAGTCCTCGATGGGATCTGAAAGCGGTCTTTGGTTTATCTTCTTCTAACATTTCAAGTTGGGTAAAGCTGGCTAATGCGTCAAAGGAAGATAGGATGTTGGATCCTGAAAGCGCTTGCATGATTTCAGACTGGTGTGGCAACAGGAATTCATCGGGAACTATTAGGCTGTTCAACTTCCTATAGTCAATCACCACTCTTGGTTTTCCATTGCAATAGACAACAAAGGCTGGCACCCCCCAAGGACTTTTGGACGGTTCGATTACTCCCTGTTGAAACCAAGTATCCATTTGTTCATCAATGACCTTCCTATTGGCTGGGGAAGTTGTAAACATTGACATTGAAATAGGTTGTGTGCCTTCTTTCAATGGGACTTTGACTTTGACGTCTACTTGTCCTAAACGCCCATCTACTCCAAAGGCTTGGACATTCTTAGTCAATACTGACTCCAGGTGGGAGGAAACGTCAGCAGGAATGTCAGGTCCTAAGTTAACCAACTTATGTAGGTCCTCTGTCCGAAATGTTTCCATACCTCTGACATTTTAGGGCCTGCTGGGTCGAAATCGTCTGCGAGTTCCCATTCTGGGGGCTGTCCAGAAGGTTGAGATTAAGGACACACTCCTCTTCTATTATTGATAGGCTCTCTACGAGGTGAGTGATCTTGGTTGCTGTTGACTGCATTGATGCCTTCTCAGTTGAAGATCTAGGCATCTGAGCCCATTCGTTCACATCATGAATTAATCCAACGGTTTCCTCTTGTCTAATGATTCTTGGTGTCAGAGAGGGGTTAGTGAGAGGTATTGCAGCACGTTCCCTAGAGATAGCCATGGTAGGAGCGTGTCACAACTGTCACAAGTCACAACATTGTCACAAACAATCAAAGGTAACTTTCGACAACTCTTTGACCCATTGAATTCGACTCGACAAACCCAAACATTATTTGACAACATTGAATCTCTTTCGACATGTCTCATTTTGACGTCATGTATGATTTCATTATTAGTTCATAACATAGTCATAACAATACAAAGAAAAGCATAAAAGGGCTACGAAAGGAGCAAGGGAAGTCAGTCAAAATATCTGTAAATTAGTGATACTAGTAATCTATCTTGTTGTAACTTCTTTGACAAATACTTCTGTGAGTTCTCACGACTGGTAATAGCCTCTTACTTCATTGACAGGGTAAATATATACTTCGTCGAACGAGGCTTTCAATTTGATCTGTAGAATATTATTCGACTTTATTGAAGAATAATCGATTCGTGACAGTATATTTCGACTATCAACTGTTGATGAAGCCCAGGACGCGATCTGAGACTACCAAAGCATTGAGTTCTACAGCACTCCAATCCGTGGCTCCCATTCCATCACTGAGAGTTATTCGGCCATCATGAATTCCAGTTTCTCCTTTGACCAAAACTCAAAGAGCTATGATGTCATCAACCCGAGAACCCGAAGAAGTTCGAGAAGAACCAATCTTGCCAATTCAAGAATCCGAATCTCCTTTAATGCCTTTGCCTGAATCTCCACCTCCTGAACCTGTTATGTCTGAAGATGAAACAATGTTACGACATTTTGGAGATGCGCTTGGAAAAGTATTGAAGGACCAAATATCTTTGAAGGAGCCCGAAATCACAGTGAATAAGCCCAAAGAGTTTACTGGAGAAGAACCTTCGATGTTGAAGAACTTTATCGCTATGTGAAATGGTCTTTCGATCTCGACCAAAATCGTTTGAATCCGATCAATCGAAAATTAGGATGGTAACTTTGTATTTCTGGAAAATGGCTCAAGAGTGGTGGCAACCTTTTCTATTACAGCTTTTGCATTATGTAAGGCAAAGCGTCTAAATCACAGATAAGAAATTGTCCGAATTTGTGCGGACAATATCTTGCTCAATTTTAGATGTATCATGCTGAAATCTTGTATATATAATATTATGATATTTAGCAAGCTTACATGGCTGTAATATATAAGAAAATATATCTATTTTAATTTCCCCCATTAATCACCCCATCTGAAGACTGTGCACAATGTAGGATGCCATGTACTTTATGCAATGTCCTGAAGACTTGTGAAGGGGTAGCCATGGTATATATGTAACACTTAACAGTATTGCATTCCCCTCTCCAGGGGAATCATGTGCTTGAGAAGTATATCAAGGCCGAGAGAGCCTGCTGGCCATGTGCAAAACTATGACCTGCAGAATGATACAAACTAGTGTTAGTGAGTGTTATCCTGCAAATAAAAGGTCTAGTAAGCTTATGCACCATGTCCTATGTGATTACAACCACTTGAAAATCTCCTGTAGGCTCCATACTATATCCTGGCTGAGTGAAAATAACCACCTCATCATTCTGTCCATTTATGCTATGGCATGTCATTATCACTATATATATATATATATATAAGTCTGTCAATATGTAAAATGCTTCAATTTACTGAATACACTCACTATGAAGGTAGCGGGATACCACAAAATAAACGAAAGTGATCAGAAGCCACATTTTCAAGTACTCTATAGAATTAGATGAAAGTTACATAAACATAAAGAAGAAAAAGAAATTACTGACCATGTCATACCCTGAATCAAAAGTACCATTGAAGATTGACCCAATCTGCAGACCAGGTAACAGCATGAATGAACATAAATGGTCACGTGAGGCACCAATAACATACAACATTATCTAGGCCAGCTATGGCCTCCCAAAATGAAGAGCAGCCTATGAGTCGTCGCCACTATTCTAAAGATCTCAAGGACCGTGTCATCTATCAATATACCATTCTTGCAATGAAACCAATAGAGATTGCTACCAACTTAGACATGTCAATTCGTGTTGTCCACCGGACATTGCAATTGTGGCAAGAAATAGGAGATGTTATACGGGATCCTAAGACATACAATATTAGGGGTAGACCCACCCTGATGAATGAGACAGCATGCAATGTAAGTGTGAGTTCACAGTTGGGTTGTTTCTAAATTTATTTGCATTGCCAGTACATGATGAAGCTTCTTGAAAGCAGACCCAACATGTACCTTGATGAAATTGCCCTTGAGCTAGCAGACACACTTGGTGTTATGTTATCCCTTTCAACAGTTCACCGAACTCTCAAGCTCTTAGGTTACACAACAAAAAAGGTGTGTCTATTCATTTTCTTCCTTGCTTGATTTACCAATATTCAATTTAACTATAGTTATCTAAGGTTGCTTTAGAACGTTGTGAAGCATCCCGGCATGCCTTTCTCTTTACAATTGGGCAAGAATTACCTGAAAGGCTGGTGTTTACAGATGAGAGTGCTGTAAACTTGCTCACAACATACCACTCAATGGGGCGTGCTATCAAAGGCCAACGGGCACAAGTGCAGAGTTACTTTCAACATGGTGACAGGTCTGCTGCATTAGCCATCTATGAATGTTATCCTGATGTTGAGTTTTCAGATATTCAGTCCTACCAGCTCTGACAATGGACGGTATCATTTATCTGAATATAACAAAAGGTTCCTTTGATGGAGACTCATTTCAACAATATCTCGCCAGCCTTCTTCAAATTATGAATCCTTATCCCAAAAAAAATAGTGTTTTGGTAATGGATAATTGTGCCATACATCATGTCGAAGGTGTGGCAGAGATGTGTACAGAACGGTGAGTTTTCTTTTTGTCTGCTTGGATATTAACACTCAACCTTTCTATTCAGTGGCATCAAGCTTCTCTATTTACCTCCCTATTCACCTGACTTCAATCCAATAGAGGAGTGTTTCTCCTATATGAAAAGTATTCTTCGACGACATGGTGAAGCATTCCGCTCTGTAATTTCCACTCGCAATGAAGTTGCAATTACAGCTTTTTTGACTGATACACTGGCCACTGTCACTGCTCAGCATGCAATGGGGTGGTTTCGCCATTCTAATTATTTATGATGGTTGATTGTATGTGTGTTTTGATGTATTCAAGCCCATTAATAAAATAAAATTTCCGATTATGAAGGTTATAGATTGAGGTGGTCCTGAGGCAACTATTGTATGAAGGTATAAAATAGTTATGAGCGTATCAGATGAATGCTCACCTCTCCCCTCCTGTCGCCTTCTTCCTCTGGTATGGCCTTGCCAACAGTACTCGGAAAAACTACAGCACAGGCCAGTGATCCTTTATTGACTTTGTCACCCTCCTGCCCCACTTCCTCAACCAGGATCAGTCACTCCTGCCTGCAAGCAAAACCACCATTGTTGAGTGGGTTGCCCATTTCAGCCTCACACGTCAACTCAAGTCATCAACAATCAAGTCCTACCTTGGGAATGTTAAATCCCTCCATGTCGATTGTGACCTCCCCTTCGATGCTGTTGAAGCCTCTCTTGTCCAGCAGGTCATACGGGGTATCAAGCGTTATTTCGGTGAATGAACCTATCGATGCCGTACACCCGTCATGAGCAATCCAGCTGAGAAGAAAAGGACCAAGCAGCAGCAGCAGCTGGGAAGTCGGTGCGTTGAGCAGTAACAGTCCCGGCCGTGACGATACGCACACCAGCATCTCGCACGTCACCTCAACGAGTACCTCCAAGTTCAGTACTATCGCCGCGCTGGGTCATGGGCGCCCACCCGCGCCACCGCCGATCTCTATCACCCACAGTCAAAGTCAGTTCGATAATAACGACAAGGATAGAGGCACCGGCAGGCCAGACTCATTAGGCACGCTATTGAGCGTTGGGACCTACCGTACCCGGCTCAGCTCAGGCATGTACAGTTCAAGTGGCGAGTCGGGTAGACCTGGAAGCACGTATACGGCGAGTGGAGAGGTTACGACGATGGGGATGAGTGTGGGGGGTGGGAAGAGAAGTATTAAGTGGGGCGGTGTTGTTATTGGGGGAGAGAAGGAGAAGGAGGACAAGAAGAAGGACAAGAAGGACAAGAAGGAAAAGGAGAAGAAAGAGAAGGAGAAAGGAAGGAAGGAAGAGAAGGAGAAGAAAAGGGAAGACAAAGAAAATGAGAAGAAAGACAAACGCGACTCCAAGGCTGACTCGAAAGCCACAAGCAAAACCAGGCGTTCCCTCGAGGGCCGACGCCGTACACCCGTCATGAGTGTTTTCCCAGGACTTCGGATCGTCTCGAGGAGCTCGATGGAGTCTGAGCCGGCTCGGAGAAGCTCGTTGGAGTCCACGTCTACGTCAAAGTCAGCATCAATAGCGACATCGACGCAGAAGGGAGAGAATGTAGAGGGCAGTGTGCAAGTTCAGATGGCGGAGGAACGTAAAGCCAACGCTAGCACGGCCGATCTCGATGTTGAGGACGATGCAGAGGCGGAGGTGGAGGTGGATGAAGAAGCATGCGTACGGCTTGCAGTCCGTGTACCCCAGTTCGAGGCACACCACCGTGGTAGTACCGGTATCGGTGCAGTTGTCAAATACGGTGCACACGGGCAGGAATCCACCGCACTTGCTACTGTGGAAGAATCACCTGTCTCCACAGCGCCCACTCCTCCGCGCCCGAGACCGAGGCCTGTTAGTGAGCAGCTTTTGGGGCGGATGGGTGGGATGGATTCGGACGGCGTGAGAGGCCTAGAGCTATAATGGGCAGTATATCGACGTTAGGTGTTGGCAGTGACGAAGGTGGGTTTTATTCCTTTCATCTTTCCGGATTTTACTGACTATTCTGATTCTACGCACACAGCCCTCTCTGTCCTTGAAGCCGCAAATTATGACCTCGCCTCACTCATCAACCGCCTCGATCTGGAGGCCACCCCAGACTCCAAGGCATCCCGACCTGTCTCGTTTGCACCGACGACAACGGATCCTATGACCTCGACTTTCCACGGTGGTGACATGGACAGTGCAGCAGTGGATGAGAGTAGGGATCGAAAGTCACAAATTTGTTGCTTAACAGTGAATTCTCTACATCTAAGGAATGCAGCAAAAGCAAGCTTTACACTCACATCGAGGTTGGCAGCATCCAGGGAAGACCCTGGATTAGAGTACAAGACTCAGCGTTGGAGAATGGGGAGAGTGATGGGTGCGACAGGGTGACACTCTTAAATGTTTATTCACTACCAACCCTTGTCCCCCCAGCTCCCCTCTGTTCTGCAACAGCGATGGCTCCCCACTTCATTATTCCCAATTTGTCACCTCCCTTAAGGCACTTCTGCATATTGCCGGCTCTGATCCCACTGCTTTTGCTGGGCATTCTTTCCATCGTGGTGCTGCCTCTTCTGCTGCTGAGGCTGGTTTTACCGACTATGACATTCAGCTCATGGGGTGCTGGCGTAGCAATGCTTACAAGCTCTACATTGATTCCTCTCACTCACAAGTTCTCAACCTCTCTGCCCGTCTTTATTGGGCCATTCCCAATGCTCAACTTCTTCACCCGCTGGACCTTCGGTTCACTTAAGTCTTTGGCTTGAGCACAGCCCGATCAAGCTCCTTGGAGGTCCTAAAATGGGCTATCAATCAGGCTAACCATGCACAGAAGTACATCACTATCTATCCAATGACTATGTATTTTAACTAAAATACCCTCAGTCTGAGACTACTGATTCCACATTTTCATGGAGTGAATTGGTGAGGATGTAAAAAGCTAAGGCATGATCATACATGTAATTCTTTTTGCATGGCCTTTTTTACTTCATTTCGCAGCCACTTTACATCTCCAATCACTAACCCTGCCTCCTTTAACTCAGCATCTGTAAACCATGCCAATTCATGGACACAATAAACTCCTGAATCTGTAAGTTTTGCTAAGATTGCTCCCAGATCACGATCAACCACTTTGTCACCAATGCTTTCAAAGTACTCATCAAATCTCGGGTAATCTGTACTGTCACCAACAATTATAGTGCCGTCTGTTGCACCAGGGTTTGGACTAGACACAACTTTACGATGGGGGGTCCCAAGCATATTTTGTAACATCTGCATCTGTATCTGTGACATCCCAACAACTTGAGTCATAAGGAGGGAATGAATATCTGGAAAAGCTGCCGTATTGCTAGAATTGAGAGGTATGTTGGATGGGAGAGGTGATGGTATCTGTATAGCCTCAGAGGCTCTGACACCCCCAGCAAGCTTTGGTGGCTCCACCTTTGAGTTGGTGGGTGCTGAGAAGAAATGAGAGAACAGAGGTGTATTGGGGGGCATTTCGTCAGATATCCCCATAAGGCCTAGGATTCAATATAAATGATTGCATATAACTTAGGCATGTGACTTACCCAGGCTTTTACCCATGAACTAACATGCTGTGCTGTAAATCTGACATGAGCATTATTGACCGTCTTCAAGCAGTAGGAACCAGGTTGGTGTGGGCAATTAATGCAAGATGTCAACCTCTTGAGTAGAATGTCATGATACAGGTTTTCACCATCAGGTTTATCTGTTGTGTTGCCTGCATGTTTCATTGTAGGTTCCAATGGTGTGAAGCCTGGTCTGGTCATATTAGAGTCACTAGGGGTATCCAAGTTCAATAATTTATTTTTATTTTTACCCCGACTGACAGGAGGTTCTTTGCCACCTAGTCGGGCCCTAAGTGCAGGAAGATACTGTGCAGTATGAATAGATGTTAGTTTCAGCTATTATGGTAAATGCTTTCTTACATTGTCTTCAACAAGTACCTCCACACGGGATGGGTTTTTTTTCTTTGCATCCTCTTCTACCTCCATGATCAAATCTTCCCAGTCTGCTTGACTGCCAAGCCCAAATGTCTTTGCCTTTGGCTTTTCAAATTTCCACTGCAACAATGGCTTTCTTATGACGTTCTCACAGCCAATGTTCATATAGATTATTTCGAGCACAGCTGACCAATCCAGGGCCTTTGATATGGTCACTCATTGATGACCTTCCCGATAGCCTTGTGGGACAAACATTATGATACCTACAATGTCAAAATGTGTCAAAGTAATTCACTTGAGAATGTAATGAGTACACACCCTGCTTAGCAGAGTTTTTCGTCACAGCTTCAACCAACGGAGCCTTCAAGCTCTCATCACCATCAATCTCATCAGACTGTTCATCCAACGTAGGGTGGAAATCATCATCAAAATTATCTTTCTCATTCATCTCTGTGTCAGTTGTAAAATCCTGGATGATCACCCCACTCTCTGCACACTCATCAATAGTTGAGAGGTTTACACACATCCTGGCTCTCTGGTCCATATCTAAAGAGCTGGATTTCTTTTTGGCAGCTGTCTTGGCCTTTTTCCAAGTGGAGGGAGTGTTTTTTGCACCCATGGAGATATATGTGATCGAATGAGAAATTCGTGCTTATGTCAGCATGGCTTTTCACGATTTGAGCCTCAAGACTCATCACCTAACCTTTATGTCTTCATTCAAGGTGACTTTAATTCAGTAAATTGAGGTATTTTTAACAGACTTATATATATAGAGTAATGATGATATGCCATAGCATAAATGGACAGAATGATGAGGTGGTCATTTTCACTCAGCCAGGATATAGTATGGAGCCTGCAGGAGATTTTCAAGTGGCTGTAATCACATAGGACATGGTGCATAAGCCTACTAGACCTTTTATTTGCAGGATCACAGTCACTAACACTAGTTTGTATCATTCTGCAGGTCATAGTTTTGCACATGGCCAGCAGGCTCTCTCGGCCCTGATATACTTCTCAAGCACATGATTCCGCTGGAGAGGGGAATGCAATACTGTTAAGTGTTACATATATACCATGGCTACCCCTTCACAAGTCTTCAGGACATTGCATAAAGTACATGGCATCCTACATTGCGCACAGTCTTCAGATGGGGTGATTGATGGGGGAAATTAAAATAGATATATTTTCTTATATATTACAGCCATGTAAGCTTGCTAAATATCATAATATTATATATACAAGATTTCAGCATGATACATCTAAAATTGAGCAAGATATTGTCCGCACAAATTCGGACAATTTCTTATCTGTGATTTAGACGCTTTGCCTTACATAATGCAAATAGCTGTAAATCCCCCGATTCCTCCACCATCTTTCCTTGTGGATTATCTTGACTTTCTAGATGAATTATATGCTCAGTTTGGAGAAATTGATGCAGAAGGAGAAGCTGAAGAAAAACTTGATAATCTTCAAATGAAAGCTCATCATCATGTGGCAAAGTATTTGATTCAATTTACAAGTCTCGCTGCTCAAACTCAATATGATGAAACTGAAAAATTCGTTATCATTAAAATTAATTGACGGATCAACTCCGACATCAGGACAAATCACATATACAACTACATTACAAGTTTATTTTCCATCCGGGCAGACTCAAGAATTACAATTCTTTTTAACCAATTTCGACTTGTCTTGTCAAGTGGTATTAGGACTCAACTGGCTGAAGCAATACAATCCTGCGATTGACTGATGATTTGGCTTTATATCATTCAAACCTATTTCAACACCTTTGACAAATCCGAATCTGATTCAACCGTCAATCGAAACGTTATCGGAAGAGAAGCATGCTTTGACCTCGGCGAGTCATTCATCGACATCTGAGAAAATCCATGAAGAATCGAAATCTGAGACTGTTAATCTGAATATCAACATAGTCAATCAGAAGACTTTTTTATGAGCTGCGAAAGCAAAAGACTCACAAACTTTTGTGGTCTTTATTCATGATGAATCTTTCAAGACTTGTAAGACCTCTGGTGCAAAAACTACGACTTTGACTTCATTCAACATACTGAACGTTCTGACTGAATATTCCAACTTCTTGGACGTTTTCAACAAAAAAGAAGCTGAAGCTTTACCTCAACATCGAAGCTATGATCACGCTATCCCATTAGAAGAAGGAACTGTTCCACCTATGGGTCCGATCTATTCATTATCTGAGATGGAACTTCAAGTGTTACGAGAATATCTCCAAGAAAACCTTTTGAAGAAGTTTATTCGATCATTGCAGTCTCCTGCCGGCACACCGATTTTATTCATTAAGAAGAAAGATGGAAGCCTACGACTTTGCGTCGACTATCGAGGACTTAATAAAATCACACAGAAAAACCGATATCCACTTCCTTTAATTCCTGATCTTTTGGATCGGCTTTGAATGGCGAAATATTTTATGAAAATTGATCTCCAAGGTGCCTATAATTTAGTTAGAATTGCTCCAGGTGATGAATGGAAAACGGCCTTTCGGACTCGATATGGATCTTTCAAATATTTGGTTATACCTTTTGGACTATGCAATGCTCCAGCAACCTTTCAACAATTAATGAATGAAGTATTTTCAGATTTACTTGATATTTGGGTAATTATCTATCTCGACGACATACTAATATTTTCTGACAATCTCGAAGAACATTTATGACATGTTCGAGAAGTTCTTCGATGGCTTCGACAAAATCGATTATTTGCAAAACCTGAAAAATGTGAATTTCACAAAACCAGTGTCGAATTTCTAGGATATGTTATTTCTCCTCAAGGTGTATATATGGATGAAGAAAAATTCAAAGTTATTCAAGATTGGCCTGAACCACAAAAAGTCCACAACATTCAATCATTTTTAGAATTCGTGAATTTCTATCGAAGATTTATTCCAAGTTATTCTGAAATTGTTTTACTGTTGACTCGACTTACTCGAAAAAAGGTTCAATGGCATTTCGACAAAAAATGTCGACATGCATTTAACTATTTGAAAAAAGAATTTACTACAGTTCCGATTTTAATTCATTGGAATCCAGATGTTACAACCGTGTTGCAGCCATTCAGCCCCGAGGTTATTGCCACCTATCGACGATTCAAGTTATCGCTCAAGTCACCACATTGGAAACCATCGCCCCCAATGCTGACGTATGCTTTTGCGGTGATCAAACTCCGTTTACGCCCACGTCAAAATATACTTGTATTATCTGGTTAAACTGTTGATATGTCCCTTTTATTATGTTGATCCGTTCTATCCTATGTTTCACATATGTCTATCTATATTTGTAGTCCTCGAACTATTTCCTTTTACCGTAATTCCGCTCTCGGTTATCATCGGCCTCTGAACTAATCATAAACTTCCCGTTCCTAGTCAAGCTTATTGTCAATACCCTGTTCCGCTCTTCTCCTAGTTAGTATTTCCTAGAGACTTGATACTTGTATATGAACCTGTCACAACCGTCACATGTCACGTATTGTCACAAACATTCAAAGGTAACTTTCAACAACCCTTCGACCTATCGAATTCAACTCGACAAACCGAACATTAATCGACACCATCGAATCTCTTTTGACATGTCTCATTTCGACGTCATATATAATTTTATAATTAGTTCATAACATAGTCATAACGATACGACAAAAAGCATAAAAGGGCTACGAAAGAAACGAGGAAAGTCAGTCGAAATATCTGTATATTAGTGATATTAGTAATCTACTTTGTCGTAACTTCTTCGACAATTACTTCTGTGAGTTCTCATGACTGGTAATAGCCTCTTACTTCATCGACAGGGCGAATATATACTTCGTCGAACGAGGCTTTCGAGTTCAGTTAATAGAATATTATTCAACTTTATCGAAAAATAATCGATTCGTGACAGTATATTTCGACTATCAACTGTTGATGAAGCCCAGGACGCGATCCGAGACTACCAAAGCATCAAGTTCCACAGCACCTCAATCCGTGGCTCCCACTTCTTCACCAAGAGTTATTCGGCCATCGCGAATTCCAGTTTCTCCTTTAACCAAAACTAGAAGAACTGTGATGTCTTCAATCCGAGAACCCGAAGAAGTTCGAGAAGAACCAATCTTGCCAATTCAAGAATCTGAATCCCCTTTAACTCCTTTGCCCGAATCTCCACGACCTGAACCTGTTACGTCTGAGGATGAAACAATGTTTCGACATTTCAGAGATGCACTCGGAAAAGTATTGAAGGACCAGATAGTTTTGAAGGAGCACGAAATCACAGTGAATAAGCCCAAAGAGTTTACCGGAGAAGAACCTTCGATGTTGAAGAATTTTATTGCTCAATGCGAAATGGTCTTTCGATCTTGACCAAAATCATTTGAATCCGATCAATCGAAAATTATGATGGTAACTTTGTATTTCTGGAAAACGGCTCAAGAGTGGTGGCAACCTTTTCTATTAAATCCCCCAATTCCTCCGCCATCTTTCCTTGTGGATTATCTCGATTTTCTAGATGAATTATATGCTCAGTTTGGAGAAATCGATGCAGAAGGAGAAGCCAAAGAAAAACTCGATAATCTTCGAATGAAAGCTCATCATCATGTTGCGAAGTATTTAATTCAATTTACAAGTCTTGCTGCTCAAACTCGATATGACGAATTCGCTTTATGACGACGATTCTATAAAGAAAGGACTTCCGAATTGAATTAAGGATGAAATAGTGAAACTTCAAGTTCAGCCCAAAAGTTTTGCCGAACTGCGAATGGCAGCCCTTCGACTCGATTCTTACTATTGGATGCGAGAGAATGAATGACAACGCGAAACAGAATCAAGTTCAACTCCGTGAAGATTTGAAAGAAGACAATCGACGACGCCTACGACTTATCCTTCAACATCACGAACAACTTCAACTTCTAAACTGACAACTTCGACTTCAAGAACATTTAGGCCTTCGACTCAAATGAAACCATCTTCGACAATTCTAGGTCCCAATGGATGATTACTTCCTGCCGAACGAGACAGAAGATTTAAGGAAGGGTTATGTATATTATGTGGGGAGAAAGGTCATTCGGCGAGGGATTGTCCAAAAAGAAAAACTCGTCAAATTGCAAAAGGACGAATCGTTGAAGTTCAAGATTCGACAACTCAATCCGACCAGTCGAATCAAGCATCGAATGTTAAATCGGAAAATTGAAAAGGGATACTCTTCAGGCGTGTGAAGAGTATCGAAGAAGACTCGATCATGCCGAAAAAGATTCCTGTGTAATATTACAAGCGGTAACAATTTCTGATTCTTTAATTATTGAACTTAAATTGAAAAAAATTCCAAAAATGAAAGCATTAATTGATTCAGGATCTAGTCATCTTTTTATGGACAAAACGTTTGCACAACAAAATAATCTATCTTTCGACCAACTGAAAAATCCGTTATCATTAAAATTAATTGATGGATCGACTCCGACATCAGGACAAATCACGTATATGACTACATTACAAGTTTATTTTCCATCCGGACAAATTCAAGAATTACAATTCTTTCTAACCAATCTCGACTTGTCTTGTCAAGTGGTATTAGGACTCAACTGGCTGAAGCAATACAATCCTGCGATTGACTGACGATTTGGCTTTATATCATTCAAACCTATTTCAACACCTTTGACAAATCCGAATCTGATTCAACCGTCAATCGAAACGTTATCGGAAGAGAAGCATGCTTTGACCTCGGCGAGTCATTCATCGACATCTGAGAAAATCCGTGAAGAATCGAAATCCAAGACTGTTAATCCGAATATCAATATAGTCAATCAAAAGACTTTCTTACGAGCTGCGAAAGCAAAAGACTCTCAAACCTTTGTGGTCTTCATTCATGATGAATCTTTCAAGACTTGTAAGGCCTCTGGTGCAAAAACTATGACTTCGACATCATTCGACATACTGAACGTTCCGACCGAATATTCCGACTTCTCGGATGTTTTCGACAAAAAAGAAGCTGAAGCTTTACCTCAACATCGAAGCTATGATCATGCTATCCCATTAGAAGAAGGAACTGTTCCACCTATGGGTCCGATCTATTCGTTATCCGAGACAGAACTTCAAGTGCTACGAGAATATCTCCAAGAGAACCTTTCGAAGAAGTTTATTCGATCGTCGCAATCACCTGCCGGCACACCGATTTTGTTCATTAAGAAGAAAGACGGAAGCCTACGACTTTGTGTTGACTATCGAGGACTTAATAAAATCACATGGAAAAATCGATATCCGCTTCCTTTAATTCCTGATCTTTTGGATCGACTTCGAACGGCAAAATATTTTACGAAAATCGATCTCTGAGGTGCTTATAATTTAGTTAGGATTGCTCCAGGAGATGAGTGGAAAACAGCCTTTCGGACTCGATATGGATCTTTCGAATATTTGGTTATGCCTTCTGGACTATGCAACGCTCCATGTGAAGAGTGGTAGAAGTTCAGACCGTTCTATATACGAAGAAATGAGTAGAAGATATTGTTGAAACAGTTGAATAACTCTTGACAAACACCCTGTGAGTGTGAGGAAAGTAAACACTAAATGTATTCAACTGTGAAATAACTACATACCTGTGAGTGTGAGGAAAGTAAACACTAAGGAGACTTTCCCACACCCACAGCGGAGTATACTACAGGGTGCTTACCTAAGCACCTACACATCAGTTACCTTACTAGGTAACTCACTCAATACTGCACCTACAGTGCTGGGAAAAATACTACAAATATCAGAAAAATATAGGGAACATCATAGACTATGTAAGAGCTGTAATATCATACTCTAACACTCCCACCTGATGAGACAGCTCTATGCTAGTCCCAGTAGTTTTCGTAAGTATTCTACCTTTGGCTTAGCCAATGGTTTTGTCAATAAATCAGCAGGCATCTCTGAAGTAGGGAGATGAACAACTTTGATCTTCCCACTATCAACTTCCTGCCTTAACCAATATGTTCTCAAATCCAGATGCTTCATACGGCCATGATGTTCAGGATCTCTGGCAACTGCAATAGAAGATTGGTTGTCAAGATACAAAGTGGATGCAGTCTTTTGAGGATATCCCAATTCCTCAAATAAGTTTTGCAACCATAGCACTTCCTGACCAGCTGACACTGCTGCAATATACTCTGCTTCAGTAGTAGAGAGAGTTACAATAGTCTGGAGTTTGCTCTGCCAGCTAATGGCTCCAGTACCCATCTTAACCACATATGCACCAGTAGATTTTCCAGTTGACTTATCACCTCCATGGTCAGCATCTGAATAAGACACAAACAATTCCCTGTCATTACTAGGGCCAAAAGTCAAGCCCAAGTCAAGGGTGCCTTTGAGATATCGAAAGAGATGTTGTACTGCTAGCCAATGAGCCTTTCCTGGATTGTGATTAAATCTGGCTAATACTCCAACAGTATAGGCAATGTCTGGACGAGTGGCAACAGCCAAATACATAAGAGAACCAACAGCATGGATGTATGGAATGTCCTTCATGTATGCAATCTCTTCAGGAGACACTGGAGCCTGGTCTTTACTCAATTTTGAGTTAGGTATCATAGGTGTACCAATGGGATTGCAGTCAGCAAGACCATAACGCTGTAACATGTCCAAGATGTATTGACGCTGTGATAGAGTAATAGTACGCTTTGTCCTGTCTCTTTCAATGCCAACACCTAACAAGTAAGAAGTAGGACCAAGATCATGCAATTTGAAGTGGCTCTTTAGATCATCTTTGAGCTTTTTGATAGCCTCCTTGGATTTAGATGCAATAGTCATGTCATCTACAAATACTGGTATAATGACTTTGACATCACCCTTTTGGAAGACCCAAATGCTATGATCGCATAGCACTTGTTTGAAACCCAAACTGAGCAGGACAGCATTCAACTTCTTGTGCCAGATACGAGGTAACTGGCGTAAACCATATAGTCCTTTCAGAAGAAGTAAGAACTCATCACGAGCACCTTGGTGAAAACCTTCAGGCTGCTGCAAGTATACTTCCTCTTCAAGTTCACCATTCAAGAATGCAGAGGAGATATCTACACTCTCAAGTTCCATGTCCTCCAGTGCAGCCAATGCTAGGACAGCACGCAAAGTGGCCCATTTGGCAGTAGGAGCAAAGGTATCAGTGAAGTCAAACCCTGGTCGTTGTGCATAGCCTTTTGCAACAAGACGAGCTTTGAACTTGTCAATTGACCCATCCTTCTTACGCTTGATTACAAACACCCAACGAGAGCCAATAGCGTTACGACCCTCAGGTAGTTTAGCAAGGCGAAAAGTGCCATTTTCAAGCAGGGATTGCATTTCTGCATATGCAGCGTCATACCACTTGTCAGCATCAGGACTTTGTAAGGCCTCTTTGAGAGTTCTCGGTGCATCATCATGAGCACTGGCCTTGTAGGCAAACTCAAAGGCTTCATCCACACCAATGTAAAGATCTCCCTCACTGGCAGCTAGGGCTTCTTCCTCAGACTCAACTGGAGGAGGAGAATGTAGTGGAGAATCCTCTGCCTCATCACTGGACTCAACTACAGGAGTAGATTCTCTATAGTTGTGGATGTGAGCAGGGTCAACTTGCCAGAAACGCTTAGGAGGAACTCTGTTTCTGGGTGGATTGCGACGTGGTTGAGGAGGAGGACTCGGTGAACGTTCAGAATGTTCAGAATTAGAATCAGAGTTGGAACTAGGACCAGGAGGCAAAGCATTATTCTGACCATCTCCCACTGGATTTGGTTCCTGTGGAGCTCCCATCTGATTAGGCTGGGCTCCCACCTGAATAGACCTAGAGGGTCCAGGAATAAACAAATCAATAAATTGTGGAGTATCAGGAAGAACATCAGGAGCAGTAGGAGTAGAAGGTATGGCAGGTTTAGACAAGCCTGGTAAGACTCTCTCATCAAAGACAGCATTATTACTGATAATAGTCTTCTTAGTCAAGGGATTGTAAAACATCCAACCCTTATAATCTGGAGGATATCCAATAAAGACACATTTCTGTATATGAGAGCCAAGTCCAATACGTTGGTCCTTCTGTACATGCACATAAGCAGTACAGCCAAATACCCTAAGATGTGATACTTCTGGTTTCCTACTATGCCAAACAGTATAAGGCACAGAATGCTTAAGAGCAGTGGTAGGTGAGCAGTTGCGCACATGAGTAATGGCAATGACAGCATGTCCCCAGAATGAGGGAGGGAGGTGGGATTCAGCCATAATTGAAGTAGCCCCTTCTTCCAATGTTCTGTTGAAGCGTTCAGCAACCCCATTCTGATGTGGTTCATTCCGCACAGTATGCTGCCGGCTGATGCCAGCAGTGGAAAGGAAGGTATCAAACTCCTTAGACATATATTCTCCACCCTTGTCATCTCTGAATATCTTGATCTTCTGACCAAGCAAGTTCTCCACTTTAGCCTTATATTGCTTAAATGCCTGAAACACATCACTCTTATTTTTGAGTAATGCAATCGAAGCATAGCGTGAGGCATCATCAATGAAAGTGATCCAGTAGCGAAACCCTTCCACAGTTTGTGTAGGCAAGGGACCATGAACATCACTGTGAATGAGTGCAAGTGGTTTAGTATAGCGTGTTGTTGCTATTTTATTAATCACTCTGTTCTGTTTTCCAGCCAAACAAGGTTCACAAATAGGATCAGGAGACGTGTGAGAGTCAATCTTTATCCCACCAACCAAATCACCTTTGAGGAGCTTCTGGATATCGGCATGATTGAGATGATTAAAGCGACGATGCCAAAGTGTGGAGTCCAAGGGACAGGTTGTAACAAGACCTGCATAATCCGTCATAGGTACCGTCATTCCATCCAAATAGGCCTGGTTATGTTCATTGACTGTGGCAGTGAAACGCAAGACCTTTCTCAAATAGAAAGACATGGTGGAATGAAAGATAGAGACACGGAAATTCTTTCTCTTTGTCAAATACAAGACGGAGAGGAGGTTACTTGTGAGATGGGGAACATGGAGAACCCTTTCAAACTCTATTATTACATTTCCATTCCCTTTAGGCTTAAACCGCACTGCTCCTATCCCTGCAGACATAACTATTTGTCCATTTGCAACTTGGATAGGTGTTTGAAACGGGGTATAACTTGAAAACCAATGACGATGGGGAGTCATGTGCGAAGAAGCACCTGTGTCAGCAGTCCAGTCAGAACTAGCATTGACAAGGAGAGCACAAGATGGATCGGTAGAGTCAGGGATAGAAACACTTGCATTTCCAGCACTCTCTGGTTTCTTCTCCTCTGATACCTTGTCAGACGCATTAGCTTTGTCAGCCTTAGCAGTCTTTCTTTCTTTATACTCCTTTTTCTTCTGCTCAACTTTGGCCTTTGCCTGTTTCTGTGCATTTGCATACTCGTAACAATTGTCTTGGGTGTGGGTGGAACCATTGCAGAATGTGCAAGGAACTTTACCAGAAGTGTTGGAAGTCTTTGACACAATTTTGTTCGCCGTCTCTAAACTTCTGGCAGACTGCAAACTCTCTTGTGATGCAAAGTGAGTTTTGACATCAGAGAATGTGATAGCAGTATTCATCATTAAAGATGAAGTCCACACAGAGTCAGATTCAGGCAGAGAACGAAGTAAAGTGAGAGCAGCAAGCTCATCATCCAGCATGGCAAGAGTGTACCCCTTTGGACGCAAGTTCTGGACACGTGCACAAACCTTGTCAACACGACTCATTAATGAAGTTAGAGATTCATCAGGTTCCTTCCGAATATTAAAGAGGTCATTGTAGGCACTAAAACGAACTGCAGGGAGTTGTTTATTATGTGCCTTGTCAATTTTAGACCACATATCATCAGGACCATCATCAATGTCAACATGGGTGCGCTGTGTAGGTCCAAGAGAGCACCATATGATACCAGCTGCTTTATTGGAGCGCTCCAACCAGGCAGACTGTAAACTAGTCTCACTAGGTTGTTTTTCTTTGCCAGTGGCAATAGAGAGACAGTTCTCCATACGCAAAAGACCAATTACGTCATGTCTCCAATCCTCATAATTATTCTCTCCCAATATGACACTACGTTTGTAAGTATCACTGGATACCATGACACGTCAATATCCACCAAGAATTTAACTTAAAAAGAACTAAGTAATTGGACTCGCAGTTGTAACACTGCCTTGCTCAACAGGGTTACCGTGATATTGCAAGGAAGGTAAAAACAAAGGCCCACTGAAGAGCACAATGCCAACAGTTCAAGTTCAATGTATCTAAAAGACCGTGTTAAAAAGGGAAAATGACGTGGCACAGACCCAGATGATACTGTGAAGTGCTTGAGGTGTGAGGGAAGAGTGTGACTGGAGAGAGAGGTGACAGGGTGTGACAGGGTGAGTCACAAGGGTGATAAAAATGAAGTTGCCCAAAAAAGGGAAATTGAGCGACGACAAGCGATTTGGAGCGTGGGAATATATTTCCTTTTATAGACTCGGGCGCCTAAAATCCAAACGCAATGTAGAGTGTTTTGGACAAGTAGAAGTTGTCAGAAAAGATGTGCAAAGTGATGGATTGCGCAGATGACAACTGGATGTACCGGTTTAGAAGCCGGGGCCCATAACCTGTTGAAACAGTTGAATAACTCTTGACAAACACCCTATGAGTGTGAGGAAAGTAAACACTAAATGTATTCAACTGTGAAATAACTACATACCTGTGAGTGTGAGGAAAGTAAACACTAAGGAGACTTTCCCACACCCACAGCGGAGTATACTACAGGGTGCTTACCTAAGCACCTACACATCAGTTACCTTACTAGGTAACTCACTCAATACTGCACCTACAGTGCTGGGAAAAATACTACAAATATCAGAAAAATATAGGGAACATCATAGACTATGTAAGAGCTGTAATATCATACTCTAACAGATATTGACCTATTCGGTGCAATATAAGAGAAAGTGAGAGAAAGAGCACAAGATGACGAAGGAGTCAACGAGTGCAATGGTTCGAGTGGAGGCCTCAACTATTACAGTTCGAGGCCAGAAGTATTCAGTAGTTCAGATAATGCTACCTATGTGGTAGCTGACACGTTACCCTGATCACCGCTCATAGTAGACCTAGTTTGTGTCTTACGAGTGGTGGTTCTTGGGTTAAAGTGTGTCTGAGTTCTAATTGGTGCTGAGTGCACCCACAAGTATACACAATGCTTTGAACTAATGAAATATGCGATATTCGAAGAATGTGAAAGATAGTAAAATATGAATAGAATATGTAAAATATAAATGAAATAAAAGGAGTGTTTTACCACAATGAAACTGTGGTAAAAGCATACTCCTCACACTCCAGCAACCTTTCAACAATTAATGAATGAAATATTTTCAGATTTACTTGATATTTGGGTAATTATCTATCTCGACGACATACTAATATTTTCCGACAATCTCGAAGAACATTTACGACAAGTTTGAGAAGTTCTTCGACGGCTTCGACAAAATCAATTATTTGCAAAACCCGAAACATGCAAATTTCACAAAACCAGTGTCGAGTTTCTAGGATATGTTATTTCTCCTCAAGGCGTATATATGGACGAAGAAAAAATCAAAGTTATTCAAGACTGGCCTGAACTGCAAAAAGTCCACGACATTCAATCATTTTTAGGATTCGCAAATTTCTATCGAAGATTTATTCCAAGTTATTCTGAAATCGTTTTACCGTTGACTTGACTTACTCGAAAAAAGGTTCAATGGCATTTCGATGAAAAATGTCGACATGCATTTAACTATTTGAAAAAAGAATTTACTACAGCTCCGATTTTAATTCATTGGAATCCAGACTATAAACCTATACTCGAAACTGACGCTTCTGATCATGCCATAGCTTCAATATTTTCTATGCAAACTCCCGATAACGAAATTCATCCAGTCACTTATCATTCAAGAACTCTTTCGACTTCCGAAATCAATTACGACACTTACGATAAAGAATTATTGGCAATATTTGAATCTTTCAAAATTTGGTGACATTATTTCGAAGGAACAAAAGAACCAATTGAAGTTTTACCGGATCACAAGAATCTCGAATATTTTGCGACAACTCGAATTTTGTCTCGACGACAAGCTCGATGGGCAGAATATTTATTGACCTTTAATTTGATTATTCAATTTTGACCGGGGAAACTAAATTTGAAAACAGATGTTCTTTCCAGAAGAAATGACGTTTATCCGAATGAACCCAACTACTCAAAAAAGAATCCGACTAATCTTCGACCGGTATTTACAAATGAGCAAATTCAAGCTTCCTTGCGTGTAACATACTATCTTCCAATAGCGAGAAAAGCTACTCTTATTATGGATATGGATCAACTATTGAAAGATATATATTTAAAGCTCAAAAAGAAGATCAATTTACTCTCGACAAGATTCGACAGATTTCCGACAGTACCGAAGAAGATTGGCAAAAGAACGAACAAGACTTTTTATGTTTCCGAAACAGAATTTACATTCCTGATTATCAAACTCTCCGACTTCGAGTTCTTCAATCACGACACGATCATATTACTGCAGGCCATTTCGGTCAAACGAAAACGTATCGAACAATATACCAAGATTTCTTTTGGCCACAACTCTGACAAGATATTCAAAGTTTTATTCGATCATGCGTAACATGTACAAAATCGAAAACTCCACGACATTGACCCGTTGGATTACTTAAGCAACTTCCAATCCCTCTTCGACCATGGCATTCGATCTCGATGGACTTTATTGAACAATTACTGACCTCGAATGGTTACGACTCAATACTCGTAATAGTCGATCGACTTTCAAAACAAGCAATATTCATTCCAACTTATACTACGATCAACGCTCCCGAACTTGCTCGACTTTTCATGTTACATGTCTTTTCAAAACATGGAGTCCCCAGTCATGTAACTTCTGATCGAGGATCCGAATTCGTGTCGCATTTCTTTCGATCTCTCGGAACAGCACTCGACATGAAATTACATTTCACTTCCAGTTATCATCCTGAAGGTGATGGACAAACCGAACGAGTCAATCAAACCCTCGAACAATATTTACGAATATATTCCAATTATCAACAAGACAATTGGGCCGAATTACTTCCTTTAGCCGAATTCGCTTACAACAATGCACCTTCCGAAACAACTGGTGAAACACCATTTTTTGCTAATAAAGGTTATCATCCATTGTTAGAAATTCACCCTGAAAAAGATCTAGCTTCCGCTCTAGCTCGTGATTATACGACAGATCTCGAAGCTCTACATAAACATCTCAAATCAAATATCCAGAAAGCACAAATACATTATCAAAAATATTCTGACATACATTGAGAAGAGTCTTTCGACTTTCCGATCCATTCTCAAGTCTTCGTACGATCCGACTTTATTCAAACGACTCGACCATCGAAAAAATTATTGGAAAAATTATTAGGCCCATTTGAAATCATTGCTCAACCAGGATCTCATTCATATACATTAAAACTCCCCAATCACCTCAAAGGAATTCATCCCGTCTTTCACGTTTCAATATTAGAACCATTTTATCCCAATACTTTCCCAAATTGAAAACAACCTCCTCCTCCTCCGATTTCTGTTGAAGAAGAACCCGAATATGAAATTCGAGAAATTTTGGATTCAAAATTCAATAAAAGATATAAGGATTCATTACAATATTTAGTTGCTTGGTTAGGTTACGAAGTGTGAAGAGTGGTGGAAGTTCTAACCGTTCTATATACGAAGAATATCGACCGTTTATGTGAAGAGTGGTGGAAGTTCAGACCGTTCTATATACGAAGAAATGAGTAGAAAGGAAGGATATTGACCTATTCGGTGCAATATAAGAGAAAGTGAGAGAAGGAGCACGAGATGTCGAATGAGTCAACGAGTGCAATGGTTCGAGTGGAGGCCTCGACTATTACAGTTCAAGGCCAGAAGTGTTTAGTAGTTCAGATATTGCTACTTATGTAGTAGCTGACACGTTACCCTGATCACCGCTCGTAGTAGACCTAGTTTGTGTCTTTCGAGTGGTGGTTCTTGGGTTAAAGTGTGTCTGAGTTCTAATTGGTGCTGAGTGCACCCACAAGTATACACAATGCTTCGAACTAATGAAATATGCAATATTCGAAGAATATGAAAGATGGAAAAATATGAATAGAATATGTAAAATATAAATGAAATAAAAGGAGTGTTTTACCACAATGATACTGTGGTAAAAGCATACTCCTCACAGTTTAGGTACGACACCAAGATGTATTGACTGTCGAAGTCTAATACAGAATGAATGTGTATTGACTACTCAGTTCAATACGGTAGAAGGAAGTAGCTATCTAGAATAAGGTAGAGAGCTAAAACAAATAAGTAGAATTGACTGTCTAGTGTGATTCTGAACAAGAGAGTAAAGTAGAGTACTAGAGAGTCGAATAATAGAGTAGCGTGGATGTGGTCCACACGAGTAGCGATGAGGATTGAGTTTCGACTGGTACAGTTCAAAACTCTGATAGAGTAGATAGCTAAAGCCCATCTGTGACGGTCGAGACGATACACCAATCACAACTTACAGGACACTAATGGGTGTCTGGGTAAGTCATGGTTGCGCTGTAAAAAGTGTCTGAGTTCTAAACTACAGGCGCTAGAATACATAAGTCTGGCATGTGTGCACCCACAAGAGTCGATGTACCGCATACATAGGTCATCGAACTAATTATAGATATAATAAAAGAGAGAAAATAGAAATAATAAAGGAAATATAGTAAGAGCTCATCCGACTATATTTCCTGAGTGTATTTCGCCATACCTCTCACAGTGCCCCCCAGGTCGAAGAGCTATGTCAAAGAAGATGTCAAAGGACACTTGGAACTCCTCCCCATGCGTCCTGCGATAAACCCCCAAGGTGTAGGATAGCGTTGCCCCAGGTGAGACGCTTGGCACGAAAGGAAAGAGCGATGTCCTCCCGCCTCGAAGCGTCATTGGCGGATGTCAACCCATCTAGTTTTTGGATCGACGAGACCCAACGACTGTAGGCCTTCTGGCGTGTTCGAATTATGGCGTGAATGCGATCAGCGGAAGTGTCTGTTATACAGGCAATGAGAGGGGGTTGAGGGTGTAGTGATGGCGGGGTAGGATTATGAGCAGTCTGGAGCTCATGTCTCCCCCAGAGGGGATTCCTCTCGAGGTGTCCGAATCCGGCAACAGTTGCTCCAACAAGTCAACGAGGTCCACTGCAGAGTGGGTTGGTGTGTGGTCAGGAAGAACACAAGAAGAGTTGACAAGTAAGGACCGAAACATGGAAAGTTCCACCCGTTCGATATCCTCCGCTAAACGCAGCTGTTCCTTAGGGTCGTTGACGCATAAATAAAATGCGCTCATGCGATCCGACAACGTGAGAGACCCGCTATACCCCTGGATATGCCCTTTAAGAAGGGGGTGCCGCAGGGTTGGTCCCAGTTGCGTTAATGTGCGTCCCACGGTGAAGATGTCGGAGGGGTAATTAATGGACACGCGCATCCAACTTGACTGGAAGGGACGGGAGGGGCCAGCCGTATCCTCAGAGTGGAGGGGAGAGGACGGCTGCGGTGGGGGGCTGCGAATGGGGTGGGTCGAGGGGGGGTCCATGACAAGGGGCTCGTCGGCCTGAGTATCGGCTCTTCATTTCCCTTTTGCTTTTTCGCTTAAGGGGGGAGGCTCCTCGAAGGCTTCCATTGCCGGGGGGGGGGTTCCTTGGAGACGTCTATGGCTGAGAGAGGTGCTTCAAGGACTTCCTCCATAGGCATTGCGAGAACTTCTGGGATAGGGTGATCAATATCCATTAATGTATCGTTAGGATGCTGAATGGGGCTTCCCAGAGAAACGCAAGGGGAGTAGGGAGAGGCGGGTGGTGGACTCCGCATTGTCAAGGAAGTGAGGGGAATGTTAGACACCGCAGGGACCAAAGGTGTCGGAGTAGAGTGGGAGGCGACAAGAGGGTCAGGTGACGTGCGGAGGGGTGAGATTGGCTGCGGTGCTGGAGGAGGCTTGGGTATGGATGAGGATGGTGATATAAGAGAATGTCCTGCGAAGGGGAGGGGTAGTGGTATAGGGGGAAGAGAAGACAGCTCAGAGGATGGTACAAGACTTCCCGGTAGCTCCAAAAAGGGTGTAAAGTGCTGTAATGTGGGTACGGAAGAGACTGGCGGAGGTGGAGGGAGATGAGAGGAAGTGGATGGGGTTGCAGAGTCTGCTGGACGATACCCTCTCCAAACTCTGACGGAAGTTGGTAGCTTTCGCCGTTGGTTAGGATCACTCGTGAAGAAGTGAATGTTGTCAGGGAGTAGGAAACCTTAATGGCAGTCAGCACCAAGGTACTTGCTGTCGTAGGTGGGGTAGCGAGATTGGTTGTCCTCCGAGTCAGATGAAAGATCACGGGGCCCCATCCGGTAGGTCCGTTCCTGAGGTCCACGTTGTGAAAGGGGTCTGGGAGGTAATGCAACTCCATCTCCATGTCGCAATGCAATGCTTTGTAATTTGATCCTTCGTACTTTGTCCCAATCGTAGAAGGTGACCCCATCTTTTCCTTTCCTACTTTTTTGTCCTACACTCTGAACACATGGCGTGCCCCCGTCGCTGCAATCCGTTTCAGCGAAATCCGTCCATTTATGACCCGAAGGGGGAGCGATGATTGAAGGATTATCGTGCCCTTCCATTTTCCTCCATTCCTGCCGTGTCTGCCTTGAAGGGACATTATCCCTAGCCCCCATCCTCCGCTGTCCTTCCAAGTACTCCTCTCTCCTCTTCCGTTTAAGCGTTTTCAATTCCTCCTGAACCTGCACGGAGAAAGCCTCAGACTGCCGTTTCTTTTTGATCTCCTCTTCGGTAGAAGGGAAAATACTACAAGAAGGTGGTGGGGTTTCGCTCCATGTTCCTGAGGGAGCCCCCAAGTATTAGAGGACCATGGTGCAGCTTTTGAAATGGAGTCCGTCCACGTAGGATTCGTGGACGATGAGGTCTCCTCCACGTGTTCGACAGTTTCTGTTCGAGGTGATGGGGCAGAAGGAACTGTAGTTTGAGGTCAAGGTATTCTTTTAAAATTGGGAAATCGGGGTCTGGGAAGAGGAGCGTATGGAGTAAAGGCGGTTCCGTTCCCCAAGTTGGTGGACGTTCCCACGATGTTGCCCTGCGCAGCGGAGGGTATTGGCAAAGGCATTCCAGAATTACTCGTGGAGTGCTCGACTTGTTCAGTGCGAGACGGCGTAGTAGAGGTATTAATAGGTTGAGGTTGCGGTATTCTTTTGAAGTTGGGGAACTTGGGTTTGGGTTGTTGCTCCTGCGACATAGTGTACTGATTAGAGAGGTTGACGTGGAGGGAAGAGATAGGGGGAATAAAATTTTCTTTAGTGAATTTACGTATTTTATATTAATTTCAAGCTCCGCTCGGTTATTGAAGTGAAAGGCCGAGGGGGAAGAAAGTGGGGGGGTAGAGCTAGAAGTAGATAAACAGTGTTGTCGTCGTAAGGATGTGAAATGATCATTAAATTCAATAAATAGTCTTGTAAGCTCTAAGAAGAGCGGGAGCATTACGAAGGTCATTGCCGTTTAACCAAGTGTCCTCCTCCGGTCCATATCCTTTCCATCGAACCTGGAAAAGGAGTCGATTTCGATGCTTTTTGTGCCCTACTATAGCTTCTACTTTGTACTCCTCGTCGTTATGATTGAGTTCTCGAGGGTTCTCAAGTAGCTCCCTGGATCCGAATTCCTTAGGGGAGAGGTGGTACTTTTTAAGATGGTCTCGATTAATCACTGGATGTAATTGATATTCCGAGGGAATGCGGAGTCGGAAGACTTGAGGATTGATCTTTTCCAAGACCTCAAATGGCCCTATCCGTCTTTGTATAAGTTTTCTTCCGGGTCCCTTGGCTTCGACGAGCTCGAGAGAATGGGGATTAATCAGAACATAATCCCCCTCTGAGATATCTTCCACTAATCTCCGTCTCTTGTTGTAACTGTGAGCTTGGGTTTCTTGTGCTCGCACAATCGAATCCCGCGCTGCTTGTCGGTGATTTTCCAATTCTAAGATCCATTGGTCGGCTACAGGGCTATCCGATAATTCTCTGGGAACCACAGGGTCGTCCCCTCGCAGACAGCTAGACATTCCTCTTGGTAAGTAGCCCATCAGCAAAAAGGCCGGCGTATAGCTTGTTGAGCTTTGAACTGTCAAATTGTAGGTATGAGCCACTACTTGAGTCCATTTAGACCATTCCTCCTTCAAAGAGGTGCAGTACGCTCTGAGCATTTGCTCCACAATTGCATTAGCATTCTCCGTTTGACCGTCGGTCTGAGGATGGTGGGATGAGGATACTACAAGGGCACTTCCGTATACTTTGCAGACTTCTCTCCAGAATCTACAGGTCCTTCTCTTGTCTCGATCACAGATTATCCTTGAAGGCAGGCCGAAAGGAGTGGCTACTTTATTCACGAAGATCCGCGCGAATCCTTCTGCGGATAGATCTGAAGTAGTGGGTTCACAGATTAAGAAACACGTGAGTTTATCCATGGTGACGAAGATGGCGGAATAACCACCCTCTGTAGAAGGAGGCAATCCGGTAATCAGGTCCATCGAGACAACCTCAAACGGCCTTAAGGGTACATCCACAGGTCGAAGAGCTCCTTGTCGAGTGGAATGATCAATTTTAGTTTTCTGGCATATGTCGCAGCTGTGAGCGTATGCCACACAGTCATGCAACATCCTCGGCCAGAAGAAACGGTCTTTCATCAGATTAAAAAGCCTGTGGCTGCCTGCATGAGCTCCTTCGAAAGGATTATCATGTATCAGCTTGAGTATGGTTGTTGTCATGCTGCTAGGAACGCAGATTCGACTTTTCCAGTCCGAATCTCTAAAGAACAATAGCTTATTCTTGGTGATAAAATAATGTGAAGGAGTGGCTACCATGTTTGGAGAAATGGGATTGGCGGCGTAATAATTCCTGAAGGCGGGATCTTTCTGGTATCCATCGTGAAGTTCCTTAGTGTAATTCTCATCGATCTCTATAAGCAATTGTGGATTCAAGAGAGTAAAATCCGCCTCATCAGTCTCATCGTTTCTGGGAAGGTTGTGCAAGTCCCATTTCATTTGGGGGACCTCTTCGACTGTTCCGACAGGTTCAACTAACTCGTGATGAGTGAGAAAGACGGCCTTTTCCACTGGTTTGTTCTCCCATAACATCTCATTGTCGTTCCGGTTATAAGAATCCACTACGATTGGTAAGAGATTGTCTCTCGCGGGGCTAGCACAGTCAGGTACTCAAGGAAGTCTAGATAATGGGTCAACGTTGCTGTGTATCCATCCTGCTCTATTTAGGATTTCCAGACCGGGGTATGCAGCGTATACCACCCCCCATGCGGCCAGTCTACGATTAGTATTCTCGTAAGATCTGGCCCATTGTAATGCCACATGGTCAGTGATCAAAAGGATATGTTCTCCCTCGATAAAGGGCTGGAAATGGACCAATCCTTCTTTAGCAGCTAACACTTCTCGCTCTGTGGCTGAGTAGTTACATTCCACTTTCTTGAGAGTACGGCTCCAATAGGCGATAACGCGTTCGACTGTGACACTGGTGTCATCAAAATCTGCGGCCCAGGAATCCGTCCAGGTGAATTCCAGCTCCTTGGTTTTATAATGAGTAACAAAAATGGGGACATCTCGTGATTGATCGAAAGCTGCCCTTGCTTGGGCATAAATTTTCATATCCTTTAGGTCCTTAAGCGTCATTTTTTGTATTTGCTGGAGGCAACATCCCAGCGCGAAGTCCGAAGCGTCTGTGTATAACCTATAAGGCATACCGCTCGCAGGGTGTCCAAGTACTGGAGCTGAACTCAACGCAACTTTGATGTCTTCAAAAGCTCAGGCATGTTCTGAATCCCAATGCCAACGAACGCCTTTCTTTAAGAGGTTGAAAAGTGGAGCAACCGTCCAGGAGTAGAATGGTATGTAAGCAGAGAAGTACAGAACCATTCCGAGAAAACGTTGAAGGTCTGCTATCTTAAAAGGCGTGGCTAATTCCAATATAGCGGCGACCTTTTCTTGATGGGTTGAAAAGCCGAGTCTAGACACCTTATGTCCTAGTAGTAGAATCAAATTATACCCCACGTAGCACTTTTTGGGCGAGAGAGTGATTCCCGCTGCAATGATGGCTTGTAGGACCTGGTCCAAATGCTCTAGATGATCGTCCCATGTCTTAGAAAAGATCACGATGTCGTCAATATAAACTAGGCAGAATATCCATAAGTAGGGTGCAAGTACGGTTTGCATAACCCTTTGAAATATAGAAGGTCCATTATGAAGTCCAAGGGCATTCTCCTGAATTGCCACAGTCCTCGATGGGATCTGAAGGCTGTCTTCGGCTTATCTTCCTCTAACATTTCAAGTTGGGTAAAACCAGCTAGTGCATCGAAGGAAGATAAGATGTTGGATCCTGAGAGCGCTTGCATGATTTCCGATTGATGCAGCAGCGGAAATTCATCGGGAACTGTTAGGCTGTTCAACTTTCTATAGTCAATCACTACTTGTGGTTTCCCATTGCGATAGACGACAAAGGCTGGCGCCCCCCAAGGACTCTTGGACGGTTCAATCACTCCCTGTTGGAACCAAGTGTCCATTTGTTCATCAATGACTTTCCTATTAGCCGGGGAGGTTGGAAACATTGACATTGAAATAGGTTGTGCGCCATCTTTTAAGGGGACATTGACCTTGACATCTACTTGTCCTAAATGCCCGTCTATAGTATCGAGTGCCGCACGATCCCTGCGTGCCGGGAGTAGTTCGGCACTCAACGTCCAGCCGAGCGTATGAAGGAGTCGCACGCCTTTTGTTTCCTACGACATCTTTGTCAGTACAGTATCTAAAATTTCGCATCCTTTCACGGATTATCATTCATTAATTCTTCCTTTTATTTCACTTCGCACTTATGATGTCTGGAGCCTTGCCACAAGGGGTGTTTGCGCACTTAGGTATAAATCTGAACGGTGAGACGAACCCACCTCCCACAGGGGCACAAGTGGAAACTGCCCCAGCGGATGCGAATCCAGGGCCAGATCCTTCATCATTACCGCTATCAGAAGGGGCTGGCACCAACTGCGATTCACAGAGGGTAGGCCAACACCCACCACCTTCCGAGATTGAGCTACTGGATGCGCAAATAGCCTGGCTATTGGCGCACAAACATAGTCTAACAAATGAGGCTAGCCCTGGTGACCTGGACGGACGAAGTGCAACTGAAGCAGCCCCGGCTGTGACAAGGTTGTTCCTTGATCCAGAGGCACTACAACGGGCCAGGAACATACCTTCACCCACTAGCGAGTCCCGAAGCAACAGGAAGGCCCCAATTCCTGAGATTATACCCGGGTTTAAGGCCAACCCTTTAGAGATTCGTAAGTCCACCCTTTCCTTATCTCACAGATGGACGGCCGGTCCGCATGATTTCACATGTGGACCATCCAGACAGTCCAACGGCATTGCAGAAGGCATGTCGCAGTTCATGGACAGTGCGATGGCATTGTGGAATGCATGCCATACGCTACAGCAGTTTGACGGCATTGTGGAATACATGCCGTGCATTGTGACAGCTTCGATTCCGTTGTGTCTATACAATCATCATGCTCATACTCCCCCTCCCTTTTTATTTTTTCAGCAATCCCACGCAAGGTGGAGGAAGCCTTTAAGAACCTTCATTATATTCCTTACATCTCCCTCACCTCCGAGGCGCAGCGAAGAGCAGAGAAAGGAGCAGAGGAGTTTATCATTTCACCATCTGGCGGCATCATTGCCAGAGGGCTGGACCGTGAGAATGAGAAGGGCATCAGTATAATCGACTGGTTAGCAGCAGCAATGGCGGCAGTTGACCGCACTCGAGTCCATGGTGGTGTCCAAAGAGCCAATGCGTTAGCGGCCCACCATGCGATTGTGATGTCGATTGCGAAGTCACATAGTTGGGATGTTGCCATGGACTATGACATTCAACAACGGGAGGCGGCTGCCCGCAACTTGTCTCATGACTTAGGCTGTTTAGATCCCGAGGCGCTGACGATCATATCGACTCGAACAGCACTTCGGTCAGCAAAGGTGTCCCAGACCTCAATGGCACCACCCAAGCGCTCATGGCCAGCAGAGTCCCCCTCCCCAGCTGGATCTCCACGAAAGAGACCGCACACTGACAGGGACTCCTCACATTGTTTTCGATGTGGAGTCCAAGGCCACCTGCCCACTGACTGCCAATCAAAGTGTACTACGGCAGGAAAGAATCCCGCCTCAATCGCACGAGGAGCCAAAAATAAACACGCCCTCACAGCCCCTGATGGCAAGCAGTTTTGTTTCGGCTGGGCACTTGAATCTCAGTGCAGGTGGGGCACCAACTGCACCAACACCCACATGTGTAGCATCTGCTTCGAGGATACCCACGGAGCAGGAGCCTGCAGGAAGCTCTGACCCGAGACGGGTCACAACGCCGCTCGACCCTGTCGGCGCGGCACGTATATTGAGTAAATATGGTATATTGCAAGACTGGCAGAATATTATAGCAGGTTTGAATAATGGATTTGACATCGGACTGAAAGAGCACATATCACGTACAGCCATTTTTCGAAAATCACAGATCTTCCTTAGTGGACACAGAATTTATAACCAAGTATATAGCAAGCGAACAAAAGATTGGCCGCTACTCCAGGGGCTTTACGCCAGAGGAACTGGAGCAAGCCATAGGACCATTTCAGACATCTCCCCTGGGGCTGATCCCAAAACTGAATTCAAGCACGTACCGCATGATACAAGACCTATCATTTCCCCGAGACGACCCGATACATTCCTCCATAAACAGTCGCATAAATCCTGACGACTTCCCAACAGAATGGGGTACCTTTGCAGATGCGGCAGCATTGATATTATCTCTGCCAGAAGGTTCCATGGCTGCCACCTTCGACATTTCCGCAGCTTACTGGATGACACCCATACGACCAGATCAGCAGAACGCATGCTGCGTCTTCTGGGATGGCCTAGTATACGTCAATCGGGCGGTCGCATTTGGCTTAGCCTCGAGTGCAGGTGTATTCGGGAGTATTGCAGATATGCTGATTGCCTTATACCGAAAGGCAGGCTTCGGGTGGTTGCTAAAGTGGGTCGACGATTTCCTGGCCATTCGTTTGCCAGGGCAGGTTTGGACAGAAGACGACTTCATTGCATTGACAGCACAATTTGGTGTACCCTGGAGCGAGAGCAAAACAAGACCTTTTTCATCAGTACAGAAATACATAGGCTTCATATGGGACTTGGATGCCAAAACCGTAGCAATGCCGAAGGAGAAACTCGAGGCGACACTGGAGCTAGTCAAGCGATGGGCCCAGGAGGAGCATCGATTCTCAGCAAACGAGGCGGAGAGGCTACATGGGAAGTTGGTCCACGTGGCGTCCATCTTCCCATGGATAAAACCTTTTCTACGCTCTATAACCGCATTTGCACGTGGTTTCACTTCGCGAAGAGCATCATTCCCCCCAAGCCCAGCATTGCAAGCAGATATGTCATGGGTTTACTTCATATTGTGGCACTTGCCAAACGAGCTCCCCATCGCATCAGTGGATCCGATCGACATAGGATGGTGGGGGGATGCCAGTACATCATTTGGATTGGGCATCATAGTCGGCACCCAGTGGGCAGTGTGGAAGTGGGCCCCTGGTTTCGAAGTGGGCCCACATCGCCAATGCGACATCGGATGGGCAGAAGCAGTTGCTGTAGAGTTGGGGCTGAGGATGGCGTTACAGTCTGGGGCGATGCATCGACGCAACCAGTCCGATTCAGTTTTCTTGGTGCGTTCGGACAACAGTGGTGTCGTTGCAGTGGTGAACAAAGGCCGGTCACGCAACAAGGAGACAAACATGATTCTAAAAGAAATTTACAAACTGTTAGCCACGAATCGAATACAACTAAGAGCCAAATTTGTACCATCCAGAGAGAACATCGCAGATGCCCTTTCCCGAGGCCATATCACCGACTTCCTCAAAGGCTTCCCCGGAATACAATCATGGGCCACATTAGACATCCCCAACCATTTGTTACACCGGATCCAATCACCGTAGCACCTGCAAGGGTGTCAGCACCCTTCACCTCATCATTGCAGACAGTACCAGCTGGACAATTGCACCTCGTTTCATCAGTACTGAGGCCTCCATGCAGAGCTAAAGAGAGACTCTTCAGGTGGAAAGGAATCAACACACTGCCTCCATCCACTGTACAGCACCCGGTACTGCAGTTACTAGCGTCCATAGCCTCTGAAGCATCACTGCGGGATGCAAATAGCTACGGATCAGGTCTCCGCAAGTTCCATGTATTTTGCGATATCTTCTCTGTAGCTGAATCAGAAAGATTGCCGGCATCCTTCTCAATTTTACATTCTTTTGCACTTTGGGCGGCAGCGGACTCATCATTGCTCAGTCAGGAGCTAACTGCTGGGACAGCATTTGAGACTGTGTCAGTTGGAGTTACTCGGAAATACCTAGCGGCGGTTAGAGCATGGCACATAGCTCAAGGTTGGCCCCACCCCTGTCAGATGACGAACGAACGAGAATTGAATGGTCACTAAGGGGGCTAGAGAACTTACAAGGCAATACACGAAAACAGCCCCCACGTCCACCGATAAAATTAAAGATGCTAATCGCGTTGAAGGCGTCATTGGATTTGAACAACTCCTTCGATGCCTGTGTATGGGCCATATCTACGTGCGCCTTTTGGGGTTTAATGCGTTTCGGGGAGGTCACAGTATCATCCAGAACACAGTTTGATGGCAAAAAGCATTTGAAGCGGAAGGACGTCCTAATTAGCCATGACAATGACGGCAGGAGGTATGCACGTTTGGACTTACCTGCAGCTAAAACGGCCAAATCTGGTGTAACCCAAGCAGTATACCTAACAGATCAGCAAGGGACATGCCCAATAGATGCACTAATCAATTTATCGAAAGTCGTACCAGCCGGACCGGAAGAACCACTGTTTTGTTGGCTAGACGACAGAGGTGCAGTAAGACCAATAGTCAAAAAAACTGCACTCGAACGAATAAATCTCATTCTTAACGCATGGGGATGGGGAACAACCTTCGGACATTCATTTCGTATCGGCGGCGCATCTTTCTTTCTAGCGCAAGGAGTTGATCCTGAGATCGTGAGATTAGCAGGCAGATGGAAGTCATTAGCATATGAAACATACATCAGGGCCTTTGAACAGATAGCATCACGGCATTTGGAGAACCTTTCAACAAGGAATGCAACTGCCTTGGTTGGGTAGGCGGCATAGCCTCGCCACGTTTGGCAGGCAGTTGTTCTTTGTGGGTGAGCGGCGAGTCTTCCCACGCATACGCGGAGAGCTAAGCTCTCCCCCTACCCAACCATACAGCTCTCTGCTCTCATCACGACACATAGATGAAGCTGGATAGTATCGAGTGCCACACGATCCCTGCGTGCCGGGAGTAGTTCGGCACTCAACGTCCAGCCGAGCGTATGAAGGAGTCGCACGCCTTTTGTTTCCTACGACATCTTTGTCAGTACAGTATCTAAAATTTCGCATCCTTTCACAGATTATCATTCATTAATTCTTCCTTTTATTTCTCCCACCCACCCTTCCCCATATTGAAGATTTGGGTTAATTAATGAATCAAATTTAGTAATTATTGATTGTTTAATCTAGTGTTAAGTGAGAGTGAGAGTTGTACTGCGAGAGAGGACCCACCCTCCCGAGCGGTGAGTCTTCCCACGCATACGCGGAGAGCTAAGCTCTCCCCCTACCCAGCCATACAGCTCTCTGCTCTCATCACGACACATAGACGAAGCTGGACTCCAAAAGCTAGGACGTTCTTAGTTAATACTGACTCCAAATGGGAGGAGACGTCAGTAGGGATGTCAGGACTTAAATTAACTAGTTTATGCAGATCTTCTGCGTGAAACGTTTCCGTGGTGGCAACTTCTGACGTTTTGGGGCCTGCTGGGTCGAAATCATCTGCGAGTTCCCGTTCCAGGGGCAGCCCAGAAGATTGAGGATTAAGGACACGTTCCTCTTCTATTCTTGATAGACTTTCGACGAGATGGGCAATCTTGGTTGCCGTCGACTGCATCAATGCCCTCTCAGTCGAAGATCTAGGAGTCTGGGCCCATTTGTTCGCGTCGTGAATTAATCCAACGGTTTCCCCTTGTGAGAGGTATGGCGAAATACACTCAGGAAATATAGTCAGATGTGCTCTTACTATATTTCCTTTATTATTTCTATTTTCTCTCTTTCATTATACCTATAATTAGTTCGACGACCTATGTATGCGGTACATCGACTCTTGTGGGCGCACACACGCCAGACTTATGTATTCTAGCGCCGGTAGTTTAGAACTCAGACACTTTTTACACCGCAACCACAACTTACCCAGACACCCGTTAGTGTCCTGTAAGTTGTGATTGGTGTATCGTCTCGACCGTCACAGACGGGCTTTAGCTACTCATTCAAACTGAGTTTCAAACTGTATCAGTCAAAACTCAATCCCTATCTCAACTCGCGTGGACTACATCCACGCTACTCTATTATTCAACTCTCTAACTACTCTACTTGCACTTGAGCAGTTATCCAGAATCGTACTTAACCAGTCGATTCTGCTTATTCGTTCTAGCTATCTACCTTACTTTAGATAGCTATTTCTCTCTACCGTATTGAACTACATAGTCAATACACGTTCGGTCCGTATTAGACTTAGACAGTCAATACATAGTGGTATCGTACTTCAACGGTCGATATTCTTCATATATAGAACGGTTAGAACTTCTACCACTCTTCACACCCCTCATCTGATGATTCTTGGCATCAGAGAGGGATTAGCAAGAGGTATCGTGGCACATTCCCTAGAGATGGCGGTGGTGGGAGCAGCTAGTATACTCCCATCGTCGTTCTGTAAGACAACTCCCTCGACTATCCATTGGTCACCAATAAGATCTCCTACAAAGATTGGTACTAATCGAGCTGATTCCGGTTCTATAGTACAATCTTGTGAGGCCCATGCGACTCTTTCAGTACGCACTCCTTTGTCTGGTTTGGAAGTCAATTCAGACGAGTCATTGGCTAATTCCTCAAAGGGGATCTTGCTAATCAAAAAGGTTAAAGGCTGCGGCTCCTTGGAAGAACTGGCTGGAATAGATCCTGCTCTCCCAGGCAAAATCAATCTGGAACCCAGTGGTTGGTCTCGCAGTGTCCCGATCTCATAGTTCATGTGAAAGTCTTCTCCAAGAAGGATCGGGACAGTCATACCTCGGACAACGTACGTCTCAGCAGTAAATTTGAGGAGTATACCGGTGTCGTCCTCGAGATAAATGGGGACATTGACATATCCTAATACTTTGGCATTACCGGTAAGTTGTACGAGGCGCAGCTTGAGTCCTTGCTTGAGTTTAGGGCGGTCCTCTAGTTCCTTATAGAAATCTTCCGAGATTAAGGAGAGGTCAGCTCCAGCGTCCAGCCTGATTTTAATAGGATTTGAGGCTTCTGAATTCCCTACGCATCCGTAGACGTGTAATGCTGAAATCCCAATACTGGAATATCCACCCGGAGGGTCCCTTCTGCGATAGATAATAGTCAAATCCTCTTTCATAAGTCGACTGGATCGGGGGTATTGAATTCTAGGTCTTTTGCTTTCTTTTCTTGCAGCCAGTTTGATGTCCCTCCTGATACGTCTACCGTTAGGTACTTTGGGAGTGTTCGAAATAGAGTCGTCCGCTTCAGAGTCTGACTCATCGCAAGGAATTAAGTCGGGTAATTGCCCTGGGTCAAAGGGGAAGCTCTCCTCCTCCGATCCCTCTGACTCAGAGGGGTCTTCTATGACATAGGTCTGACTTATTTCCTTAGATCAGTTCGCAAATGTGTCCTCATCGACGATTTCCTCAATGGTGGGAGGTTCAGGTCACGATAAAGCTCTCATCTCAGTCAGACCTTCACGGTTCTGACGATGAGCGTCTAGCCAGTCTCCTTTCTCGAGAAAATCATGGTCTGATATAGAAACATAAACTTGCGATGTCTCATTCTTATTCAAGGATGCTTTCATGTCTGAAATGATGTTGTCCTCTGGCTGAGGAAGGTAGACAGAAATGAAAATCGATTCCTCATCAATGTTATGTACTTGTCCCTGTACACTTAATCCATAAACCGTTTCATAAGCCCTTTGATCCTCCGCCTCCTCCATTGCGTTCTGCGTGGAGCACTTGTTAATAGAGACATAGTGCAACATCCTGCCCGCATGGGGGCAGTCGATCTTGAAATGCTCTAAGCTCCCACAAATCCAACACTCCTTCGGAGGCTTGGTGTTAGGATACACACACAGGGCGGGTTTCCGGAGAAACCCGCGGAATATCCAGTAGGACTTGGCTTCAGCTTATAGGCTGCACCCTCGCTAGATCGTGTTGTCCAATTTCAGACAGGCGGACGGGAATCCCGGGGAGTCCGGGCGGGGGTTTGTGGGTCGAGAGTCGTAGGTCGTGAGTCGAGAGTCATGAGTCGAGATAGTCGAGAGAGATAGATGCGCCAGAGCCCGTGGGCTCCGACTAGTGCGAGCGGTCTGATAAGAGTGGGGTTTTAGAGAGGAAAATGTATTAGATTACTGGGGGGAATCTAAGCTAATTTTCTGACTGGATTGTATGTACAACATCTGCCAGTTTATATAGACCGTGGAATGCATGACATACCGAATCCAGTAATAATGAGACGAAACGAGCAAAACATAAAACGGGAATAGTAAACACCAAATTGGTGTTAGGAACGGGACGGAACGGAGCGGAGTCCGAATCGTGACAAAGCATAACCCATAACGGGAAACGGAGCGGGAGCGGAGTCCTAAATCGTGACAGGTCATTTGACTAAAATGGGAACGGGGCTCGATTAGAGCAGTGACGGGATTCTAAGCGGGTTCCGGTGACTGATGCGTGGGACGAAGACAGACATAGACAGAGACGGGGTCCGGGGGAAGTCCGGTGACTGATATGTGTCTTAATGAGGTCGAACGTAACGAGTCTTGACGTAACGGAGTCCGGGCGGGAAATCCTATAAACAGACGATTGGTGCTTGTAGCGCGTGGGGGCGTACGAGTTAGTGCCCGGAGTCCGGCGGGATTTGTCCGGTCGTAACACTTGGCGATGCTTTTCTTGTCACTTTGTTCGAAAAAGAACTTGCCGTGTTTCTTACCCTGCTTAGCGTTCGATCTCCTAGGGACAGTTTTATCCTCGAGTTCGCCGAGGAGGGTGTGGCTTCGATTAGTGGAGTTGATTTTTCCAGAGTGCTCCTCCTCATGCCAGGGATCCGACTCATCTTGCTCGGCAATCATGACTCTGGGTTTCTGAAACCGATAACGTTCTCGATGTGTTTGAACCCAAGCGTTAATCAGAGCCTCTTGTAAATTGTTCGTGTAAGTCTGTAGGCTCATGATGTCGTCGATAGGTTGTCCCTGTAGAAGATAAAGCCATTCCGTGGGTAGTGTCAGGATAAGTCTGTGCGTTTTGTCCTTCCGGTTTTGGTGGAACCCGTACAAGAATCGATAGAGCTTGACCCTTCACTGAATGTAATGAACGGGTGTCTCATGATTGTGACCGGCCTGTCGAAATTTCATGGCTTCCCATTCTAGAGCCAAGGATTCGCACCAACGGGTTCCAAGTAATCCTTCTACGATGCCCCAAAGAAACGATCCGTGAGATCGACTAAACTCAGTGCGATGTTCATGGTCTAGGGTGCTCCACCAGATCTTAGCACTGCCGGTGAGTCGTCTTGGCAGAGCGACTCCCAACAATGTACTCATGGAGTCAGAGATCTCCGAGAGGCTCATAATATCCATGATGTAATCCAACGCCTTGGATTGAGTCCCATCGTATTCGGGAAGGTCTGACCATTTGATCTTGATGTCGTTGGTGTTAAGAGCGATCCTTTTATCCTTAGGTAAGTCATCGATAGGCGCGCTGGCTCAAGGTTGCATCGGAGTTCAAAAGGGAGAGTTAGGTACTCTACCGTGACGCCCCCCACGTCCCTAATTCCCTCTATAGCTTGAGGTACTAGAACTCCCAGATGAATTACTAGGAGGTCCTCCTGATGGCAAAAAACGGTTGGAGGAGATCGGCAGGGAATGGCAAGGATCAACTGGATTCAGCGATCCTCGACCAGCAACCTGACCAGCTATACCCTCAGTGAATGCAGTGGAGAAAGACGGTCGACCCCTGTTGGCGACTGATCGATATCTAGCCGTAGTTGGTTCATCACCCATGTTCGTATTGCCAGGGATTTGTTCGAATGCGACGCAAGAGCGGTGAGTTTCCTGATGGGGGGTAGGGCTAGGTTCCGTCGCGATCCCTCTCTCAATTTCGATCGTATTCAAAGGTTGACGAGGTTGAGGCTGATAGAGGGGGATGCATATTTTCATTCCTTTTTCCTGAAGATGTTCTGCCACCTGCATCCTCATGTCAGAAGGGAAGTCTTGCAAAATAATGGGACGATTGAGCGAATGAAGGAAACGAGTGTCGGGAGAGCCATTCAGGGTACGAACAAATGAACTTGTTGTGGAGATGGGCGAATCGGGTACCTGGATGGAATCACCATAAGGGTAAAGCATTTCCAAAACCATCTTATCGAGTCTTCTCTGATTTCGCCTTAACCAACCCCTTAAAGTGAAATATGCAAACGAAGAATTCCGAGTAATCCCGTTAAGAGACTCCTCCAGCATCCAAATGTATATATACTGGTAGTCGACTTTGGGGACGATGTGATCCCCACCGAGTAGGATGTGAAGTATTTGTAACGCATCATCGTGCATGCGGAGCATGTCGAGGAATGAAGAGAACACCTCTTGTTTAAGAACCGTCCTCCCTCCTTCCATAACAGAAGTAACTTCACTCGACCATTCGGGAATCGAGCGAGTCAAGTCCTCAAGGGTTCCAGGTCGTAAGAGTAGATCCTGCACCGATAAAATAGCCTGATAACGACCTAACCAGACTGCTACAGTCACCGGTAAAAGGGGGTAGTCCGTATTGTACTCCTCCACAAAGGGAGTAACCTGATCCGTAGAAATTCGGTCGGCGTAGTACGCATCCCATTGTAAGTCGATGGGCTGGGCGTAAATCACATGACCCCTAAAGAATTGCTTAAGGATGACCTGTTTAGGTGGGAACAAGAGAACGGGTTCAGAAGCACAGGTAATTTCAACCTTAGCTCCGGGGACGTTCAACTGCTCAGTTGACAGATGTTCTTCTCGTGGACTTGCAGGTCTTTGACGAGGTTTTGAACTACTCGGGGTCACAGAGGATCTCGGTGTTTGGTTCTTGCCAGTGGTCATTTACGTGTTTAGAATTTGATAGTTAAAATAAATGTTTTTCTTTGTAGGGAAAGAGCGGTCCGGCCCGGATCACCACTGTGAAGAGTGGTAGAAGTTCTAACCGTTCTATATATGAAGAATATCGACCGTTGAAGTACGATACCACGATGTATTGACTGTCTAAGTCTAATACGGACTGAACGTGTATTGACTACTTAGTTCAATACGGTAGAGAGAAGTAGCTATCTAAAGTAAGGTAGATAGCTAGAATGAATAAGCAGAATCGACTGGTTAAGTGCGATTCTGGACAACTGCTCGAGTGCAAGTAGAATAGTTAGAGAGTCGAATAATAGAGTAGCGTGGATGTAGTCCATGCGAGTTGAGATAGGGATTGAGTTTCGACTGATACAGTTTGAAACTCAGTTTGAATGAGTAGCTAAAGCCCGTCTGTGACGGTCGAGACGATACACCAATCACAACTTACAGGACACTAATGGGTGTCTGGGTAAGTCGTGGTTGCGGTGTAAAAAGTGTCTGAGTTCTTGTGAAGAGTCGATAGATTCTGACCGTTCGATATACGAAGAATAGTGTCTATTCAACTACTATTAGCAGATATTGACCGTACAGTACAATACCGTAGATTACTAGACAAGCTGTGCTAGTAAGAAGACACGCTATGCGTCACAAGAGCAACTGTACAGTTGCTCTTGACGGCTAGAATGAAAGAATGAAAGAGTTGACCTTCACGGTACAACTCGTAGCTAGATGTAAAATAGATAATCAACGCGAAGCTGAATATCTAGAGTAAAGAAATAATAGCGCGAGTCGACTATAATGTCGACTAGCGCAAAGACCTTAGATTGGAACTCAACCTTCGCGGTTCGAGTCCAAAGTACGTTAGTATGCAAGAGAATACTACCCTTAAAGGTAGTTGAAACGTTACCCTTGACACCTCTCGCTATTCGACGTCTGGGTCATTTACGAGGTGGTGTCTGCTGGGTAAAAGTTGTCTGTCTCTTTTGGCACCGAGAGCGCCCATACGTATACACAAAGCTTCGAACTACAAAATCAAGGTGTGCTCGAAATATAGAAAGAATATAAAGAAAGAAAATAAAAGGTAAATAATAAAGTACTATAATCCAGCTATTATTCCTTAGTCCAGGTATGCATATATGCATACCCTTTACAGTTCTAAACTACGGGCGCTAGAATACATAAGTCTGCGTGTGCGCCCACAAGAGTCGATGTACCGCATACATAGGTCGTCGAACTAATTATAGATATAATAAAAGAGAGAAAATAGAAATAATAAAGGAAATATAGTAAGAGCTCATCCGACTATATGTATTTCCTGAGTGTATTTCGCCATACCTCTCACAACTGGGTGCCTATGGGTCACACCTTGCAGGGGGAATTCCTTAGACTGTTTCTCTTCAGATTCCCTCCTGCTAGGTGAGTTAGGTAGTTGTTTGTATATATTAGTTCTAATATACCTTCAGATTCCCACCTGCTAGCCTAGTGTGAATACTAGGTAGTAGGGGTTGCCCTTACATAAGTGCTCATAAGGTCTATGTACCCACAGGTGTACATAGATCTTTGGACTAATATAAACACATGTAATTGGAGAATTAGATGGCTTTTAAAAATAGTAGAAACTAGGAAAAAATATGGGGAATATAGTCTGATAAGATGATTACATTCCCATGAAAAGGGTACCTCTCATACTAAGTGTTGTCTTTAGTCTCCAGCATACTATCCACTCTGTTTGAAATACCAGATCACTCTAACAGTTCTTGCCAGGGTGCAACACATATGTACATTGAAGTTAAGCTCCACCTTGTCTTATAGAATTGGACCTCCCAATTAGTATGATTCACCATTTTCAGACCCCTTGCTTAGATCTTAATAGTGGGTTCTGAAATGATGGTTTTTAACACATCACAACCTTATGCCAGAAAGGGTCATCAGAGCTACACCATCCATGAGGAGGCACCAAACCTGTGTGAATCTCCCTGTAACAAATTCCTTAGAATAAATGGAAGCAATACATAAAATAAATGGAATAAATGGAAGTAACACATAGACAAATTGGAAGTAGAATGTATTAAAAATAGTATGAGTTGACTTATTGTAATACACAATCTACAAGGTTTAATAGACTTGTAATAGAAGTACTTGTTGTTGAGTAGAAGACAAGAATTCGAAAGGGTAGAGTCTAAATTTGAAGCTCAGTGAGTGAGTGAGTAAACTTCACTATATATTATAGTACCTAAATTCGAAGCTATAAGACGTTTCGTAAGTAATAGAATAAGAATAGATGATTGCGCATATACCTCAGTGAGTGAGTGAGTAAACTTCACTGAGGTATATGGTGAAATATCATGACTTTTTATTTACTTTCTAATTATTTTAGGAGAATTATTAGGGGAGTAAAAAAGGGGAAATTTTGATGCTCGAAGTTTCTAGTCAATTGCATCATTAAGGATAAATTCGTAATTAGGAGTTACTCCCCCCCTTAACGGCACTACAATATATGTGCATATACTCGTCATCAGATCCATATTTCGGTTTATGCGAAGACTTGATTACTAACACTTGTGTGTCAATCAACGTGTCAGTTAGTGAATCACCTTCTGACATGATAGGTTTGGTGCTACATAGTTTAGGTGTACATGGGTAAAATCATCCATCAGTCTCCAAAACATGGTCCACAATTTGCATTTTCATATAAAAAGTTGAAGAAATAGGTGAACCGCCCTTAGGAGAAGGGTGTTTCATCAGCATTTCCAACAGAATGGTGAGATCAGGTTTAGGTACAACATTTAACAGAGTGCGCCGTCCTGTCGGTCCAGTCCAAACCATCAATCATTATTTTGGTTCCTCCTACCGAAAGCCTGCCCAAGAAGACGGAACTGGTCGGTATAAAGCAAAAAAATTGGCTGTGCCTGCCAAGATAGCATCACGACCAATAAACGAGTGCTGATGTGGCATTATAAAATGGGATGAACCGATCCAGCCATGCCGAACGCGAATCCGACTACCCGGAAACGATCACTCCGTCTTCACGCACACCTGTGCCAGCAGCCAATCATGCCACGACGTAAGCACCATTGCTGTTTCGACTGATATGCCATGTCCCTACCGAAATTGATATACTGTAATAGTGAGTTTGACAAGAAAATGAATGAGATGATTGGACTCACTTGAAATAGTGTTCCCAAGGGATCAAGTGAATGTCAGTTTATGTAACGATATTCACGAATTAAACGCCGAGGATAGCCACAGATTAGGTAGCAACTTAAAGCATGATGCATACTAGGGGATCCAAAGGCAATTTATTAGGCCCATCTGTATATCTGGTATTTCGTTTCCAGCACTCCGCACAGTGTATGGAGGATGGTCTAAAGCTTTCTGCAACACAGTATATCGCTTTCGCGCGAGATCATCTCTGCAACCGCTTTCCTTGTCGGAATCGCTGGCCTGCACGCACGGCTTTCTCTTCCATCTCGAGCTTTCTACATCTAGGCCGGGGCATAGCTTGAAGCATCAAGACGAAGAGGACCCTGCTGGGTGTGCCTTCGGGATCTACATTGCGGGGACAACCAAATGACAAAATGCAGCAGGGTCGCTGTTATGCCCTCTGTGATAAGAAGTGGAATTTACATTGGCAGATGCCTATGGGAGAGAACATGCGCACGCATATTTTTATATATCGACATGCGAGATGCAATTGTGCATACAATTTGAAAACAGTCCAGAAACGAGACAGGAGACGCATACATCATCGCCGTCACCGGCGGCGGATTTCGGATCCCTATCCCTGCCCGATCAGTCGCGAATTCGCACACTTGCGACTCCCTGCCTGGCAGTGTGTCCACCATTGGGTCTAGTGCCGCAGTTATTCGTTAACCTATGCGTCCATGGCGACGACAGTCATGATCAGGCTGGGAAAAACGCATGTCTCTCGCCCGGACTTTGACTCACTCTCAGTCCCTATAGATTATTACTTAAAGAGGGCACTAAGGACACCGTGGCGAGCGCCGTGTCAGCTTCGGATATTTGATGCCGATATGTACCGCTGTTCGTGATGCTCTTTAGATTGAGACCCTAGGATTCAAAACCTTCAGATCAGAGAGTCACGGCTGAATACGAGAACGGCAACAGAAGATTCATATACTGAGTGATTCAAAGCTATACCGTAACGGGGGCGTGCAATTGGTATCTAAATGGGCACTATTGTAGGCACAAAGCGCATTGAGCCTTTCTCGTGAATCGGGCAGGGGTGTTTTGTTCTGGCTGAGTCTGTTTTGTTATTCTAATAATTACTAGTCAATAAATGATTTGCGTGAAAGCGTGGGAAATAGTTTTTATATTGAACAAGAACAGCTATGCTCGCTCCTTTACTTGACTGACCCCTTTGATAGCTCTTATAGAGGGGTTGAAGCCTCTGTCAATAGAACTCCTTAATCTAGCACTATAATTAGTACCTTCTACGCATAAAAACTTACCCAAATATTCAATCCCCCTGCATTAAATTCCTGATAATGCATACTATTCCGGCAGAACCGTCGACTATTACTCTAGATAGCTGCCCCCTGGTAACCTCTACAATTGCCCATGGCTTGGCTTCCCAATTCGATTCTTTCCCAGAGAGCAATATCCGCGGCACGCAGGCTGTCGATACGAAGGACCTACGCCACGCTTCCTCTTCTATTAGACAACCCGATTTCTCCCATGTCTCGCATGAACTGCTTCAGCACATCTGCGCTCCGAGCGAGCGGAAGTTTCCTGATTCTGAAGAGTCGCTTATCCTCCAGCTCCGTTGGAAGCGCGATGGGTTGAAGGACACCCGAGCCAAGCAATCGAAGCCCTCTGCGAAGTCGAAGGCTGCCCAACGTCGTGCAGCGGAGGGGAATTACGTCAATTTCCAGGGCGCGAAACTGGCATCTTCGACGCGGACTTCAACCACTTTCGTGTCTTCGAGTTCATCCCACGTCATTGGGCGCACGTCGTCGCCGCGTGCCAGTGCGGCTTCGACTCCGCCTTCATCTGCTGTTCACGCTTCGAGCCTGAGTTCCCGACCCGGCACAAGCTGCGCTATCTCATCTGTGTCCTGTGACTCCCAGTCAGCGTTGGGAAATCCACGCGATGTTCATTTCCGGATGCCGAACAAGAACACTGGGGATATTTATGGTGATGATGGTACTGCTATGATGCAAATATCTGAGTTCAATCCCGAGTCTGCGCAATGCGGCAGTCCACGTTGTCGGTCCGGACTAGATGGCCCTGAGGAGACTGGGAACTCAAAGCCTTGGTCCTCATCAGACGTTCTTAACAGACGCCAAACTGGATCATATTCAGGAGACTTGAACATCAGTACGTGCCAAATCCTCAGCCATAAAACTCATGATAGTCACAAAACCTCCAGCATTCACGGTAGCGTTTCTAACGGGCAAAGGAACAGTCGTTCCAAACTCGACTTCTCCCTGCTTCTCTGAGGGTTCAAGCACAAGTTTGAAGACTGAATCTTCACTCTTAGAGTGCTGGACAGAATCCACCTCCGGGCCAAAGCTACGAAAGCGTAAGCGGACTACCCACTTCTCTCGACGACGTCGATCTGGTGTTCTTACCGCCCGCGGCGCCAAAGCCGCGGTGCAAAAGCATTAGGCACTGGTGGTGCCAAATTACGAATTGCTAGGAGGATTTATACAAGACAGACGCCAACAAGATTCGGGGCAATAATGACGCTGACGACGGGAATGAGTGTCCCGAATGGCGGTTTAGGAGGGCGGGGGGATAGGAGTTGAGACGAGGCGTGGTGTTAGATGTTTTTTTATTGTATCCAAGGATACATGTGAACGGTGGTCCTGTACGCGGCGTGCTTGTAAATATGAGACGTGCTCTCCCAAAACGTCTGGTAGTGGCTTTTAATCATAGCAAATCGCTCCCTATTATGTCTATGTTCAGGGTCTGTGGCCTGCTGGCAGTATACTGAGATGATACCAGATCATATTGACTTTACAAATTAATCTTGTATGCACACAGACCTGAATGAGTAGTAGGGCTGCTTCTATCAGATGCACGAATGAACGGGAGCCAGAAATTCTATTATAGCATACATGGGATTCTCTAGATTAGTAGAAGGCTGACCACTTTTCGAATGCTAAATTCCGCCGCCGGGATCGATCTAATCCTGCGTCTTGCGATCAAAGATAGCTGGGATGACACTAATTAAAGACTCTCATGTGCACTGAGTGGCGATAGATTGAATCTGGCGCCCCATGCATGTACCTGCATGAATCCCGTCTTCAGGAATGTTGTCGAGTGATTTATAAAGTGACAGAAATAACAGTGTAAATAATATCGGTGAATACATCGCTGGGTAGTTTTCGGCAAGGCAAAATACAGTACTCGCCACCAGTAATACATGGTTGTTATCGCCCTTACAATGAACCCTCAGAAAATATAGTACAGTAATACATATCACCCTGACAATCAGACTCCGCGACCAAACACTCGGGGCATATATACAGCAGCAAAACCAACTAACGCGCGCCTATTCACCTCAAACCAGCAAGAGCTCTCGAATCCGGTGTGTCTTTGTTCTTGTCTCGAGGAAAGTTTCACGACTTACCAAACATCTTTTCTTTTCTTTTCCTTTGCTTCAATCTTGGCAAGTTCAGACTTCAAGTCCCCACAAAAGAACAGGCACACGCCTCTCAAAAATTATAGTTAGAATCAATCACTATGGCTGACGGATCTTCGTTTACTGGCAAGACTCTGCCTAAGGATGTCGCTCGTATCGGTGCGGGCAGCGCTACTGAGAAGCCCGTCCTGTTGTTTGGCAAGTGGGAGACTCACGGGTATGTTTGTGCGGGTCACTTTGGTTTGCCTGGTTGCTAATGTTCATGTGGCCATAATCTGTATTATCCATCGACTTTACGCCTCACATAAATCACCACCACCACAACATCACACAGCATGGAAATTAAGGACATGTCCCTCACCGACTACATCCAAGTCCGCCACGCCGTCTTCTTGCCTCATACTGCAGGGCGCTACGCAAAGAAGCAGTTCAAAAAGGCACAAATGCCCATTGTCGAACGCTTAGTCGACAGGTAAGCCCACGACCCGTGGCCCAGCCAATCATTCTGTGATGGCTTGGGCAAGGGCTGGTCTGGATGCTCACGTTTTATTTCAATTCCTTCAGTTTGATGATGAAGGGCCGCAACAACGGAAAGAAGATGCTCGCCCTCCGAATCGTCGCACATGCGTTCGAGATCATCCACCTTCTCACTGACCAAAACCCCATCCAGGTGTGTATACCCCTAATTTTGGGCGTTTGAGTTCTGGACTTTATTGTCGCCACTCGTCCGCATGCCGTGCATTGCACGTGTGTTTGGGCTTTAATGACGTGGGAACCATTCGCCCGATTTGATTCCATTTATGTGTGCGGGGTGTTCATTTGCTTTTCATTTTGCAGGTGCTTGTCGATGCTATTGTGAACACTGGTCCTCGTGAGGACAGCACACGTATTGGTTCGCAGGGTACCGTTCGCCGTCAGGCAGTCGATGTCTCGCCCTTGAGGAGAGTCAACCAGTCCATTGCCCTGCTTACCATTGGAGTGAGTTCACATACAACTGGTTCTATTCTTTTGTCTGCATACATGTGGAGCCACCATGGCTGCTCTGTTGTCTGGTTGAGGATGAGGATGGTTTTTGACAACCAATTGCTTTTGTAGACTCGTGAGAGCGCTTTCCGCAACGTCAAGTCTGTGGCCGAGTGCCTGGCGGACGAACTCATCAACGCGGCGAAGGGATCTTCTAACTCGTACGCTATCAAGGTAAGCAGATGTGTCTGCACATGCCTGCTGATCATGATGATTTAATACCACGCAGAAAAAGGACGAACTTGAGCGAGTTGCGAAATCCAACCGGTAGAGAATATTTGTGTGTGCGGGCTTCGAATCTGACCACGGGCGCTCTTCTAAGCGCTGTGGGAGTAGGGGTAATGAAGAGTTATGCAGTATGTGCCCCATATCACTACATGTTTACCATATGATGTTTGTGGATGAAAACGTTTGCCCTTTTGACTTGCTTTTTTGGAATGTGGCTGCATATTAGGCTGTGATCTTATTGTTGGGAGATCTGAAGATAATTGAGACCGAATGATTGGATCTTCGATGGGCACGTGCGGGATGAGTTAGAAAAGAATAATTGGTTCAAGCGAGAATGAACATAGAGCAAAGAAATATTTTCCAAATGTGTCCATTAGTAGACACCACAGGGTCATAGCGCGACTACCTAATCTGGAATACTCGGAAGGATAATCGGAAGTATATCCAGTGTTTGTCGCCGGAATCCCAGGATACCAACCGAGGATCTAAGCCCTTGATGACATAATCCTCTGGTGGTCCCTGTCTCCCTGCGTCTCTCATACCACCATCTTCACCATACCACAATGTCTGTCGCCCGTTCTACAACACGGAAACGCAGGTACGGACTCACAGAATTTGTTCAGAGTGTCCGATCTCATCCTCACCCTGTTTCTCGTCATAGGTTCTCTCGCACTCAGCTAGAGAGCCACTTAAAGGTACACTGCCGGTTACCACCCAAGTCTGCGCAACGTCTAACCTCCTACAGATCCTCAAAGTTGCAGTTGCCGCACCCTTTCTTCCACATACTCTTCCGACATCCCCACCGACATCCCGCATCTCTTCACCAGCACCCTCCCCCAGCGCCAGGCGCAAGTTGCCGCCAGATGCCAATTCTTCAGCCGAACAGTCAGCATCAAAACGCCCCCGCACTTCCCTTCAACAAACAGACGTTCACCAATCCGTTCCCCCAGAGGCTCTTCCGTCCAAGGCAGCAGTCCATCCGCATCCGCACCCGTCGCCACGCAACGAGGAGGACGTCCGGCCTGTGGCGTCAATGTCCGTGGCGCCGCCTCCAGCAGCGATACTGGCCACGGCACCCACTCCAGGCGGTCCAGAGCCTGTTTCATTTCCCCACCGCAGGGGTAAGCCCAATGCGGCGGACTTCACGCGTTTCCACGAGCGCTACTCCGCGAACGGCAAGTACCTTAAGTATTCCGCCGAAATTCGTGGACAGGCAGGGCAGGACCATCAGCGGAAGCTGAATTCCCCCCCTGCGCCCGGCTCAGCGTATGCGGTCAATGCGTCGCTGTTCTCTCGCATTGAGGCGGTCGATGCACTGCTCAATTTCACCTACGCAATGTGGTGTAAAGACATGGTCGAGAACAAGTGTCACCATGGACTTTGGGATACGATTGACCAGTTTTTGAAATGGGTGAGAATTCGCTGGGAGACGTCGGAGACTAGAGGCGAGAGCCAGCGGGCTTTTATCGGTATAATGTACGTCTTCTCATTGGCCTCCCGCCACGCTTTTTTTAAAACGTTCCACCAACAGCCGTATGGTCGAAGCATACATATATGCTCGGAAGGCTGCCTTTCTAAATACCGCGAATGCAAAGCGCTTTGGAGATGTTGATAAGATGAACAAACCTCCAGCGGTCGCCCCCGCATCGTCGATATCCCCTGCCACATCATTGGGTGGGTCGTCCTCGCATTCCGCCCAGAATGGATCTCCTGCCGCTCCCAGCCCCCTCCCCACCAATGGCTCTATCAGTTCGACATCCCGCCCCTCTGTGCACCCCCATCCTCACACAGGAGCCGGCACACCGAGCTCACATCCGCATTCCGCCTTGCCCTCTGTTACAATACCCAAAGACCTGTACGAGAGTCTACAGGCGTCACAGAACTGCAACGCCCGTTCTTCACGCGCCATGAGTGCAGCAGCCCTCTACATTAGCCTGCCCGTCCTCTCCCGATGTTTCCCACGTACGGCAGCCCGCTTACAGACCTGCCAGCTGCGCCCTGATGAGGAATATGAGGTCGACTTCGATCAGGATGAATGTTCGCGAGTCGATGGGGCGTCGGCTCTGGGCCTTGGTGGGGATCCGAGCCCTGGTCCAGGCGAGGGACAGCTTATGTGGCCTGGCGCGCTAAACGCACATGGCGGCGAAGGCGTCGCTTGGGTGTGTCTTCTCGGACGAGCGATGATCCGTGAGATGGGGTACCCGCTAGGTTACCGCGGCCTTGAAGGTCTTGTGCGCAAGGATGCGCTTCCGCGGTAACTTCGGACGCATTTAAGACACCTTTTTTTTTTTTTTTCCTTTTTTCCACCCGGTCAATTTTCTTTCTTGATAGATCTGGCATTGGCATTTTGGACGGATGGAATAACTGCAATTTTGGGGGGCATTTGGATCATATCGGATCTGTATCCCTGTCTGTCTGTCGTGGGCGGGCTAGCTGTCCAAGTGGCGCGGCTAATGCAACGGCCCACGGATGTACACGAAGGATATGGATAAGAGACATCTGCACATTTGCGACGTTCCGTTATCAATGATCTTATAATGCTGCCACTGCTTTCTCCAAATCGAGGATCTCCCACCGTGTGTGCGATGGATCGATGGTGCACCGTACATAGCACCCATACCGATTATCGGCCGCAGCATCAGGACAACAAGTATATATATATTTATCCCCCCCCTTCCCCTTTCCGTTGTACTAGTTTCCCACCTCCCGCTCTCCATTCTCCATCGCTCCCCCTCATATATCATCGTCTCCATCATCTTGTTGAATCGCTGTGCTCTGCTCCTTTTATTCTCCCACTTTTTTTTTCCTTCCTCATCACATCACATCACATCTGCAAGTTGGTTGGTTTCAGGCTGGGATTTGGAATGGCACCTTTTATTATATACATCTACCGTTGTAGCGGAACAAGGCCCTATTCCCTTTCCGAAACGCCTTTCTTCCGCCTTGTGTGTCTCGATCAGCTCCCGTATCCGTTTCCGTTTCCCCACCCCCCCTTGTCTCGCTACTCGAAAAGACTGTGTTTGTGCTTTGTGTTTCACTTTTTTTTTTTTGTGTCTGTTGTGTGTAGACAATTAATTGCATCGCATTGGTCTTTGGCGTTCGTTCATCACTCGTGTGTGCTGTCCGATTGAATTGAACGATGAACACCAAGATATTTCTCGGGTTCACGGTTTGGCATTTAAGATTATTATTATAGGTGGGATCATGAGGATGTAGACAATAAGGTGGTAAATGCTTGGCTGGCACGGAGGCCTGTAATTAAATGCCGACATGAGCTGGTGCGAACGCGTGCACAAGGACGAACCCAAACACTGGCTCCGGATGGCAGAGTCACGAATGAGATGGAGGACTCGAAGGTTATTCCCAGCGGTGAGGGAATGCAGGGATATTTAAGGGCATATGGGGTATAAATAACCGGCATATTTAGCACCACCCTGGACCGCACGCCGTGCCACCTGATCGCAGACATCGGAACGTCAAAGGGCAGCCGTGTTACATAAAGTAAAGTGCCACAGCCCCCCCTTGTCGTGACGTAAGGCCCCGAATGCGCTCGCAGAAGACGCCCGAAACGGAGGATGGACAGGATCGAGATCTGGCATCGAACACATCGCGAGGGGCGGCGGCGGACGGACATCGGCGCCGCCGAGCGAGCCGCGGTCTAGGCTGGTTGGTTCTTTTTTTATAACGAAATTAATCGGCCGCGCGCGCGCGGTGCGTGCCTGCATGCCTGCACAGCAGCCACAGACCACGACGGCGACGTCGTCGTCGTCGTCGTCGAGCTGCGCCAGGGCGAGCACGCACGACGAATTTAAAGGGGCATTCATGCCCCTGGAATACATATATCATGATGCTTGCGAGGCACAAGTGCCAGGTGTGATGGGCGATCAGCTGCAAACTGCAATCAAACCAGCTCTGATAGCATCCATCCGAGGATCTCGATTGCAAGACATCGCGTTTAGGCCACGGCAATAGACAACGGGGCTGATATCTGGATACGTGCACCAAGACAGCTCGCGCGTGTATCCTTGGTCGCACTCGGACCCTTGCATCTGGCGGACAGCGATGTGCCGGCGCCGCCGTGGACAGGCTGGCGTCGAGGCGCCGGTCGTAATCATAATACCGTGTCGTGCTCACGCGCAGGCGTTGCAGGGCGTCAGACGGGAGTCAAGGGCGAATGATGAGCACGCTCTGGGATGATCCTACGCAGCGTGCAGGAAAAAATCTCATGATGCGATACAGGTGGTTGCGAGCTAAATTTTTCGTCCGGCGGTCCGTGCTTGTTCTTGGTCACGTTGCGGGTGTCACTGACAGCAGCGGATGACAGTCCGTTTCTGAACAAGCACTTGAGGGGAGCCACAATAATTAGAGATACTGAACTGGTAATATTCTGTCAATATGCCATCAATGAGGCATTATTTAGTAGGAAGCATTTCAAACGATCAGCTCGCTAGTAACCGGTTTCTACCGGCCCAGTGACAACAGCTGTGCAAAAATGTTAATATTGCTGGTACTTTGTAGTCAGCGCTCCTTTACAGATCATTGCAACTCTTTGATAATTCGTCTCGGTGAAACGGGAACTGTGACTCATGCTGGGATGATTCCACAGAAGATTGAGTATCCTGAGATCATCTGCATCATCGGAACAAGGTGACTTGCCAAAGCAGACATCCCTCATCGAGACAATGGATTTGACGGCTATGTAGCTATGTACCTGCAGTGATGATGATCGCCTGACACAGACATGGTCGTACTGTACTCAGTATCCAATACGCAGACTTGGCATGGGAATCTATTGATCGTACTCCCTATCAAGGATGAAAATCAGCAGCTTTTAACCTGATTCTCCCAATCATTGGGAGAAGAGAAGCTGTGATGACCTCGATCGTTCGCATCACAATAATAAACTCGTGCCTTTATCCTAAACGGGCACCCAAATATCGACCCCGGGCCGTCACAGAACAGCAACCGAGTCACGAGTGTTTGGAAATGTGACGGTGGCAGTAGTCATTGAATCCCGAAATCGTACCCCAGCTAATCCTGGGGGTGATGCGGAGAAATCAAAATCAGAAAGCCCTGAATAAAATAAACGCCTCAGATTCACAGCAGCACAAGCCAGACTTGGAAACGTCGCCATTGAACGGCTCTTCTGGCATATAATCGGAAGTCGTGACCATGCATGGATGCTTTCGGCCCTTTCCCCTGTCTTCGCAGAATCCGAATATATTCCCGAGCCTGGTTCCGCGTTTGGCTGCACATGTACCACTGGGGAGTCAGGGGATCAATTTAGTAGCGCCTTCGAGGGGTTGTCAATTATGGTTTGAAATCCCTAAAGGTATGCCTGGTTTCATTGTTCTGCCGTTGGAAATAGTCATTTCCGTCCACTTCGTCGATATATACCAGCCGTCCGCCGTTTTAGTCTGGCGGCAAATACTGCTGCCGTTAGGAGGCAGGCTGAACTACCGTTGACAGGTATGCAGATCTTCAGGCCGTAGATATATGCTCTTTTGGAGTCCTTGTCCAAGTAACTATCGTTGTGCTGGCTATGAGAAAATAGACAATGTGGCTTTCGTTCTTGTTGTCGTGGCGGACCAAAGCCTGAAGCTAAGGCTGAGGACGACCCAACGGACAAAGTTATAGGATTAGCGTGGTTCTACTCGAGATTTCTAACCAATGTACGAGCCTGAAATCGTTGAGAACATTAATAAACCGCTCTGTATTATAGGCACAGATTCATACCATTTACTATCCCGAGGCTCTTCAGGCGTACTACCGATTGCAGTATCATACCGGGCCAGGAGCTGTGCCAGACGTTCTAGGAACAACCGAATCATCCGATCAAGCTGAAAGTTTGGGTTACCTTTTTTGGGCCCAAAAACCGCCTTTAGCGCCCAAAATTCTAATGATGTCATACTGGTAGGTCAACTAATGAATAGCCAGGAACCAATTCAGTTTGCTAATATATATATTAGTTGCAAATACTCTTAAATTATCTACGGCACTCAAACTTGCACTTGGAATGTATATTCAGATGTCGGACGGCAGGCACCCCGAGGCTATTATTTTTCAGCATATTCGAATAGATGATGGCATCTGCATCCGATCCGTTAGGAACCCTAAATACAATACACGTCGACGAAGTGAACTATGGCTTTGGTATATAAGTATGGCGGGGTGCATGACCGTGAGCGGGAATAAACCCAAGGGCTCTTGGATGGCTCAATGACACCTTGTTTAAACCAGGTTTGCTCATCTATGACCTTCCTATTGGTGGGGGAGGTTTGAAGCATGGGTACTGATATAGGTTGAGCGTTCTCCTTTAGACAAAGCTGGGAAATTAGACATTAACATTTTACAATTTTGATAATTGAATAGTAAGGACTGATGAGGGTTGAAATATCTAACACTAGCACATCAATAGTCCCGACCCCTCATTCTTGTCGCCTTGTTCAAGCAGATTCGGATAATTCCATGCAGATCCTTCAGTATACAGCTGGCTAGGATGGTATCCGATTTTGATTATCTTTTTTTATATGGTTGGAATTCTTGGGTCAAGGTGTGACATATCACGTCGTCACTGATGATTGATGTTTTCTTTTACATTCGCTCACCATCATATATGGTGAGTGGACAGTGATGTACATAACAATCGGGAGTCCTTTCTATAATCTCAGGTTTATTCTGTATTTTTTACTACTATCATACATTATTTTTGTCCTCCATCATCATTGGTGCCTTTTTACACAATCTGCCAGTCCTCCGCCACCAACTCACCGCTCTTTCACCATTGCATACACATCTTTAATAGCATTAATTTTTGAGACACCGTTCAAATAATTTATGTTCCATATCTAATATGTCAAGAACCCCTTCTCGCGTGGTATTTGTGTGGTATTGTATGTTCGAGTAGGTCCAACACGACCCTGACTGACGTTCTTCCGACCACGATGTCCCTAACGTCTGCTGCGTTCGCAACATATTCTTTGTTCTCATTATGTGGGCGTGAGTTACTCGTGTGTATGTTTCCAGATCTCGAGCTCTACGTCAGAACCGCGTTTGGTTTCGTTGCCGGAATAGCAATATATACTTACCATATGCATGATGATCCACATAACTTACATGCAGCCGCGTTGAGGCTAGGCATTTTCACAGCGTTAGATTCTTTGATCACGCAAGACCTTTGGTTATTTTTGCCGGCTTTAGGCTGGCTGATGGCTTCTGAGGGTCCCGTCCGTAATGACACTAATGGCCGAGGAGCGTATATTCCTCGGATGCCAGAGTCGAAGAAGCCGAAAGCAATACCAAATCGCGATGTTTCTACTTGGGTGAAACCTGGAAATTTCAATAGGGCCGGTACTTCTCATACCAGAATTGTCACGTTTGCTGAGGATTCAGCAACACGATCGTTACGATCCATTATACCCCCTACGCCCAGCCTCGCACTTTCTAGAGAGAATGTGGCCAAAATGATTGGAAATGCAAACCAGGACCCGTACGATAGGATAGACAGTGGTCATTCTGCATCTTCGTACCAAAGCTTCACCGCCACGCGTCCGGTATCTGCTCACTCATCACGTTCGTATGCCACTGCCACTTCATCCAGCTCTGGGTCTCTATATCGCGACTTTTTCAGTGTGCGAACGATTTCAAGCTCATATTCGGACGTCACTTCCTCCCGAACAGTCCGACCCACTGAGTTGTCTACCTTGGCTGGTGGTCTTCAAACGGAGACAACGCCCCCGAGCCTACCGCGGGATTTCCAAATATCCCATGGGCGCAATAGTCACTCCATATTAGAAACAAGTCCCACAGTAAACCACCCCTCTCTCCCCGCACCGTCCGAGCTGACAGTCCGAGCTGATGGCCGGCTGATTGAACCGTCTGAGACGGAGACACGGTCGGAAACCACCATACATACTGCAGATATGCATGGTACTGCCAAAACCATTAATAGTCGTGCGGAAGAATGCCGCCAAAAAAGCATGGCAGCCCGAAAACGGATATCTGAACTAGAGCTCCAGCGAAAGCAGGCCTTGCAGGCAAAGAGGGCCAAAGAGGCCTTTGCGCTTAAATTTGCCATCAAAGAGAAGGAACAAGAAGCGCAGCGTGCGGATAGAAAGGCCGCGAAGCTGTTCTTTAAAGGTTGGCGCTGCGTTCTGATGTTCACGGTCTGATTTTGATCGGAGAATAGTCAGAAATCCAGCTGGTGCGGATTCACATAGGATCGATGTACATGCACTGAAGAAAAATGAGGCTTTGAGCATGGTGGAGAGGGCTTTGCAGCTTCGCGACGGGAAGGAGCTCCGAGTGGTCGTAGGGCGAGGCAAACATTCTGCAGGGAAGACACCGGTTTTAAAGCCATATATCAGATCTAAAATGCGAGAGTAGGTCTTGTGTCCCAGTTCGCGCTCACGATACCGACTAATATAATCCCCTTCCGCAAATGTAGACAGAAAATTCAGGTGTACGATGATCTCTCTAATCCAGGCGTACTGATCATCAAATTACCTTGATTTGAAGAATGGCAATACAGGAAGACATTCTGGAACAAATAAGAGCCGCGATACATCTGCGCTTCCCCTCTTTTCTTGGTGTCCGTATATATCCACGAGAATATGGCTAGGTGTACAGTAGTATAATGTTCATAAGCGGGATTTAGCATCAACATAAAGTCTAGAGGGTGACGGGGAGGTGACAGATATGTGAATGAAGATTCTAATTTTCAATTTCTACCATATAAACACTCTTGCCGTCAAGAATCACACAGGTGCGTCTGGGAGATATTTGACGTATGATTCATAATTTATTGGTGTGTTAAGATGTATTTTTTTACAGTAAATAAATATAATTATTTGGGACCAGATTCAAACCGTAGATTTCAGATGGCGAGTCAGGCCATACGTAAGGACAACAAGACCATCTATATCCCGCTGGAATATTAAGCAATGATTCACACCGCGCCATATGGTAAATTTGAGGCAGAAGTGTATAGTTTGTCCATTCTCACATCATTTCAATGTGAATAAATCAACCTGAACATTTTGACTTTCATCGGTAGACGAATTGTGAACTGATACCTTGCACAGTGAGATCAAGCGCGGAGTGTGCCATGGTGTTTCATTACAACTCTCTAGCCGTTGCTCTATTGACGGTTTCTCTCTCTCTCTTTTTGTTAGAATGGCTTATTTTTATTGTATGTTTAAGCGTATTTCTATCCTATATGACATATCAAATAGTAGGTGAAAAACTTAACTCTCCGCCCAAGGAGGTTTATGTATGTCAGAGTGTCGCGTAATTTAAACTCGGATGGTGTGGTGGGATATATTAATAAGGTCTTTGTTGTCGGTATTTCACGCTGGCTTTTCCTATATTCATTGAGTTTGTGAGTTTTCTAGATTGAAAACATATCAAAGATTTCGCAAAAACGCTCTACCGTGAAATGCATGTCATATTTTTCGCCAGATTACTAAATATTACAGTCAACTTCGAGCTCCAGAACTTGCTCACACAGTATATGAGGCAGACATGGTAGGCATTCTTTTGGGTTTGAGGCGCTGCGCGCAGAGGGGGGGGGGAGGCGGCCTTGGCTGCGTTGAACAACCAGACAGTGTTGAAAGCACTGGGATCAAAAAGATGATAGCGGGACATTATCTTGTTAGGACAGTCTTGAGATAATCAGAAAGGGCAGGCTTCAAAGCAGTGGTTCCATCCCTGTGGTTCGGCCGAGACATCAAAACTGTCTAAGTTTTTCCGCCTCTACGAATTTAGCTGGCCTATTTGAATGATTCGCCGCTACCACTTTACTATTGGCATGTCCGGGATAATAAAATCTAATTAAGATGTCATTACTCCGTGGACACCCGGTCGAATTCCTTAGCTGGTATCTCGCCAGGTGTATCTTGAGGTACCCGTACCGCTCCAGCCACTGGAAATTAATAACGGGGACGAATCTTTCAGGAACGAAACCGCTGGGTGTTTTTTTAGGCCAGACACACAGTTTTCAAGTATATCACGGCGAGGATGATGCTGCAGCGGTCGAAAGTATGCAATGCCAAGATCCTTTGCACTGATCAGATATAGAACTGCCCCCTCAGAGACATCAGTTGTAGCTTTGACGAGGATGAGGGCAAAAATGCTAGGAATGTAGTCCACTCTCGCATGGAGAGCACATAGGCTGTCTTCTTTAAACAAGATAGGACACCATGAACGGGCATCCCTCAGATACTTGGGTAAAGATGCGACAAAACCGCTATTGCAGCTAGGAAGCTTTGTGAATTTAGTTTCCATATTTCTTATGGACAGTAATTTCCATCAGTGACTAATAAGAGGGGGGAGAAGGTCTGGTGAGCATTATGTTCACCCGGGATGACTATATGAAGAATATGTAGTAGCCGCCACACGAGCAATGTCTTTTAACGAAAATCGCTTTTGATTTATTGGTAAGAATGAAATCATATACTGTGCAAGGCTATGATTTGTCCTCAGGCTACTACGTGTAGTCAAAAGATGATAATATGTTATGTATTCGAGATGATATCGAGTCTTTTATACTAAATAAATAATTACTAATATTTCCGGGATATCGAGTTGCCGGCCCCACAACATAGCACTAGTGAGCCGCTGACTCGTTACACTGGAATGTGATGGAGTCGTCGGGAACCTTTACTAATATTATATTATATCTACGTGGTCCATCAAACTGCATTGAAATAGCATTTATCCATCACAACGGTCTGAGAGGTATTGAAAGCGGAAGCCAGGAGTACATCGGGTGAGTCGCTGATTCAGTAGTCCTAGGACGGGACTTACTTAATTCGCGAGATTTACGGGATTTCGGATCCTGTATTATACAAAATGTATCCATATATATACGCCTAGATCCCACCTTGCATGGTTGTTTTTTACTAGTATATTTATTAAACCAGCAAAGATCGTCGATACATAGGCAAATCTTTCAATAAATAAATAAATAACAGTGAGCAATTCGAGAGCGGTACGGATTTTGAAGTGAGTATATAATACCCGGGGTGATCCAGGTACCAACTCGGAGAGCAGCGCATGGTGCCGTGCCACAGTTGGTACTGTGTTCCTCATTCTTGTGGCTGGCTTGGACAAGCCTGGCAATATGTCTCAGGATCCAATCAGGACCCATTCGTATGATGCCTGCGATCTTCAATTTGATCGTGGCTATGTATGCAGGGCCATTATAAGTCTCTGAGGATAAACCCTTTGCTTCAGCTTAAGCTTACCACGTCACTATATGTCAACTCATCTTGCTATTCAGAATTATGGACTGGTCCCTGTATTTGGTACTAGGACTATTGATTATTTCCCTCTCGTCAATTCTCGTGTGCATTACGATCTCATCGATGTCCAGAGTCTGTGAGTATTCTATATGGTACGGTATCATCATCCTCAGAGCTAATGGCATCGGACGAAAAATAGTGCCACCCTGATCCAGACTTACACCTCCAATGCTTCACTCCCTCTTGGTGTCAACTATGTTTTCCCTTTACCATCAGATGCTTCAGTTTGCTCCTTCAAAGCTGTCATAGACGGCAAACGGACCATTAAAGCCATTGTCGAGGAGAAAGCTATAGCGAAGGCAGAATATAACGAGGCTGTATCTCAAGGCAAAACTGCTGCTCTCTTAGAGAAAACCAACGGTGAAAGTGTGTATTTTTCGTTTTTAAAGGCGTCTCCCCTCAACTTTACTTCCCAGTCTTCCAAGTCCCTTTGGGCAATATACAACCTAAATCCACGATCGAGATCTAGTCAGTCACTCTTTTCACTTCCAATTCATTTCATTCAAGACTTACTTTCGCTTAGCATCTCTTTCGCAAGTGTCGTCTCCCACCACGGTGATTTAGACTCCCTCCGCCTCACTTTCCCAACTCGCATTGCACCCAAATCTGGAGCCGCTCCGAATAGTCAACTCAATTATATGTCGAATGTCAGAAGCTGGTCCCATCCACTCATTCGTTCCTTCAAATCTGCGTTGGATTTCTCCGTAGCAGTTCAGATGACCTCCCATATCATATCAATCAACTCGCCTTCGCATCCAATCGCGATGAAATTGGGTGAATCTACACTGGAACCTTCGACTGAATTTGATCCTTTTAGAGCTCGCATCTCTCTATCGTCTCCTACACTTTTGGACAAGAACATTGTAATCGTGCTAAGTTGTCAAGGTCTTGATAAGCCCAGGTGCACAGTCGAATCTTTTTCGCCTGCAGAAGGCTCACAAGAGTTCACCGATGCTTATGCGCTCACCTTCGTTCCGAGATTTGAAGTACCGTCGCAGGGTACGTGTTAGATGTTAAGGCGGTTTCACGTATAGTAACCTTGTCACAGAATTCATTTTCCTCATTGACCGTAGTGGTTCAATGCAGGGTGGAAAAATCCAAGTTGTCCGTTCGGCGTTACAGGTAGGATGAATAGTCGGAGTCACTCGACAGGACCGTAGCTCACAAATTTTTACAGATCATGCTCAGGAGTCTCCCAACCCGCGGTACAACATTTAATCTGCTCTCTTTCGGAACCGGACATTCATCGCTTTGGCCCACGAGCGTAGCTTACTCTGCTGACAGCTTAAAGGCAGCTTCTGAACATGTTGATCGCTTGGAAGCTAACTATGGCGGAACCGAGATCAGATCGGCTCTTGAGACAGCTTTCGGGAGTCGTACCAAGGATGTTAACACGCCGACTACTGTGTTCATTCTTACAGATGGCGAGGCTTACGATCTTGCTGGTGTGCAAACGGCGATTACCCAGCACGTTTCCCAGTCCAAGGGAAAGGTTAATTTCCTTAGAGTGTTCTGTATGGGTATTGGAGATGCTGTATCTAAAGTTTGTGCCGTCTTCTTCTCGCTTTCAGACGTGGCTGATTTTATTGGTCTTAGGCTATGTGTGATATGATTGCTCGAGCAGGGGAAGGAACGACGGTCTATGTAGGAGAGGAAGAAAAGCCAGATCAAAAGCTAATGGGGCTATTGCGTGCTGCACGCGGCGCTCTTGTTGAAAACCTTAGTGTTGATTGGGTCGTACCCGAGGGCAGTAATACCGAGAAGGACGACTTCGATTTCGAAATGGTTTCCTCGAAGAGTGGGTCCACAGCAGCTGCGCTTCCACCCATCTCGTTATCCTCGTTATTCAACAAAAGCATCAAATTCAACAATGACGTTCCTTCTGGACCAGACACTACCCCAGTGAAACTTGCCCCTCCTCCCACGATTCAGCAAGCTCCTGCGAGCAAATATTTGCCGCCAATGTACCCCGGGTTCCGTACGAGCATCTTTGCCATAGTCAAACGACCCAACGCCCGCAATTCAGCGCCATCCAAAGTCGTTCGCATCTCTGGTTCTGCGCTGGGACGCCAGGTCGTCCTAGAAGTCGCTGTGACACCAGCCATGGCTCCCGAAGAATCCTTGCAAACCAATGTAAAACTTCTTCATGTTTTGGCTGCGCAAGCTCTCGTGCAGCGGTTTGAAGACGAAGGCAAAGCTGGAAGGATGACCCGGAAGTTGAAGGCGGAAGTGTTACGTATTGCGAAACGATATGGGATCGCTAGTTCTGAGACGTCGTTTGTGGCGATCGATGAATCTGGTGTAAAAGCTGATGTTGTGCAGCCTTTTATTGTGTCGCATACATATACCACTCCCCCAGGTGGCTTCGGTGGTGGCCGGCCGGCACGGAGTAGACGACGTGAGAGGGCTAGATTGTCCTCGGTAGTTTTTCACGTATTGCATGCATTCTCCTAGCTTAAATTCACAAATTATAGGCACCAGTCGATCGAAGCCTATCAAGCCCCACTCTTTATTTTGCTCCGGCGCCACCGCGCCATAGCGGATTACCTTTTTTTAATTCTATACCGGTATTTCCTGATATTGGTGCAAATGCACACCGCATGGCATTGTCTAATGAGTTTTTCAGGGAACTGCCACTCCGTTTGGAAGTCCTACCTCATCCTTTAACTCTCTACAGGTATTTCTTGATATTGGTGCAAATGCACATCACATTGTCTAATGAGTTTTGCAGGCAACTGCCAATGCGTTTGTGAATGCGTCAAAATCAACGGTAAAGTTTCCTTTACTATTAATTAAATGTGTATCCAAGACTAATATACTGTTTTGTCACGTAAGGGTGGCAGGGTAATGTATTTTCCTCGTGCGATGCCTTCAATGCTCATTGTCTTCTAGTGGCCGAATCCTCTTGGACGAGCTCGGCGTCAGACACAGCAACAGCCAACTCCACAGATGGTTACCCCGCAGTTTTGTGTTTTTTTATAAGCTCTGATGTGTATCATCCAATTTTTTTCCGTGCCGTCTGGACTCAATAGTGGCCAGCACCAGCACCGCCGCCGCCGCTTGCAGATGCGTTTATGCCTCCCACCATTGAGTCATTCACCCGTTCCCAATCCTTTGAAGGGTCTTTTGACGGTTCTCCGGCACTGTACCAGTCGCTTGTCAAGCAGTCAAATCCTCCATCCAGGCCTGATATACTAGGCGGTGCATCTCGCCGACAAGATATGGTGCACGCTCCTCTGTGTTGCGTATTTGGAAATCAAACTAGCTGGTGAGAGAGATGTATGGTGTACCATGGTCGAAAAAGCCATGTTATGGGTGGAAGAAGTCTTGGAGTCGGTGCTGGGAGCAGACAACCTCTCTGTGAAGAAAGAGGCTCTGAAGGAGTGCGCGAAGAATTGCGTTGCGTAGGGTGCATAGTCGTTGACGTCTTCGCCTGGATACGGACCTTGAAAGTTTCAATACGCTGTAACACCCAAGCCGAATGGCACCTTTCAGGATTAGAAATAATATACCTCAGTCGACCCGAATAGCGTAAATCAACTAATATTCAGTATAGTACCCATTGGAAATAATATGCCTGTCGTACATCAGAAAAACGGGGGAGGGCGTTAATGTGTACAGTACCGTCTAGACCGACAAGGTCGTGTACAGGTATCTCTGTCGTTTGTTCGTGACTCTGGGCAAGCGAATAGAGTTCTATTGCGTCGCCACCGCTCTTTTGCGTGACCAGAAAAGATCGGGCTGTGCTCAAGCCAAAGACTTAAGCGAGACGAAGGTCCAGCGGGCCCAGAGGTTGAGTGGAACGGCCCAATGAAGCCTGGCAGAGAGGTTGAGAGGTTGAGCACACGCGTGCGGGAGGACTCGATGTAAAGTTCGTAGGCGTCGCTGCGCCAACGCCCCAACAATTGGATTTCATAGTCAGTGAACCCGGAAGAAGCCGCACCCGGAAGGAGTGACCTGCAAAGGAGGCAGAATTGAAACCGGCAGTTTGGAGGAGGGATGTGAGAAAAGACACAAAGAGTGAATACTGGAGGAACAAAATGCGCAGCGTGCGGATAGGAAGGCCGTGAAGCTGTTCTTTAAAGGTTGGCGCTGCGTTCTGATGTTCACGGTCTAATTTTGATCGCAGCATAGTCAGGAATCCAGCTGGTGTGGATTCACGTAGGATCGACGTACATGCACTGAAGAAAAATGAGGCTTTAAGCATGGTGGAGAAGGCTTTGCAGCTTCGGGACGGGAAGGAGCTCCGAGTGGTCGTGGGACGAGGCAAATATTCTGCAGGGAAGACACCGGTTTTAAAGCCATATATCAGATCTAAAATGCGAGAGTAGGTCCCGTGTCTCAGTTCGCGCTTGCGATACCCGCTAATATAATCCCTTGCGCAAATGTAGACAGAAAATTCAGGTGTACGATGATATTTCTAATTCAGGCGTACTGATTATCAAATTACCTTGATTTGAAGAATGACAGTACAGGAAGACATTCTGGAACAAATAAGAGCCGCGATACATCTGCGCTTCCCCTCTTTTCTTGGTGTGCGTGTACATCCACGAGAACATGGCTGGGTGTACAGTAGTATAATGTTCATAGGTGGGATTTAACATCAACATAAAGTCTAGGGGGTGACGGGGGAGGTGACAGATATGTGAATGAAGATTCTAATTTTCAATTTCTACCATATAAACACTCTTGCCGTCAAGAATCACATAGGTGCGTCTGGGAGATATTTGACGTATGCTATTCATAATTTATTGGTGTGTTAAAATGTATTTTTTACAGTAAAGAAATAGAATTATTTGGGACCTGATTCAAACCGTAGAATTCAGATGGCGAGTCAGGCCATACGGAATGACAACAAGGTTATCTATATCCCACTGCACCATGCCGGAATATTAAGCAATGGTTCACACCGCGCCATATGGTAAATTTGAGGCGGAAGTATATAGTTTGTCCATTCTCACAATTTCAATGTGAATAAGTCGACCTGAGCATTTTGGCTTTCATCGGTAGACGAATTGTGAACTGATACCTTGCACAGTGACATCAAGTGCGGAGTGTACTATGGTGTTTCATTATAACTCTCAAGCCGTTGTTCTATTGACGGTTTCTCTCTCTCTTTTTTTGTTAGAATGGCTTATTTTCATTGTATGTTGAAATGTATTTCTATCCTATATGACACATCAAATAGTAGGTGAAAAAACTTTACTTTCCGTCCAAGGAGGTTTATGTATGTCAGAGTGTGGTCTTTGTCGTCGGTATTTCACGGTGGCTTTTCCTATATTCATTGAGTTTGTGAGTTTTCTAGATTGAAAACATATCAAAGATTTCACAAAAACGCTCTACCGTGAAATGCATGTCATATTTTTCGCCAGATTACTAAATATTACAGTCAACTTCGAGCTCCAGAACTTGCTCACACAGTATATGAGGCAGACATGGTAGGCATTCTTTTGGGTTTGAGGCACTGCGCGCAGAGGGGGGGGGAGAGGCGGCCTTGGGTGCGTTGAACAACCAGACAGTGTTGAAAGCACTGGAATCCAGAAGATGACAGCGGGACATTGTCTTGTTAGGACAGTCTTGAGATAATCGGAAAGGGCAGGCTTCAAAGCAGTGGTTCCATCCCTGTGGTTCGGCCGAGACATCAAAACTGTCCAAGTTTTCCGCCTCTACGAATTTAGCTGGCCTATTTGAATAATTCGCCGCTACTACTTTACTACTGGCATGTCCGGGATGATAAAATCTAATTAAGATGTCATTACTCCGTGGACACCCGGTCGAATTTCTGGCACTGTATTAGCTGATATCTCGCTAGGTGTATCTTGACGTACCCGTACCGCGCCAGCCATTGTAAATTAATAACGGGGACGAATCTTTCAGAAAGAAAACCGCTAGGTGTTTTTTCAGGCCAGACACAGTGTTCAACTATGTCACGGCGAGGATGATGCTGCAGCGGTCGAAAGTATGCAATGCCAAGATCCTTTTCACTGATCAGATATAGAATTGCCCCCTCAGAGACATCAGTTGTTAGCTTTGACGAGGATGAGGGCAAAAATGCTAGGAATGTAGTCTCCTCTCGCATGGAGAGCACACAGGTTGTTTTCTTTAAGCAAGGTAGGACACAGTGAACGGGCATCCCTCAGATACTTGGGCAAAGATGCGACAAAACCGCTATTACAGCTAGGAAGGTTTGTGAAATTAGTTTCCATGTTTTTTATGGACAGTAATTTCCATCAGTGACTAATAAGAGGGGGAGATGGTCTGACGAGCATTCACCGGGATGACTACATGAAGAATATGTAGTAGCCGCCACACGAGTAATGTCTTCTGTCGTCGAAGATCGCTTTTGATTTATTGGTGGGGATGAAATCATATACTGTGCAAGGCTATGACTTGTCCTCACTCCTGAAAAGGCTGTCCATCAAGCTGCATTGAAATAGCATGTACCGAAAGCGGAAGCGCAGAAGTACATCGGGTGAGTCGCTGATTCAGTAGTTCAAGGACGGTACCTATTTCGTTAGATCTACGGGAATCTGCACGACTTTTAAGCTGTGGTCCTTGAGAGGTACGAGAGAAGTCTTCCGGTAAACGTCCTAAGGTGGATCCTGTATTATAAAAATGTATGTCACCTTGCATGGTTATTTTTTACTAGCACCTTTATTTATCATTTAAGAAAAACCAGAAAATACCGTCAATACATAGGCAAATATGTTAATAAATAAAATAAATAACAGTACGGATTTTGAAGTGATTATATAATAAGCGGGGGTGATCCAGGTACCAATTTGGAGAGCAGCGCATGACCTCATTCGGTGCCGTGCCACAGTTGGTGCTGTGTTCCTAGTCATCCCAATATGTCTTAGGATCCAATCAGAACTCATTCGGACGATGCCTGCGATCTTCAATTTGATCGTGGCTATGTATGCAGGGCCCTTATAAGTCTCTGAGGATGAACCCTTTGCTTCAGCTTAAGCTTACCACGCCACTACATGTCAACTCATTTTACTATTCAAAATTGTGGACTGGTCCCCGTATTTGGTACTGGGACTATTGATGACTTCCCTCTCGTCAATGCTCGTGTGCATTACGATCTCATCGATGTCCAGAGTCTGTGAGTAATCTATATGGTACGGTATCATCATCCTCAGAGCTAATGGCATCGGACGAAAAATAGTGCCACCCTGATCCAGACTTACACCTCCAATGCTTCACTCCCTCTTGATGTCAACTATGTTTTCCCTTTACCATCAGATGCTTCAGTTTGCTCCTTCAAAGCTGTCATAGACGGCAAACGGACCATTAAAGCCATTGTCAAGGAGAAAGCTATAGCGAAGGCAGAATATAACGAGGCTGTATCTCAAGGAAAAACTGCTGCTCTCTTAGAGCAAAGCAACGTTGAAAGTGTGTATATTGCGCTTTTCGTTTTTAAAGGCGTCTCTCCTCAACTTTACTTCCCAGTCTTCCAAGTCTCTTTGGGCAATATACACCCTAAATCCACGATCGAGATCCAGTCAGTCTCTCTTTTCACTTCCAATTCATTTCATTTAAGACTTACTTTCGCTTAGCATCTCTTTCGCAAGCGTCGTCTCCCACCAGGGTGATTTAGACACTGTCCGCCTCACTTTCCCAACTGCCATTGCACCCAAATATGGAGCCGCTCCGAATAGTCAACTCAATTATATGTCGAATGTCAGAAGCTGGTTCCATCCTCTCATTCGTTCCTTCAAATCTGCGTTGGATTTCTCCGTAGCAGTTCAGATGACCTCCCATATCAAATCAATCAACTCTCCTTCGCATCCAATTGGGATGAAATTGGGTGAATCTACACTGGAACCTTCGACTGAATTTGATCCTTTTAAAGCTCGCATCTCTCTATCTTCTCCTACACTTTTGGACAAGGATATCGTAATCGTGCTAAGCTGTCAAGGTCTTGATAAGCCCAGGTGCACAGTCGAATCTTTTTCGCCTGAAGAAGGTTCACAAGAGTTCACCGATGCTTATGCACTCACCTTCGTTCCGAGATTTGAACTTCCTGCATTACCCGCACAGGGTACGTGTTAGATGTTAAGGCGGTTTCACGTATAGTAACCTTGTCACAGAATTCATTTTCCTCATTGACCGTAGTGGTTCAATGCAGGGTGGAAAAATCCAAGCTGTCCGTTCAGCGTTACAGGTAGAATGATTGGTCGGAGTCACTCGAGAGGACCGCAACTCATAAAATTTTGTAGATCATGCTCAGGAGTCTCCCAACCCGCGGTACAACATTTAATCTGCTCTCTTTCGGAACCAGACACTCGTCGCTTTGGCCCACGAGCGTAGCTTACTCTGCTGACAGCTTAAAGGCAGCTTCTGAACATGTTGATCGCTTGGAGGCTAACTATGGCGGAACCGAGATCAGATCGGCTCTCGAGACAGCTTTCGGGAGTCGTACCAAGGATGTTAACACGCCGACTACTGTATTCATTCTTACAGATGGCGAGGCTTACGACCTTGCTGGTGTGCAAACGGCGATTACCCAGCACGTTTCCCAGTCCAAGGGAAAGGTTAATTTCCTTAGAGTGTTCTGTATGGGTATTGGAGATGCTGTATCTAAAGTTTGTGCCGTCTTCTTCTCGCTTTCAGACGTGGCTGATTTTATTGGTCTTAGGCTATGTGTGATATGATTGCTCGAGCAGGGGAAGGAACGACGGTCTATGTAAGAGAGGAAGAAAAGCCAGATCAAAAGCTAATGGGGCTATTGCGTGCTGCACGCGGCGCTCTTGTTGAAAACCTTAGTGTTGATTGGGGTGTACCCGAGGGCAGTGATACTGAGAAGGACGACTTTGATTTCGAAATGGTTTCCTCAGAGAGTGGGCCCACAGCAGCTGCGCTTCCACCCATGTCGTTATTCGACGAAAGCATCAAATTCAACAATGACGTTCCTTCTGGACCAGACACCACCCCAGTGAAACTTGCCCCTCCTCCCACGATTCAGCAAGCTCCTGCGAGCAAATCTTTGCCGCCAATGTACCCCGGGTTCCGTACGAGCATCTTTGCCATAGTCAAACGATCCAACGCCGGCAATTCAGCGTCATCCAAAGTCGTTCGCATCTCTGGTTCTGCGCTGGGACGCCAGGTCGTTCTAGAAGTCGCTGTGACACCAGCCATGGCTCCCGAAGAATCCTTGCAAAACAATGTTAAACTTCTCCATGTTTTGGCTGCGCGAGCTCTCGTGCAGCGGTTTGAGGATGAAGGCAAAGCTGGAACGATGACCCGGGAGTTGAAGGCGGAAGTGCTACGTGTTGCAGAACGATATGGGATCGCTAGTTCTGAGACGTCGTTTGTGGCGATCGATGAATCTGGTGTAAAAGCTGATGTTGTGCAGCCTTTTATTGTGTCGCATACATATATCACTTCCCCAGGTGGCTTCGGTGGTGGCGGGCCGGTACGGAGTGTAAGACATAATATGGCTGGATTTTCCCCGGTAGTTTTTCACATATTGCATGCATTCTCCTAGCTGAAATTCACTTACACATTATAGGCACCAGCCCCTCTATTCATGTCTCCGGTAAGCCCCACTCCTCATTTTTCTCATATTGATAAAGCTTACTTGCCAAGAAAAAGATGGCGCCACGGCGCTCTGGCGGGTCACCCTCTTCTAACTCTATACCGGTATTTCTTGATATTGGTGCAAATGCACACCGCATGGCATTGTCTAATGAGTTTTGCAGGGAACTGCCACTCTGTTTGGAAGTTCTACCTCATCCCTTTATAACTCTCTACAGGTATTTCTTGATATTGGGGCAAATGTACACCGCATGGCATTGTCTAATGAGTTTTTCAGAGTGTGATAATCCAGTCGGATTGTATCGAAGAAAAGGCCGCTTCGTTTACCTCACCCGTTTCTTACTCTGCACAGGTATTTCTTGATATTGGCGCAAATGCGCATGGCATTGTCTAATGAGTTTTTCAGGACACCACTGCGGTTAGAAGTACTACCTCATCCCTTTCTAACTCTATACAGGTATTTCTTGGTATTGGTACAAGTGCACATCGCATTGTCTAATGAGTTTTGCAGGCAACTGCCGCTGCGTTTGGGGGTATTGCGTCAAAGCCAATGGTAAAGTCTCCTTTACTATTAATTGAATGTGTATCCAAGATTAATAAACTGTTTTGTCATGTAAGGGTGGCATGGTAATGTATTTTCCTCGTGCGATGCTTTCAATTCTCATCGTCTTCTGGCAGCAGAACCTTTTTGGACGAGTTCGACGTCAAACACAGCAACAGCAGGCGCAACAACAACCAACTCCTCAGGTGGTTACCCCGCAGTTTTGTGTTTTGTATAAGCTCTGATGTGTACTATCCAATTTTTTTCCGTGCCGTCTGGACTCAATAGTCGCCAGCACCAGCACCACCGCCGCCGCCGCCGCTTGCAGCTGCGTTTATGGCATCAGACGTTGCAGATGTGTGTTTGGAAGATTCGGAAGAGGATCTTATGGGAGCGGATTCTTTGGAAGCGGATTATTTTAGGGGAGATGGCTTACTAGGGATTCCATCCAAGGTATGCCATGATTAATTATTCCGTAAGAGTTCGTTGCATACTAACCTTGAATAGTCATTCGATATGGCGGCACAACAGCAGGCTTTGCCTCCCACCATTGAGTCATTCGCCCGTTCCCAATCCTTTGAAGGGTCGTTTGACGGTTCTCCGGCGCTGTACCAGTTGCTTGTCAAGCAGTCAAATCCTCCATCCAGGCCTGATATACTAGGCGGTGCATCTGACCTCGCCGACAAGATATGGTGCACGCTCCTCTGTGTTGCGTATTTGGAAATCAAACTAGCTGGTGAGAGAGATGTATGGGGTATCATGGTCGAAAAAGCCATGTTATGGGTGGAAGAAGCTTTGGAGTCGGTGCTGGGAGCAGACAACCTCTCTGTGAAGAAAGAGGCTCTGAAGGAGTGCGCCAAGAATTGCGTTGCGTAGGGTGCGTAGTCGTTGACGTGTTCGCCTGGATACGGACCCTCAAAGTTTCAATACGCTGTAACACCCAAGCCGAATGGCACCTTTCAGAAATTATGTTTGTAGTTAGTCGGAAATTCAAATCTTCAAAGTATGCAATGAAGCGAGCGAGAGCTCATGATGCAGGAGACTTTTTATCCAAAGTCACCTCAAGTTCCCCAGCGCATGCACAGTGTAGTCTTTAGCTTTTATAAATGAGCCACTAATATACACTTTTTTTGGAAATAGACAAGTTCAATATTGTCTATTCTATGTTACAGTGTTCTTAAGTAGTTTTGTGATAAACGAAATATTAGACAAAAGCGAGATCTGGGCAAAAGAGTTTTAGGAACAAAGAGAGAAAATATACATTGTTATAGATGTTATGTCTATTGTCTTTGTTAGGGTCATATCATTTTGGACCCCTGCAACTAGGTTTTACCCTTGTAACCCTCCAGCACCCCACTATTGGTATCCCCAACCATGGTATCACTGCCAATGGCACCCCAACACCTGTCTCTTTGTAGATTTTCCTTTGACCATCCTGTCTTGTCTCTGTCCTGATACTCTCCTGTAACCCATTCTATGTGTATCATTTATTTGCCACCTCACAACCTTTAGAATACTTGTGTCCTATCACATTTAGTCTTAGTTTGATCCTTGTCCCCTTTCCCAGTTCCTTTGACCTATCATGACTTCTCACATCCTTGATTGGCTTCCCAATCATCCATCATGTTAGGATCCCAGTCATTGGGCCCTGTCACGAATCAATTATTCTTCAATAAAGTCGAATAATATTCTACTAATCAAACTCGAAAGCCTCGTTCAACGAAGTATATATTTGCCCTGTTGATGAAGTAAGAGGCTATTACCAGTTGCAAGAACTCACGGAAGTATTTGTCAAAGAAGGTACGACTAGATGGATTACTAATGTTACTAATATACAGATATTTCGACTGACTTCCCTCGCTCCTTTCGTAGCCCTTTTATGCTTTTCTTCGTATCGTTATGACTATGTTATGAACTAATAATGAAATCATACATGACCTTGATGTTAGGATACACACACAGGGCGGGTTTCCAGAGAAACCCGCGGGATATCCGGTAGAACTTGGCTTCAGCTTATAGGCTGCTGTTAAGTGCCATGTTGGGAACTTATTCCGGAACTATCGGAAAGTCACCGGGAAGTCGGAAACTTGTGGATAGGGTCAGGACGTCGGCTTCAGCTTATGTGCTGCGCCTCTATGCAAACGCTCAATGTCCTTAATTTCGGAAGTAAAATTTACAACGGAAGATATGGATATTCAGAGTTCCGAAGAGTTCCGAATATCGAGCATACAGAAAGACGGGAGGAGGAATAAGAAACTAAGTCGATATCAGATCTAAGGTAAAGTACAAATTCGCGGAAACTAATATAAGTCTACTCGTTATTGTACTACAAACTAAGACCATAATAAGATGGAAACGGAAGTGTTCTTAAAACAGAAATACAATAAGACATATTAGGGAGACAATATTCTGAAACAGGAATACAACAAACAAACGAGTGAATACTTGTCAACGGACAAATTACCAAATGCGGAACAAGGGAAGAATGCGGATGATACGGTAACTATAATGTTCCGTAGTCAGGGATCGGAAGTCGGAAGTCGGAGATCGGAAATCGGATATTGAAAACATCCGGGAACAGGTCGTAACAGCTGCGCCCTCACTAGATCGTGTTGTCCAATTTCAAACAGGTTGTAAAGGGTATGCATATATGCATAATTGGATTAAGGAATAATAGTTGGATTATAGTACTTTATTATTTATCTTTTATTTTCTTTCTTTATATTCTTTCTATATTTCGAGCATACCTTTATTTTGTAGTTCGAAGCTTTGTGTATATGTATGGGCACTCTCGGCGCCAAAAGATAGACACTTTTACCCAGCAGACACCACCTCGTAAACGACCCAGACGTCGAATAGCGAGAGGTGTCAAGGGTAACGTCTCAACTACCTTTAAAGGTAGTATTCTCTTGCATACTAATGTACTTTGGACTCGAACCGCGAAGGTCAAGTTCCAATCTAAGGTCTTTGCGCTAGTCGACATTATAGTCGACTCGTGCTATTATTTCTTTACTCTAGATATTCAGCTTCGCGTTGATTATCTATTTTACATCTAGCTACGAGTTGTACTGTGAGGGTCAACTCTTTCATTCTTTCATTCTAGCCATCAAGAGCAACTGTACAGTTGCTCTTGTGATGCGTAGTGTGTCTTCTTACTAGTTGTGAGGAGTATGCTTTTACCACAGTTTCATTTTGGTAAAATACTCCTTTTATTTTAATTATATTTTACATATTCTATTCATATTTTTCTATCTTTCATATTCTTCGAATATTGCATATTTCATTAGTTCGAAGCATTGTGTATACTTGTGGGTGCACTCAGCACCAATTAGAACTCAGACACACTTTAACCCAAGAACCACCACTTGTAAGACACAAACTAGGTCTACTACGAGCGGTGATCAGGGTAACGTGTCAACTACCACATAGGTAGCATTATCTGAACTACTGAATACTTCTGGCCTCGAACTGTAATAGTCGAGGCCTCCACTCGAACCATCGCACTCGTTGACTCCTTCGTCATCTTGTGCTCTTTCTCTCACTTTCTCTTATATTGCACCGAATAGGTCAATATCCTCCTCTTCTACTCATTTCTTCGTATATAGAACGGTCTGAACTTCTACCACTCTTCACACTAGTACTGCTTGTCTAGTAATCTACGGTATTGTACTGTACGGTCAATACCTGCTAATAGTAGTTGAATAAACACTATTTTTCGTATATCGAACGGTCAGAATCTATCGACTCTTCACACAGCTGGACGGGGATCTGTAATGTATTAGCCTTATTTCAATATTATTTTCTGGAAAAAGGAGTCCAATGCTCAATCAAAATGTGCAAATACTCAATTCACAACAAGGTAAAATAATTTAAGTATTTGATATTAATCAGTGGCAGTCTAAATGGACTTAGAACCCCTGAAGTCAAGAGTTTACTTGAATATATGCACCCTACTTCGCAAAGAAGGTTTTGAGAGCTGCTTGTGCAAGCTTGTTCTTTTTCTGTGATAACAACTACTAAAATAAGAATAACAATTTACTGATTCCAAAGCTAGATTTAACTTCAATGCTAGCTAGTTTATATATATTTTATACTATTTGTCAAACAGTAAAAATATTTATAAACGGGTCAAAAGATTAGATATAGAATAAAACACTATTTGGCTAATATATGCTTTATTTACACTAACCTACAAGGTCTACTGTGATATTAACTTATCAGGATCTTAATGTAGTCTTAGGATCTTGCAAGGATATTCTCAGTATTTGTTTATGTGAATATGCTTTACTGATTCACAATAAATGAACAAAGAAACGGGATTATTTGCAATGTAATAAACAGTCAAATTACTCAACTAGAGGTGACTGAAGTCTTAAACTACAAATAACAATGTAAGGAAAACTAATAATCAGTACTCAATTAAGAGATGACTATAGTATAAGATTATTTATATATTATTAGTTGATAACCAACAGCTCTAACTGAAGTGGAAATAATATATAAAAGATAGCCAACTATTCAATTAAGAAGTGGCAAGGGGGAACAAAAGTCAACAACTCAGATTGAGGTGACAGGGGAACAGCAGATCAGTCAACAGCTCAGATTGAGGTGACAAGGGATCTGATTGGGCCAACAACTCTGATAGAGGTGGCAAGGGTTTCCAACAGCTCAGATAGAGGTGGAATGAGATATCCAACTGCCCAGATAGGGGTGGAGTAGCCTGCTTGCTGCAGTGACACACACAGATGTGGTGGGTTGATGTGATGATATGATTTATTGGTTGTTCTACAAGGCTGGAGCTGAGCTCCTTATATACATTTTAGTCTGAGACATTTAGAAGATTCTAGAAGATTTAATGATGTCATTCTGGGAGGAGTGATGTCATTTAGAATTTTCTAGAATTTTCTAGAGCATTGTGGAAGGTTCTAACTACTTCTAAGACACTATAGAATATTCTTGGCATAATGGAACATTGTAGAATTTTATAGAATATTCTACAATATTCTATCTAATATTAGTACCTATTAACTAATGTTCCATTGGAAGCCACTGGAATGTTCCAGAGAGTTTCCTGTTTTTGTTGCAGTAGCATATATGATGACATAATGCTCTCGCGCCTGTGCGCGCGCATGACACCCTTCGCGTCTTGTGACTGTCACGCGTTGTGACAGTCGCGCGCCTGTGTGACCGTCGCGCGCCTGTGTGACCGTCGTGCGCCTCTGTGACCGTCGCGCGCCCTTGTGACAACTGTCACCTGTTATGACGGTTGTCACTCGTTGTGACGATTTTCCCGCGCACCGTGTAATAAACGCCAGGCCGGTTTTATATTATTATATAATTATTATATTTACTTTTAGTTAGTTATAAATATAATATTTTATTATAATAATATAAAAATATATATATTTCGCCTTGATAATGCGCGAGTATTTCAAATCGCGTTTTGTCAGTGTCGGAGTTTGAAATATCATGTGAATGTCACATGATTACTTGCGCGTTGTGAATAAGCGCTGAGTCGCCGACATATTAATCAAAAAAGAATAAAAAAGTAGAAATTCAATAATTTGCTCAATTTATTAGATAAAAATACAAAATAAATTGTATAAATTCAAGATAAATCAAACAAATATTGTACAATTTAATCGTCGCAATATAATTACATTTGAATATTTGTTTTCGCAATTTGTTAGGGGAAATTGTTTAAAAATTGGAAAAAACTTAGAAATACATAACAGGATCCTGGGGGGTCCGGGTGGGGTTCGTGGGTTGTAGGTTGTAAGTCGGAGGTCGTGGGTCATGAGTTGAGATAGTTGAGAGAGATAGATGCGCCGGACCCGTGGGCTCCAACTAGTGCGAGTGGTTTGAATCAAGTAGGGTTTTTAGAGCGGAAAATGTATTAGATTACTGGGGGGAATCTAAGCTAATTTTCTGACTGGATTGTATGTACAACATCTGCCAGTTTATATAGACCGTGGAGTGAATGACATACCAAATCCAGTAATGACAAAATGAAACTAACAAAACATAAAACAGGAATAATAAACACCAAGTTTGGTGTTAGGAACGGGACGGAACAGAGCGGAGTCCGAATCGTGACAAAGCATAACCCATAATGGGAAATGGAGTGGGAGCAGAGTTCAAATCGTGACAGGTCATTTGACTAAAATGGGAACGGGGCTTGATTAGAGCGGTGACGGGATTCTGAGCGGGGTCCAGTGACTGATGCGTGGGATGAAGACGGACATAGACAGAGACAGAGCCGGGGGAAGTCTGGTGACTGATATGTGTCGTAATGAGGTCGAACGTAACAAGTCTTGATGTAACGGAGTCCGGGCAGGAAATCCTATAAACAGACAATTGGTGCGTGTAGGGCGTGATGGCATACAGGTTAGTGCCCGGAGTCCAGTGGGATTGTCCGGTCATAACAGTACCCTCCCTTTATGCCGAAGTCCCAAAGAGGCTCTAGACCTAGATAAGGTTCTTGTCGGCTACGCGCATGTGTCAAAAGTCATGTCGGTTACACGTATGTGTCAAAGAGTCATGTGATCTGGAAGGTAAGGTTCAAACATGACGAGCCTATATATAAATTTGAAAAAATAGAAATTTCTACTTCTTTATTACCCCCAACATCGATACCATGGGACCAAAGCCCACACCGCGTAAGCCCATGCCAACTGCTGGGCCCTCCATGGGCAATCAGTACCGGGCGCCGCTCTCCGCTGTCCAAATCTTGGCGTAGCGGGATGAGCAATGTCAACAGTGAGAAGAGGTGGAGCAAGAAGCCCGGGAGGTCGAGGAGGCCCTGAATAGGGAATACCAGGCAGCTGTGGCCGCGGAGGAAGAGGCTGTGAGGCAGAAGCAGAGGGATGAGGAGGAGGCTGCGCGGGTGGCCATGGAGAAGGCCAGGGTGGTGGCAGAGAAAGCCCAGGTGGCCGCGGAGAGAGTCGTGGTTGCTGCAGGAAAGGTAAGTCCCATAGTTCAACTTGTCATTTTGTTTTGACTTGGCATTTTCAGCGCAAGGTGGCGGAAGTCAAGTCAGAGTCCAAGGGGGAGCCAGAAAGCCCCAACAAGGTGAGTCTCGGGTCCGTGGGTATACCGTGGAGCTAACTGTATCAACAGAAAGCAAGGAAGGTGGTGCCAGTCTGCCTACCGGCTTGGAATGACCTGTGGTGTTCCAGTTGTAATGACCGGAACACTGAGTGTAATTGGAAGTCTGGCTGGGGCCTGGGGTGTTACCAGTGTGTGCACCTCAAGGCGAGGTGCTCGCTCGTTCACGAGCAGGCCGCGGGGTCCAGTTCACGGGAAAATGGTGGGTCGGATGGATACTCCGGTCTGGAGGAAGCCTTGGGACAGATCGCCGAGGGCATTGAAACCCAAAACGAGTTGCTCCGGAAGAGCAACAAGGTCAGCATCATCATGGCAAACGATCTCCGTGCACTCTGCGGGGACCATTTCAAATTCCTGATGGAGTATGCCGGCTTTGTATATGAGAAGCTGGAGAATGGGAGTTCCGAGGAAGCCAGTTCAGATGAGGAGGAGGTGCCCACAGAGATAGCGGAGCTACCTGAGGAGATGAATGAGGCGGGAAGAGCTGAGGCGGAAAAAGAGGCGGGGAAAAAAGATAGCCCCATCAATGTTGTAAAGGGCATGCATATATGCATAATTGGACTAAGGAATAATAGTTGGGTTATAGTACTTTATTATTTATCTTTTATTTTCTTTCTTTATATTCTTTCTATATTTCGAGCACACCTTTATTTTGTAGTTCGAAGCTTTGTGTATACGTATGGGCACTCTCGGCACCAAAAGGATAGACAACTTTTACCCAGCAGACACCACCTCGTAAACGACCCAGACGTCGAATAGCAAGAGGTGTCAAGGGTAACATCTCAACTACCTTTAAAGGTAGTATTCTCTTGCATACTAACGTACTTTGGACTCGAACCGCGAAGGTCGAGTTCCAATCTAAGGTCTTTGCGCTAGTCGACATTATAGTCGACTCGTGCTATTATTTCTTTACTCTAGATATTCAGCTTCGCGTTGATTATCTATTTTACATCTAGCTACAAGTTGTACTGTGAAGGTCAACTCTTTCATTCTTTCATTCTAGCCGTCAAGAGCAACTGTACAGTTGCTCTTGTGACGTGTAGCGTGTCTTCTTACTAGTACAGCTTGTCTAGTAATCTACGGTATTGTACTGTACGGTCAATACCTGCTAATAGTAGTTGAATAAACACTATTCTTCGTATATCGAACGGTCAGAATCTATCGACTCTTCACAGTGGTGATCCGGGCCGGACCGTTCTTTTCCTACGAGGAAAAACTTATTACTTGACTACTAAGACCTGAACACGGGAATGACTACGGGCAAGAATCAAACACCTAGGCCTTCATCAACGCCGAGTAGCTCCATGCCTCGTCAAAAATCTTCTAACCTAGAACCACCCTGTAACGTCACCCTGAGGAAGTCTTCGTCGACTTTTCAAGGATGAGCTCCTCCGGAGGATTCCCCCAGAGTAGTAGCTGGATCATCTACGAACATTCCCCAGCTTTCTCAAGGATCACCTCCTCCAGAGGATTCCCCCGGAGTAGTAGCTGGATCGTCAACCAACATTCCCCCCGATCCACCTGAGGAACGCTCATCACTCGAGCAGTTGGACACCCCTGGAGTTAACGTTGAGCCTAATCGAGCACCCACGCCCGTTCTCAGATTCCCTCCGAGACAGGTCATCCTTAAGCAGTTCCTCGGAGGTCATATGGTTTACGCCCAGCCCATCGACTACAAATGGGATATGTACTACACCGATCGAATCCCTGAGGATCAGGTTACCCCCTTCGTGGAGGAGTACAGTATGGATTACCCTATTCTACCGGAGACTGTAGCAGTCTGGTTAGGGCGTTATCAAGCGATTTTATCGGCGCGGGATTTATTCACGTGACCAGGGAACCTTGAGGATTTGACCCAATCGATTCCTGAATGTTCGAACGAGGTGACGACCACTATGGAAGGAGGAAGAAGAATTCTCAAGTGGGAGGTGTTTTCTCTGTTCCTTGAAGCACTTCGTACGCATGATGATGTGTTGCAGATCCTGCATGTCCTGCTTAGCGGAGATCATGTTGTGCCTAAGGTTGACTACCAGTACATGTACATCCGTATGTTGGAGGAGTCTCTCAATGGAGTCACGCCAAATCTATCGCTGGCATACCTCACTTTAAGGGGTCGGTTGAAGTGAAACCAAAGAAGACTTGATAAGATGGTTTTAGAGGTACTCCTCCCCTATAACGACTCGATCCAGGTCCCTGATTCGCCTATCTCCACGACCAATTCATTCGTTCGCAACTTAAATGGGTCCCCTGATACTCGTTTTCTGCATTCTCTCAACCGTCCCGTAATATTGGAGGATTTTCCACTGGACTTGAGGACGCAAGTGATAGAACACCTTCAGGAGAAGAGGATTGAGGTCTGCGCTCCCTTCCATCAACCCCAGCCATGTCGACTTCTGAATGCGACGGAGATCGAGAGACAAATCGCGATGGAACTGGGCCTAACGTCTCTCCAGGGAGATCACCGCTCTCACGTCGCATTTCAGGGAGTCTCCAACAGCCCTAACTTCAGGAATGAAGTGACCACTCTCAGAAACCGATCAGTCGCCAACAAGGGTCGACCATCCTTCTCCATGGCATTCACTGAGGGCATAGCTGGCCCAGTTGCTGGTCGAGGATCGCTTAATCCAGACGGTCCCCACCATTCTCTACCGATCACTTCAAACCCTTTCTTGCCATCAGGAGGACCCCCTAGCGATTCATCTGGGAGTTCGAATACTTCAGACCGGGGAGGGAACTCAGGACGTGGGGAGCGCCACAATGGAGTGCCTAATACCCCTTTTCGAACTCCGATGCGGTCTCGAGCTAGCGTGCTTATTGATGACTTACCTAAGGACAAGAAGGTCACTCTTAACACCAACGACCTTAAGATCAAATGGTCTGATCTCCCTGAATACGATGGAGCTCAATCCGAAGCCCTGGACTATATCATGGACATCATGAGTCTCGCGGAGATATCAGACTCTATGAGTGCGATCTTAGGAGTTGCTCTGCCAAGACAACTCAAGGGGCACACTAAGGTCTGGTGGAGCACCTTAGACCGTGAGCATCATACTGAATTCAGTCAATCTCATGGGTCGTTTCTTTGGGGTATCGTTGAAGGATTGCTTGGAACTCGTTGGCGTGAATCCTTAGCCTTAGAATGGGAAGCTATGAAATTTTGACAGGCTGGTCACGATCGTGAGACACCCGTCCACTATATCCAACGGAGAGTTAAACTTTATCGTTTCCTGTACGGGTTCCACCAGGACAGAGGGGATGAGACACGCAGACTCATTCTCACGCTGCCTACGGAATGGCTCTACCTTCTTCAAGGACAACCCATCGATGATATCATGAGTTTACAGACTTATGCTAATAACCTGCAAGAAGCTCTGATTAACGCTTGGGTCCAAACACACCGGGAACGTTACAGGTTCCAGAAACTGCGCGTAATGTTATCGGAGGGTCAAGAATTGGATTTTAGAGTCACCGGCGACTCCTCTTCACCTAACCATATTCTCGTTAGTGAGACTAACGAGAGAGGCTTGACGAGAAGGACCGTTCCGGACGTCGCTGATCCAAAGCAGGGAAAGCGTCACGGAAAAATGTTCTTCGAGAGGAGTAACAAGAGGAGTTCGGTCAAACCCACCAAGGAATGTTGGATATGCGGAAGTCCGGAGCATTTTAAGATAGACTGCCCTCAAGCTGGCAAAATGTCTCATTATGTCTCTATCAACAAATGCTCCACACAGGACATGTCGGAGGAAGCTGAGGAGCAAAGGTTATATGAAGTGGTTCATGGACTATCTATACAAGGACAAGTAAATAGCTCTGATGACGAATTGACTTTTGTTTCCATTTATTCGCCCCATGTCGGAGACAAATTAGTGAGGGAGGAAATTGAACGACTGGT